>CM074455.1:16603845-16993845 GCA_037101425.1 Elopichthys bambusa | reverse complement strand
AGGAATGAAAAGTGTCCCCTTTATCCCACGCTCTGCGACTTCAACCCTCTGGACATCAGGAGTCAAATACCAGCGTTCAGCAGTAGCTGATGTGAGGGGTGTGCGATGCTTGAAGCCCTTATCAAGGTGTCCTTCATGCACGGAAAACACCACTTTAACTGGTGTCTGGACATTGTTCTTCCGAAATCTGTCAATTCAAATCGGAATACATGAAATGAGCTGTCACCTTTTACAGCAAATTTACACTGGCAAAACTGATACAGTTCTCATTTTGTTTTTCCTCAGAAAAAAATAAACAGCATACAGTTTTGGAACGACATGTAGGAAGTAAACAATGACAGAATTTTCATTTTAGGGTGAACTGTCCCTTTAAATAATAAGTTCATTCAAGCAATAACAAGGGTGGTGCTGTTGCTTATCTCTTTTTCTCTCTTTATTTACTTACCGGCGACCTGGTTTACTTTCAGGAACAGGTCTCATGCTCCACAGCAGACCCATATCTTCAACTCCCTCAAATGTCCCACCAAGACTTTTATCTCTGGAAACTGTAATAGTAATTCAGTGAATCTCTCTATATATATATCAAAAGACACAAAAGTATGATTGTTTGCGAGTTTAAAATGAAGTAGTGTACCTTTAACGGTCCCTGAAGAGTCACTGGTGTAATGGCCGAACGCTTCCCAATCGTCCCCATCGTCAGAGTGAATCAGAGCGTGAAGTGTGATTTTGGAATCGGCAGGTAAGTGCTTAACTTCTACCTCGATTTTTTCATCAACCAAGCAACTTGAAGGATGAACAGAAAGTAAAGGACTAGAATCTGTGTTGGCCATTTTATACCTCTAAAATGGAAACTGGAATCGCTGAATATGTCTGAAAACAAATTGTGGCAAAGGATTTTATAAGACGTTTAACCTGGTCATTGTCCTATAGGGTACCAGTTCACACAGACATCTCCTTATTTGGTTCTGAAGTTCATCGATAAACATTAAGCCCATAAAAACCAGATTATTGAAACTGATGATAAATGCCTTATATAGACTAGATAGTTTGACCAAAGTGACATATCATAAAAGACTAATTTTAGAACACTGCCGTAATATGTACAATATAATCAAGCTGTTCTAGTTTTGTTATGGAGAAATTGTTGTTTATTATTTACTTTCATTTACACCTCCAAAGCAAATAAATTGCACTCAGACAATTGACAACACAACTGAATTTTGGCTATGTTCTGTACTGTATTTAATGTAGATGTAATATTTTGGTTTTCTTTGTGTAGTGATACATACAAAACACATTTTACTAGGAATAAAATAATAGGTGTAATCATGAAAGATGGATTGATATTCTGTTCATTAAAACGTTAAATGCAACAGATGGCACCATTGTCAAAACGATCCTTATTCACATGAATCCCCGAAAAAATGACAAAAAATGCTGTGTTTTGCTGTCAGGCCATTAGATGGCGATGAAACACTATAAACTGAACATGTAATACGCATGCGTTTTTGTTGTTTACACAGAGACCGTTTTTAAAAACTTGCACTTTGAAACGTGTTTTCAAAAGTTTGTTTTAAGGCACCCAAAACGCCATTGTCGTGTAAATGAACAGCCAAAATACATAAAAAGTATTACATTTTTAGTTGAAAACAGTGTCGTGTAAACAGCTCCTTAGTCCTGTATTGTTTGTGCTTGCACATTGTCTCATATCTATGTGGATTGCCTGAGTTTACTTTGTTTTAATAAACACGCTTCAGTTTGAATCTTCTTCATCGTCATTGGACTAAATCGTGACAGAATACCAGACCCAAAAAGAAGATGAATTGTGCAGCCAAGTTCTGTGAATTAGCCTACGAGAACCTCTCCATCCTGGAATACTCTGCCCGCTTTTGTCAACAGTCTGAAAAAATGAACTTTAATGATAAAACATTAAAGTCTCTGTAATGGACAGGGCAAACTATTATAGTCCCCTGGAATTACCTAACATGGAGAAAGGAACCTGGAGAGAGGCGATCCTCCGATGTCTGCAGTGCGCTTACCCTCAGATGATGCCAGCATTCAGCCATTGCAAATACCGAGCACTTGCCCATGGCAGGAAAGTGGCCTGAGCCCATGCTGGAGACCACGCTGACAACTTCCAAGGACCCTGAGCCAATTCCAATGCCCACAACGGAGCCAGAGCATGCAGCCATGTCCGTCCCGGAACCGAAAGTCGCTGTCCAGCTGTAAGAGTGTTTCTCTGCTGGTCCTGCCCAGCCCAAAGCCTTCATCACCACTGGTCCTGTCCAGCTCTAAGATTGTTTCTTCGCTGGTCATGCCCAGCTGAAAGCCATCATGTTGGCCTTGCCCTGCCCAAAGCCTTCATCACTGCTGTTCCTGCCCAGCTCAAAGCCATCATTGCCGCTGTTCCTGCCCAGCTCAAAGTCTTCATCGCTGTGGATAATACACCCACCCTGCTTCCCTCTCCCACCTCCTCTGCCCAGGCTAGTCTGTCCCTCTGTCCCGCCTTCACTGGCGCCCTTCAGTCCCTCGGCTCCACCATTGGATTTACCATTCAAGTTGTATCTGCCTCAGAGCTTCTGGGCACCAGCTATGCCTTGGATTCCCTGGCTTCGCTTTGGGCCACCATGCCCGAAACTCCACCTTGGCCCATCGACCAGTCGGATCCACCTGGGACCGTTGTCCTCATAGCTCCACCGGGCTCCCTCATCCCTCCAGCTCTACCTTGGTCAGACGTTGCTCTGCCTGCACCACGGACTTCCAGGACTCTTGCTGTGCTTCATCACTCCACCCCTTTGTCTCCGTCTTCCCTTCAGATCCGTCTTGGTCCTCGGTTGCACTGGAGTCACCTCAGTCCCATGGCACCCTGGCTCCACCTCAAGTGCTCCGCCTAGGCCTCTGGATCCTATGGTGTTTTCCGGTTTTGTCATTCCCTCAGCTTTACCAAGGTCTCCAGATCTCTCGGCTCCAGATCTATCGCTGGCAGTCGGGCCATCAACTCCACCGTGGCTCCTCCCACCATCGATTCCGCCATGGGCCCTTGTACCACTTGTGCTCTGGGCTTCCACCAACGTCATCCTGCCATCGCCTGTTCCCTGGTTCATTTGACCTTCAGATCCTCCAGGGGTCCTTCAGCTGTCTGCTCTGCCCAGTTTCTCAAGCCTAGTACTGGTTCTTCGCCAGCCCCTCGCAAGCCCCATCGTCCTCTGTCAATCTGTTACACATCGCCTTTCCGGAGGGGGGTGTTCTATCACCAGCATGTTAAGTTTAACTTTAGTTTAATTTTCATGGACTCTTATGTTTCCCTTTGTTGCCATCAGCCTATGTTACATACAGTGCTCAGCGTAAATGAATACACCCCCTTTGAAAAGTAACATTTGAAATAATATCTCATTGAACACAAAAACTATTTCCAAAATGTTGACAAGACTAAGTTTATTATAACATCTGTTTAACTTATAACATGAAAGTAAGGTTAATAATGTAACTTAGATTATACATTTTTCAGTTTTACTCAAATTAGGGTGATGCAAAAATGAGTACACCCCACAACAAAAACTACTACATCTAGTACTTTGTATGGCCTCCATGATTTTTAATGACAGCACCAAGTCTTCTAGGCATGGAATGAACAAGTTGGTGACATTTTGCAACATCTTTCTTTTTCCATTCTTCAAAAATGACCTCTTTTAGAGACTGGATGCTGGATGGAGAGTGATGCTTAACTTCTCTTTAGAATTCCCCATAGGTGTTCGATTGAGTTCAGATCAGGAGACTTTCACCCTGTTCTTCTTCAGAAATCCAACAGTGGCCTTAGATGTGTGTTTAGGATCATTGTCATGTTGGAAAAGTGCACAACGACCAAGGGCACGGAGTGATGGTAGCATCTTCTCTTTCAGTATAGAGCAGTACATCTGTGAAATCATGATGCCATCAATGAAATGCAGCTCCCTGACACCAGCAGCACTCATGCAGCCCCTCATAATGACACTGCCACCACCATGTTTCACTGTAGGCACAATGCATTTTTTTTTTTTTTTTTTTGTATTCCTCACCTTTGCGACGCCATACAGTTTTGAAACCATCAGATCCAAAAACATTTATCTTGGTCTCATCACTCCAGAGTACAGAGTCCCAGTAGTCTTCATCTTTGTCGGCATGGGCTCTGGCAAACTCTAGGCAGGCTTTTTTGTGCCTGGGCTTTAGGAGAGGCTTCTTTCGTATTGTTTCATGGGAAAAAGTCACCCCAGTTTGGCTTTCTACTTCTTTAGATAACTACAGTGAACTTGCATGCCGATTTTCTTCAACCCTTCTCATCAGAAGACGATCCTGTCGAGGTGTTAACATCCGTGGACGTCTCTGTGAGATGGTTGCAGTTCCATCTTTTTAAAATTTTTGTACCACTTTTGCTACAGTATTCTGACTGATAAGTAAAGCTTTGCTGATCTTCTTGTAGCCTTCATCTTTCTGGTGTAAAGAAATTATTTTCTTGTGACATTTCTCTTCCATGTGGTGCCATTGCTGACAGCACGAAATGGGAAGGGGTTTTAATACCCTTTTATAGTCAACTGTCTGCTGGACACCTGTGTAATGAATAATTAGACTCACCTTTGGTTGAATTCTTGTTAAATTAGACATTTGTAGTCTATAATTTAGCTTTGCTCCAGAGACTTTCAGTGGGGTGTACTCATTTTTGCATCACCCTAATTTGAGTAAAACTGAAAATTTTGTTCTCTGAGTTATATTATTAACCTTACTTTCATGTTATAAGTTAAACAGATGTTATATAAATCTTAGTCTTGTCAACATTATGGAAATTGTTTTTGTGTTCATTGAGATATTGTTTAAAATGTTACTTTTCAAATAACACTTTTTATGTTACTTTAATGTTACTTTTTATGCTGAGCACTGTATGTAAAATATTAATTATCAGTTGTCATGGTTTCTTACATCCCTAATTAGAGCACACCAGTTTGTATTTTGATTCATCGGCAATGTGCACTTTAGTTGCTCATTAGTTTTCAGTCTTTGTCTGGTATTGTTTGTGCTTGCATGCTGTCTCATATCTGTGTGGATTGCCTGAGTTTACTTTGTTTTAATAAACGCTTCAATTTGAATCTTCATCATCGTCATTGGACTTTTCACTGATCTTATCAGTCAGTCAACAGTTAAAATGTTATCTAAACTGTATCATCTTTACCGTCACAAAGTCTGCCATTCTCTGAAGATATGACGTTTTTATGGAAGCCCAGATAAAACATGCTTTTGTAAATCATAATTATAACTTAAAAAGTTGAAATTATGTTATACTGAGTTGAAATGACAACTAAGTCGTAATTATGAGATGAAAGATGCGTTTTGGTCGTTTGGATCACAAGTGGATGACGCTAAATACAGGTGTAAAACGTTTTGAGCTTGTCCGCTTTCGACCACTTCCAGAGGTAGTCGAAAACGCATTCAACCGGATTGCTTTTGTAGTGTAAATGCTTGTGTGGTCTAATGTGTTCGAACAGCACAAAAGACCTACTCTCCGCCAACTGACCTAATGCGTAACCATTATAGGAAGCGTGCTAGCCAGATGGGATTTTGCGGTCAGTCTTGCGGCTGTCAGATCGGAAACAAAAGCTGCTGCTCTCCGTATATTTTTCCATCTCTTCCTTTTGCGTTTAAATCAAATGTAACTTGTGTGAGCTTATTTTGTCCATTAGATGGAAAGATCTGAAAAAGCCCATACATTTACCCAACCGTAGACCCTGCCCTTGAAGAAATCAGGACAGAAGTGGTTGAAAGTGGACAAAAGAGACGGATTAAAACACCAGGTATAAATGGCTCTGCGTCTGCCTCGTCTACTTGTGATCCAATCGACCAAAACGCATCTTAATACCAGGTGTAAACAGGGCCTAAGTCATAATTATGAGATTGAAGTCAAAATGTCTATTATCATAATTTTAAATTTTTATGTCATTATGGCTTAGTATGTCATAATTTCGACTTCTCATGTCATAATTATGATTTACAGAAGCATACGGGAGAAATGGGCTTCCAAACATTTTCATTAAAAATTACGATTTCAAGAAAAAGAAAAAGAAAGAAAGAAAGAAACATGCATGGATGAATCATTCACAATAAGATCATTAAGATGCATTTAGAAAATAGATTAGTTTCCATTCCATGCTGACTTTCATCCTTACAGACAACTACAGTGAAACAAATTTTTTGGTATTCAAGGAACATTTTAATAAATGACAAATCAAAACATAACAATGATTGTCTGAACAGGCAAAATTTAGCTTTTAGCTATCAATATTTGCCAGGATAATAGCTGAACAAACACAGTACATTAACAGTTAACACCGCAGGAGTGTACAAATATGATATATTGTAGCGTGGGCCCTCAACTATGGAAGCTTGATTCTGCCACGGAATAAAAAAAAAAAAAAAAAGGTAATTGTGACTTTTTTCCCTGAAGATTTAGACTATTTCCTCACAATTATTACTTTTTACTCAGAATTGTGAGAGATAAAGTCAGAATTATATCTATTTTCTGAGAAAAAAGTCAGCTAATAGCACCGCATTCAATGTACATATTGAAAAGTACAACTTAAATATAAGTTAAAGATAAATCACACTATCAAATAGGTAGTTAAAACATTGAATATATAGTGGTAAATCTGCCTTTGAGTGCAGGGACCCTAGGTTGTAACATCATTATAATGTTTTGCTTAAGAGAACCGATTCATGGTGCACCTCCAGCGAATATGAGCTCCAGGGCAGCTTGGATGTCTCCGCCCGTGGCCTGCAGGGCTCTCAGGATGAGCTCCTCATCACGGATGCCCATGTCCCGCAGCTGCTGGAGCTGTGACTGCCACTGATTCTGCACACATTATGAAAGAGAGTCACTCCAGAAGGGTTTAAACGGTTAGTTCACCCAAAAATGAAAATAATGTTATTTATTACTCACTCTCATGCCGTTCCACACCCGTAAGACCTTCGTTAATCTTCAGAACGCAAATTAAGATATTTTTGTTGAAATCCAATGGCTCAGTGAGGCCTGCATAGCCAGCAATGACATTTCCTCTCTCAAGATCCATTAATGTACTAAAAACATATTTAAATCAGGTCATGTGAGTACAGTGGTTCAATATTAACATTATAAAGCGATGAGAATATTTTTGGTGCGCCAAAAAAACAAAATAATGACTCATATAGTGATGGCCGATTTCAAAACACTGCTTCATGAAGCTTCGGAGCATTATGAATCAGCGGTTCGGAGCGCCAAAGTCACGTGATTTCAGCAGTTTGGTGGTTTGACACGCGATCCGAATCATGATTCGACACGCTGATTCATAACGCTCCGACTATATCACTATACAAGTCGTTATTTTGTTTTTTTGCCACACCAAAAATATTCTCGTCGCTTTATAATATTAATATTGAACCACTGTACTCACATGAACTGATTTAAATATGTTTTTATATATGTTTGTGTTCCGAAGATGAACGAATGTCTTACTGGTGTGGAACGACAAGAGGGTGAGTAATAAATGACATTATTTAAATTTTTGGGTTAACTAACCCTTTTTCACACTTGTTCAGTTCACTTGGTTATTTTGGTCCGGACCAAAAAAAAATATATATATGATACATTAAATATATATATATATGATACAAGACCGAACCTAAAGATACAATACAAACAAACAAACAAACTTGCTGAAACTTGACCGAGACCCATCTTATCAGCGTTCACACTTATTCAAATGAGCCGCACTAACAGCAATTGCAGTTTTTATTGAACCAAATCTGCCAAGTGTGAACACAATATAAATATTTCAAAAAGGAAAATCATATTGTGTTTGAACTTAAATGCATAGAAACATGCTGGTCAACATGCGCTTTTAGCCCAGCACACAGCATTGTTTTGTATGTTCGGCAAAATACGCCATAAACACAGACCAATCAGATTTTGAACGTGTCCCTGTGCCTTTAGGTTCGATGACAGAAATGCCAATCTGAACGCTAAGCGGACCAGGACTAAATGTTTTTGTTTTCTTGGGGGGGGTCCGGACCAAACGAACCATGCGAACTGAACTACAAGTGTGAACACACCACAAATGTGAACATGCATTTACTGCATCTCACTTGCACAATTCAGTATTCCTCTAAATGAATAAAAATGAAATGCTAATTCAGATTATTATGCAAACCTGCCAAAAATAAATATGCTAAATAACACAAATAAACTTTCTGTATTTAATCTTACTTTATTAACCAATGTCCAGGATTCAATTCAACCATACGAATAAGCAAAAATGACTTTAGTTAAACATCACTTTTGTGTTTCATTTAGTTTGTTTTTATTGTGGAAGTAAGAGTGTTGAACATTCTTCTATTAGTCCAGAATGGCAGCTTGTTTGAGCTGCGCCATCTACTGTACAGATGGACATTTGCATTTCCTTCAGCCTGAGGCTTATTCATTTCACTTTTGGTGTGAAAGGGCCTTTACATTTACCAAAAAATAGAACTTTTGTCAAACAAGCAAGCCCAGACCAGGTAAGAAAAAAAACAAACAAAAAACTTTTTTAGGGAGTAACGCAATATTGTAACAAATGACTTAACTTTCCACAACACTGTTAGGAAGAATGTATGCATATCTATTTGAGATGTTTGAAGTGTTGATGATGGGAACTATAATGATGATGCTGGTCTATATTGTCACTGGATCTTTGGTGGTTACTCACATGTAAGCTGGACATGCTAGAGACCTGCAGGGCCTGCTGCAGTGCCTGATTAAACAAGTCGTTCGTTATAGGAGTGCCTGCAGGGATAGGGGACACTCCTGAAGAGGGACCCTGTCACAGACACAGACATATTCCTTTTTTATTAGTGTCTGCAAAGCTCAAACTTATGGAAGCTTGTTTCCACCACAGAAAAAAAAAAATTAAAAAGGTAATTGCGACTTTTTTCTTTATATCTTGACAAATATGAGTTTATATCCCACAATTCTTTTTTTATTTTGTATTTTTTTATTCTGTGGTAATATTAAAAGTTTCTTGAGCAGAAGATCAGCATATTAGAATGATTTCTGAAGGATCATGTGACACTGAAGACTAGAGTAATGATGCTGAAAAATCAGCTCTGATCACAGGAATAAATTTCACTTTACAATCTATTAAAATAGAAAACTGTTATTTTAAATTGTAATAATATTTCACAATATTACTGTCTTACTGTATTTTTAATCAAATAAATGTAGCCGCCTTTCAAAAACATAAATCTTACTGACCCCAAATATTTGAAAAGTAGTGTTTCTATACTTCAGTAATGGGATGTGTAGTCTATTGAAGTGTACTGTACCTGGTTTCCTGTAGTTGGTGTAACAGCACTGCTCTCGGGGGTGCTGGCGAGGGCTAAAGCTGTGGCTAGCTCATATTGAGTGATAGGTCTGGGGCCCACGGCTCCGTTGTAACCGAGCGTAGCTGGCCTCGTGCCGGCAAAACCACTAGTAAGTGTGGACGGCCCACCACGATTCACCTGCAGATGATAAAGTAGGTTCAGGATCCAATATCATAAATGCACATATTCTTAATGAATAACAGTAAATCATAACAAACCGACTGGAAATCTTCCTCATCATCAGACATGCCTTCAAAGAGGAAACCTCCTGTAGATTAAAAAAAGTTTTATGCATTAAATCTACATTGGATCACAAAAATGATCTGTCATATTAAGTTAATGGTTGGCAATTTTTCACTTAAATTGTGTTTAAATGGACACCCACCTGGCATGTCACTGTAAGAGCTAGAAGATACATTTCTGGAGGAGCTGGCACTCTGCTGGGGCGGCACGCTGCCAGCCACCGAGTGCAACACCAGGATGATGGCATTTACCAGTGCCGGGTGGGAACTGGCCAATCTGGTGAGACAGTTAAGACTGGGGATTAATATTCTTTAACCCAAAGTGCAGCACATGATTCAAATGTCATATTTTGAGTAGTTAAACCACAGGTTCAACAGGAAATCAACACCATATGGCATTCACAACCCCTTTTACTCCTGAAATGTGACATTCTCCAAAAAGGAAAGCCGTTTCAGAAGTGAAGGGAGTTATTTCATTTTGATGAAATATTATATACATTCACTGCCAGTTAAAAATTGACAAACTTTTTTGTTTGAAATTAGTTTTATAGACAAATATAATTTATTTTTAAAAAGTTTATTATTATCATCATCATCAAGTAATTATTGATAACATTATTAAGTTATTATTATTATTAATTGTAATATTAGTTAATTAATAATAACATCATTGATTTATTATTATTGTTGTTTTATTTTACCATTGTTATTATTATTAACAATGTAATAATAATAACTGCGAACAACAGTGTTGATTTATTAATCTTTTTAGTAATACTACTACTTCTGATTATTACTATTATTATTAGTATTATTATATTAACATTGACTAGTTAATAATAACATCATTGGTTTACTATTATTTGTGGTGTTGTTTTATAATAATAATAATAATTTATTATTATTATTATTATATACATTGTTAATTAATTATATGTATATTAATGTAAATTAATTAATGATGACATTCATTTTATTACTATTAATAATAAAAAATAATAATTGTTATATTAATATTGATTAGTTAACTGATAACATTATTGATTTATTATTTTTGTTGTTGTTTTTATTATTACTATTATTGTCATTATCATTAACAAAATAATTATAATTGTTATTATTAGCAACAATAACAAAAGTAATGATATTATTATTATATATAAAGTTAATTATTATATTAATATAAATATAACATTATTGATTTATTAATTTATTATTAATAATAATAACAATTGGTATATTAATATTGATTAGTTAATTGATAATAACATTATTTTTTATTTTTACTTTTTTATTATTACAATTATTGTTATTATTATTAACAATATAATAACTATAATAGTTATTATTAGCAACAATAACAAACTTATTGATATACATTTTATTATTAATACTAATCATAATAATAATAAAAATAATAATTAAAATTGATTAGTTAATAACATCATTGATTTATTATTACTTGTGTTGTTTTAGTATTATTATTAATATAATAATTATTATTATTATCATTATTATTCATTACATATAACAGTATTGATTTATTTTTCTTATTAATATTAATACTACTACTACTAATAATAATAATAATTTAGTCGTATTTGTATGGATGAGCTGGGGTGGTTCATAAAGAAAAAGCAGCCATTTAATGTTACTGTAATGATGCTCACTCACGTGTCAAGCATGCTTGGGTCTGTGAATTGTATGAAGAGGTCTTTGTCTTGAAGAACTCCTAAAAAAGTAGTCAATAAACATAAGTAAGTCTTCAACACGCCTCACATCACAAATCATTTCTGCTTCTGAATGTACCTAGAGCCACAGGATCGCTGCTCAGCCCAGGTGTTGCCACGATGATCTGGTCGAGGGATTCCTTGTTGTTTAGCATCTTAAACACCTGGAACGGGTGAAGAGCTACTTGACAAAGTACCCAAGCATCCAGAACCACCAGCAGAGACACTCATGGTAGCACTGAATCGGTATGCCGCTCACCTACAGTCTAGTAAACCTACCGAATCTCTGTAAGCAGTGCTGGTGTGAAGAGCTGCTTGCAAGACTTGAAATTCCCCCGCTGCTGCAACCTTGTCCACTGGCTCTGTAGGAGAACATAGAGGAGTAAATAATTGTTTATGGAATTTTTTTGTCTTTTTTTAGAGCTTGACCGTTTCTATCTTTAAATACTTTCAGTTGTATGTAAAAGAGCAGCGTGAACATGCCTGACGTCTCCTTTTGTGTTCCACAGAAGAACATATGATTGCACTGACTCACCGGGATGGATCACGGGTTCTGGCCATGACTTTCTCAGGATGTGTACAGTGGATCCAGACTGAATCCCATAGGACTCCAAAGTCAAGTCATCCTTTAACTTTCTACCACAGTACACTAATTCTGTAATAGGAGATAATGGGAAAACTGTTTGCCATCTTGTTAAGATTCATCTAGGATGGGTTAAATGTTTTTCTTTTTTTGAAAACATGAAAGTGTCTTTACATTCCATCATAAAAAGGACATATGTAAGTTTTGTAAGTCATACAGTTCAAGCTCAATAACGATCAGGCATAACATTATGACCACCTTCCTAATATTGTGTTAGTCCCCCTTTTGCTGTCAAAACAGCCCTGACCCGTCGAGGCATAGACTCCACTAGACCGCTGAAGGTGTGCTGTGGTATCTGGCACTAAGATGTTAGCAGCAGATCCTTTAAGTCCTGTAAGATGTGAGGTGGAGCCTCCATGGATCGGACTTGTTTGTTCAGCACATCCCACAGATGCTCGATTGGATTGAGATCTGGGGAATTTGGAGGCCAAGTCAACACCTCAAACTCGTTGTTGTGCTTCTCAAACCATTCCTGAACCATTTTTGCTTTGTGACAGGGCACACATCCTGCTAAAAGAGGCCACAACCACCAGGAAATACCGTTTCCATGAAAGGGTGTACATGGTCTGCAACAATGCTTAGGTAGGTGGTACGTGTCAAAGTAACCTCCACATGGATGGCAGGACCCAAGGTTTCCCAGTAGAACATTGCCCAAAACATCACACTACCTCCGCCAGCTTTCCTTGTTCCCATAGTGCATCCTGGTGCCGTGTGTTCCCCAGGTAAGTGACACACCCGGCAATAAACATGATGTAAAAGAAAACACGATTCATCAGACCGCGCCACCTTCTTTCATTGCTCTGTGGTCCAGTTCCGATGCTCACGTCACAGGGGTCAGCATGGGCACCCTGACTGGTCTGCAGCTATACAGCCCCATACGCAACAAACTGTGATGCTCTGTGTATTCTGACACCTTTCTATCAGAACCAGCATTAACTTCTTGAGCAACCTGAGTTACAGTAGCTTGTCTGTTGGATCGGACCACACGGGCCAGCCTTCACTCCCCACATGCATCAATGAGCCTTGGTCACCCATGACCCTGTCGCTGGTTCACCACTGTTCCTTCCTTGGACCACTTTTGATAGATCCTGACCACTGCAGACCAGGAACACCCCACAAGAGCTGCAGTTTTGGAGATGCTCTGACCCAGTCGTCTAACCATCACATTTTGGCCCTTGTCAAACTCGCTCAAATCCTTACGCTTGCCCATTTTTCCTGCTTCTAACACATCAACTTTGAGGACAATGTTCACTTGCTGCCTAATATATCCCACCTACTAACAGGTGCCGTGATGAAGAGATAATCAGTGTTATTCACTTCACCTGTCAGTGGTCATAATGTTATGCCTGATTGGTGTATATATAAATGCATTATATTATATATTACAGACACTTTTTAAGCAAAATACTAATTTCCACCCTGTTATGGACAAATACATATAATTGCCTGATAGACTTCTAATACAAACCTAAGATAATGTGTCCTTTATTTTATATTATGATAATGTGTGATTTCACATAAATTGTATCCATAAAAAAATCTCATGATTTCTGTTACTGTTTAATCATAAAATTGCATCCTACTAGTAAGATTTGCAGTTAAACTATAAAGTAGCCATTCTGAGTAGTCATTACATATGACAAGCAAAAAGAAATGTTACTACTAACAAGTGGAATAGACAGTGTGTCATGAACCAGGTACCTGGAATAGATACTAGTAACTATTAAGATAGGATTTTAAAATTGGATTTGGTACCAACAGTTGGAATATTAGTATTCACATTAGAATAGTTTGTATCTGAACCACAAAATTCCAAAGAATTCACTACCATCATTAGTTAGCATATATTGGCTTATAAAACGGTTAGTTCCTGTCCTTGATTCTGATTGGTCAATAGCTGTGTTTTATTCACGATAAGCTATGACCGCTTCACCCAACGGTTCTGTGTATCACTACACAACACCCTTAGCAACCACTCTTAGCAACGTAAACTGTATGTTCTCAACTGATATTGTTCATTGAAGCTTACTGTATTATGTAGAAGAGTATTGTGAGAAAGAGATCGAGTGAGCGAGTTTATTACCTGCATTCAGATTTAGCATTTTCCTTCAGGTCAGTCCTATGTTCATAATAAAAAATCTGTTTTAATGTCCGATGTATTATCTTGTCCTTTTAACAATTAAGGGTTTTTCCCGTGACTGACAGCGCTAGTCAAAGCATTTGTCAGTTCCGTGTTCACAACAATTCAGTATTTTCAATGTAAAAGTCTTCGCTACTGACTGACACACTTATAAAGACAGTCTTTGCCGCCATCTAATGGCATAATAATGTAACTTCTGTTGCTGTTCACGGTCAGGGACTATTTTTTTCCGGCGAAGGAAGGCTTTTAATGAAAGTTTAATTCATGAAAGTTGCATTGATACATATTTTTGGCTTTAATATTTGTATTGTGTGGTAACCGTTTTATAAAAGCAATAAGGTACTCGTGAATCTCGGAGTGCCTGCAACCCTTTCAGCCATGACTTATTCACAATAACAGTACAGCCTCGAGTACCTTATTGCTTACATAACAACAGAATAGTTACTAGTAATTATTATAGTAAGTATCAGCAAAGCAATATCTAACCTAAATAGTTATTGAAATTGATCACTATAGTAAATAAGCACTAATAATAACATGCTATTTAGTCTACAGGAATGCATGCAAAAAGGCACGCAATAACGGGCTGGACAGCTCAAAATGAAACCGTTATAGAATTAACTTTTAACGGTTTTAATTTGACTTTGAGGTCCACATCAGATTATAGCATGAATACAAACTCTATTCATTTTAACTGGTTTATTAATGTAATCATTTCAAATGTAACGGTATTAATGCTGCCATACTGTGTCACCTAATATTATGAATGAGTCTTACGTATATGTTACCTATGAGCTCAGGATCTGGTATGGCATCTGGGATCTGTGCCGACACCAACTGCTTGAGAGTGGAAACTCGATACTCGCCGGGAGGAACATCTCCAGGTTCAGTCTCTGGAAACTGCAGCACTGACTTGGGAAGAGATGGTTGATCCACCAGCTTTAAGGACAGACGCCACTCTGATAACGCCATTGATCGGATAACGTATTACAGCTGCACGCAGATGATGTGCTTTCTTTTTAGCACAGGTATCTATTAATCTTGTAAACGCAATCTGTCTTTTGCATTGAAATAAATAGTATCAAGCGACTGTTTTCATCCGTGCAACATGACGTCATGCAGGAAAGACAGTGGATCTGGGAATCGTAGTTTTCCTGGTGTATCCACAGACTGTAGTACTCGCTGATGAACAGAGGGGGCAGTGTAGTTTTGAAGCACAGCAGTACGAGTAAAAAAAAAGACAAGTGTGTCTCTCAGAGAACCCAGGACCAGGGTTATTTTAGTAAAAAAAAAAATGAAAAAAAATCTAAAATCATTAAAAAAAATGTAAATTGAATTAAAATAAAATATATGAAAAACTTGTTTTATTTTAGTTAGCCTAGTTGCAAAGGCAACATTTCTCATTTTCATTTAGTTTTGTACATAATGAAACATGATGTACTAAAATAACCAAAATTGAACTAAAAATAAAAAAACTATCAGAACTATATAGACTCCAGAACTATATAGACATTATAGATATTAAAAAATGACAAAAACAAAATCCGCACAAACTAGCTTGCCAAAGATTGTATACAGGGTTCAGATTTAGCGTTAGCGGTTAGCATTTTGTTTCACGTAATGGCAGTTGCTCTGTTATGAATCCCTAGTAAATGCTGTAGGCTATTTAAATTCTGTCATTTTCACTCGTTATTTACTCTTTGGGTGTATTACGGCAGTAGGGACAAACTAGAGCATGCTAACTAGCTTACTAACTACTCCTTGGTAAATTGAGCAGATCTACCTGCTAATAATGATAAATTAGCTATTTGGATCACCTAGACATGATATATTACCACTTACCACCCAAATGATTAGCCTTTCAAAGAGAGTATAGCATCTTGAATCTATAATGTTTGCTTTATATTCACTCATTCCTTTCCACTATGACATGAAATGTTTTGTTTGGATCAGTTCTTTTATTTCCAAGCCCTCATATCCATCAGTTCTCTGCGCTACTCAGGGTTTTAGTGAGATAGGACTGTGTTTGTGCTGTCACGCAGTTATTCGCTATGACAGATGGTCTCTTGGCTGGATACGCTTCTCAGAGAGCGCCAGTCTTCGCTGAGCTCTTCCACTCAGTGTTGCACGCCTGACAGCGCCTGAGGGAATCAGGACACACCAGTTATGACAGGGATAGAGGAAGAGTCCAGACATTTCACACCCTGCAAAGAGACGCCCTGTTCAGCCAGACCCGGTGGAACATGGCTCAGCTACAAAGGGACATCACATTGGGCCTGTTTAAAGATCAAGACAAGTCTGAAAGTCTGTGCGGTGTAGATTAGAGTAACAGTATCCACTTCCAAACTACCACCATGACCGCTCAGACTTTGGTCATTTTGAAGTGGAAATTAGAGTTCCCCATTGTAGCAGGAGACTAGGAGAAATCTTTTACATTTACTAATGACTATATCTTTCGGTGTGACATGCTATACTCTATTTTAGCTTTATACACAGAGTCATTACATGTTTGTATACTTTAAAAATATATATTACACTACAAGACCATTTACCCTATAAAGCCTACTTTATCATATTCGATACACAATTTTTGAAGGCCTCTAAATTATCAACGAAACTTTGCTGAAAAAAACTGTTGTATTTTACTTGATTTACTTGCCGTTTACTTGCTTATCCATTCATTATTTTTTAGAAAAATCTATGTTAAAATGTGAGTGTTAAATATTAAACATCAGGCTTTTGAGGAACGTTTATTTGTTCATCTCTCAACCATCACTGTATTGCATTGCATTATATGGTTTCCCCTCCAGAATAGAAACATGCATAAAAGCATTATATCATCTTACTAAGACATATTATTGGCGGATATGAGTGACAATTGATGTTTATATGCATTTTATGTAAGTAGTCTGCTATACTATACTCATTCACGAGTTCGTGTGCCCATATAATCTTAGCGTAAGTGGTAAACAGATTTGGCTTGCTGTCTGCTATAGAGGGGCTCGGAGAGGATATTCTACTTGAGCTCCGATTGCCCCCCTATAACAGGCAAAATTGTACAAAAAGTAGGAGAAGGGGTGGAGGAGGGATGCCGGAAGAACTAACAACTGGAAGAGGTAAGATGCTGGTTTTATACCTTTTTTATGTATTTTTTTATGTATTAATTGGAAGATTAGATGGGCGTACTCCTCCCGAAATTACGTTTATTAACTTCACTTGATGTACATTACATCAAGCTATCAGAATTAATCTTACTTTTCTGCCATATAAATATCAGAAACTGAACAAATTTGCATATTTCTGTATTAAGTTAAGGTGTTTTACCTCCTCAGGTACGAGTTCCATATTCTCACTATATCATACTATATGAGCCATAAAAACCTGATGCAAACAAAGACACATGCAAACATTTTTAGATATATTTTTAGTTATATTTTTAGATTTTCTCTGAAAGTTATCCATTAAACTGTTAATATATTATTATTTCATGTCAGTTTTTTTTTTTTTTTGGTGTCTTGTAAATTTGAACAGTTTGAAACATTGTTGGTCTTTGTCTCAAGAGAAACTTTTGAGATGCAAAAGGTTTAAGAAAAAGGATGAACTAAGGAGGAACTTTTGTGGCTTTTGAAGCTTGAAAGCTTCACCTGTTGTTCATTATAATTGCATAGAGACCTGTTGTGTTACATGGGGAAAAAATCATACAGGTGAGTAAGCAATGCCAGAATTTAATTTTTGGGTTCCTTTGAAGTAGCCCTTTTCTCAGTCACAGTACTTACTGTAGAGAAGTATAAGAGTGTGCGTATCATGCAGCGTGTTTGTGATTTGATGGTTGATGGAGTCTCTTCCAGTAAGGTCACTTTATATTCACATCACACAGTACAGCTTGATTAATGGAGAGGCAGAGGAATGGATTCTTTAATTTGATTAATTAGGCTCTAGACCTTGTCTTTAAAGGTCTGATGAGAACTGAATATAAGCATTCTGAAGGGGCTGGAATCCAGCATTAAAGGACCGTTATATATGGAATAAATGAACATTATGTGTCAATCAGGAAACTCAATGAACGAAGGAGAGGCTAATGGGTTTGATTACAAGCAACCCCATTAAAACTTTTGTCTCAGTTTGGTCCCATGTGCATGAAGAGATTAGTGACTGGGACATGACTAATGCAGTATCATTATCCTGATAAAGAAAGCTTAATATGATGGGCTAGTGATGCCACAATTATCTTTATTAACACAGCTTTATGCTCATTGGTTTAAACAACCATGATGTCACGTATATGGTGGTAATAAGAAGTTGCATTACACATGTAATCCAAGATAAATACTTAAATAATAATAATCACAGAGAATACACAAGGGAAGAAACTCATACCACTCTAGATAATAACTAGAACCAACAAAGGAATAAACAGAACAGGGAGTACTTATACACAGAGGACTTAACTAGATACATGTGGGATTAATAAGTAACCTAGGTGACAAACAAGGAGAACTTACTAACTATAGAAACGAGAACTGAACTGAAAGGAAAAATAGGAACATGAACATAATCACAATGAAACACTTGTGCCGTATTACATCCACACCTCCAGTGCGGTGCCGGTGGTTCAGGGAGCCAGGGCTGTGTCGACAGTTCAGGGCACCAGGACGGTGCAGGTAACTCAGAGGGCCACGGCGGTGCAGGTAGCTCAGGGGGCCATGGCGGATTGACCTCCGTGGCCTTGACACTAGGCTCGGCCACAATGGCTGGAGACTTGACGAGACAATGAGAGCGGGCAAATGACTCTGGACAGGGGCTGGAGCCTTCACTGGACTCTGGTCAGGAACTGGAGCCTTCATTGGACTCTGGTCAGGAACTGGAGCCTTCACTGGACTCTGGTCAGGAACTGGAGCCTTCACTGGACTCTGGTCAGGGGCTGGAGCCTTCACTGGACTCTGGTCAGGGGCTGGAGCCTGCACTGGACTCTGGTCAGGGGCTGGAGCATTCACTGGACTCTGGTCAGGGGCTGGAGCCTTCACTGGACTCTGGTCAGGAACTGGAGCCTTCACTGGACTCTGGTCAGGGGCTGGAGCCTTCACTGGACTCTGGTCAGGAACTGGAGCCTTCACTGGACTCTGGTCAGGGGCTGGAGCCTTCACTGGACTCTGGTCAGGGGCTGGAGCCTTCACTGGACTCTGGTCAGGGGCTGGAGCCTGCACTGGACTCTGGTCAGGGGCTGGTGTCTGCACTGGACTCTGGTCAGGGGCTGGTGTCCGTACTGGACTCTGGTCAGGGGCTGGTGTCTGCACTGGACTCTGGCCAGGGGCTGGAGCCTTCACTGGACTCTGGACAGGGGCTGGAGCCTTCACTGGACTCTGGTCAGGGGCTGGCGCGTCCTTGTGCCGTATTACATCCACAGAGGTGGGAGGGTGGGCACCCTGGAGGCTGACGAGGGCATGGCTTAGCAGAACAGGACACCTCCAGTGCGGTGCCGGTGGTTCAGGGAGCCAGGGCTGTGTCGACAGTTCAGGGCACCAGGATGGTGCAGGTAACTCAGAGGGCCATGGCGGTGCAGGTAGGTCAGGGGGCCATGGCGGATTGACCTCCGTGGCCTTGACACTAGGCTCGGCCACAATGGCTGGAGACTTGACGAGACAATGAGAGCGGGCAAATGACTCTGGCCAGGGGCTGGAGCATTCACTGGACTCTGGACAGGGGCTGGAGCATTTACTGGACTCTGGACAGGGGCTGGAGCCTGCACTGGACTCTGGACAGGGGCTGGAGCCTGCACTGGACTCTGGACAGGGGCTGGAACATTCACTGGTCTCTGGTCAGGGGCTGGAGAAAAAAACATTTTTGAAGACTTATGATGAATTATTCAGATATTTAACCTTGTCATTGTGCTGTTTTTCTGTATATATAATCTCATACTATGATGTAGATAAACCCATGATATTTGAATTTTTTTTTTTTTTTTTTTTTTGTGGGCTAAACCACTGAACTGGTAAGCAGAAGGTTGCTGGTTTGATCTCCACAGATGTGACCACCAGGGTGTCCTTGAGCAAGACACTTTACTCCAGGTTACTCCACATTGATCATCCCTGTAATAAGAGCACTGTAATTCACTTTGGATAAAAGTATCTGCCAAAAGCATAACTGTAAATAAATGTATGTGTGATTTTTGTAAATCCTTTTTTGTTAGTGTCATGGGAACAAACACACAATAAAGCTGCTTATTTCTTAAATTCTGACATCTTTTTAGTCAGATGTTAAATAAACCTTTAGTAAGCGACTTTATGAAGTATATGGTTTAGAATTCATGTAAATCCACTTTGGAGACGAACATGTGCTTACTTAAGCTCCCCTGTTAACTGTACATAATAAAACATGTTTTTACAGCAAAATCACAACTACTATACTGTCTAGCATCTTTACACCTTCAACACTTAAACAGTTTACTCTACAGTAGTTCAACAAATGCGATTTTAACACAAGAACCACGTTTTTGTTTTTCAATACTCACAATTGAAAGCATCCGCGTCGCTTCTCTTCTCTCTGTTCGATTATGAAGTATAATCTTCCGTGCCCTCCTGGGATAGAAAAATATTCATTGATAAACACTTCAAAATCGGGGCGGAAGCAGTAGGCCATCCGGGAACTTCTCGCCTACTCTTTTATGATTACTGAGGTTTCGGACATACTTATTCACTCGCCTACTGCTTTCCCCCTACTATATAGTAGGGCTGTAAGAAAATATCGATACACGTGAATATCGTGATATTATGTTTGGCGATACTGTATCGATTCTCAAAAACACTGTATCGATATTTATATATTTATTTATTTACATCCAAGATTCGTGGCTTTGTGTTCGGTTTAAACCACAGACTATATAAAACTCAACCGCTAAATGGCAGTGTTATCTCAGAACGTACACTGACGCAGAGCCGGAGAAACGCAAGGTGAAGGTGTGTGTATCGCTAGTGTTAGCATTAGCAAACCCAGCTCACAAGACGAATTATTCCGCCCCCGCGGTATACAGAGCTTAAGTGTGGACTTATTTTGGCTTCAGCTACTAAGGAAATCGACAAGAGTCATTTTGTTTGCAAAATAGGCCATGTTAAAATCCAAATACTCTGAAACGCATTGAATCTGAGAGCTCGCTTAACATCCGGCGTCATCCGCGCTGCTGAGAAGCGTTTCGATAGAATATGTGATATGTACTGCATGTTTTCCTCTCAGTAACAAAATAAACACACAACAAAATTGACAGTGGTGGCAGCAGAAAGAAAGCATCTGATCATAGCGATGTGGATATGGTTGCACCAGCTCTGCAGTTCAGTACTTTAAAAAGCACTTTATACAATAGACTGCTTTAAAGGAAACAGCTTTACAGTATTAAACATAAAACAAACAGTCATTCAGTCATGGAAATGACTATTCACTTTCTATTGTTAAATAGTTTAGAAATGAAAAACTGCTATACTGTGAACCTTTAAAACATATACACCTAAAGAACTTTACTATTTTCCCTTTACTTAGATTGCACAAAATAGTGATAAGTGATATAAATGCAAATGATACTGTATTGATGAAATAAAATAAACTTGCTTGTCAGGTTTTATGCATATGGTTGTGTTCTTTATGACCGTTTTTTTCTCAAATTAGATCTTTCTAAAAAAAAAAACTACAAAAAAAACAAGAAATATCGCAATATATCGCCTTTCTTACAATATATCACAATATATCGTATCATAACCCCTGTATCATGATACGTATTGTATCGCCAGATTCTTGGCAATACACAGCCCTATTATGTAGTAGGTAAGTAGGACACACTTTAAGTAGACGCACATACGAATCTCGTGAGAATTAATACGTCACCCCGGTAATTCTCGCCTACTCTTTTTTTTGAATATTAAGGATACTTAATACTTATTCGCTCACCTACTGCTTTTCCCCTACTATATAGTAGAGAATTAGGCGGTTTCGGACAAAGCCAGGGTTTAAATACACAGGGACTACTCAAAAGTAATGAGACAGCTGACATGACTAACAAAGGAATGGATGAACAACAGGTGATAGAAATCAAACATGAACTTAACACTAATCTAGAAACAGACAAGAACAGAAAAGACAAACTCAAAACGTGACAAGTAGCCTAGTAGTGAGTGAGTAGATGTTTTTATGAGCTGTAGGATAACCATATTCATCCGGACAGTTACGCAAAGCCGAAGCACAACCAAAACAATGTGGGTTTTTTTTTTTTTTTGGCTAGAGGGCCAAAATCATTTCCATTACCATTTCTATATTTACTACTACATTTTTAAAATCAAACGTTAATCTGTTAACACTAGTTAATGCACTGTGAATTAACATGAACAATTAACAGTGAACAACTGTATTTTTATTAACTAACATTAACAATGATTAATAAAAGCTGTAAATATATATAACTAATGTTGACAAATGAGACCTTATTGCAGTGTTACCAAGCATGCATTTACAAAATCAATGAATTTTCATTTCATGTTGACTTTAACTATTAATAAGCCTAACCTAGAATTTTAACTTGTATTCTCTAAAACTGTTTACTATGATTTTTCCCATAACAGAGTTGAACTTCTGAGCTCGGTAAGATCAATATAAGTGTCAAGATGTTTACATCATGTCTGCATGTAGTCATAACTTACTGTCTAGTAGAGTTCTGTGTTCTGTCACCGACTCTCACAAGGTAATTCTCAGCACAAATAATTTCAGGCACAGAGCCACAATGCTGTGTCTTGTTGGAAGTCATTGACATGGAACCAACTTCCACAGTCTACTGAATATAATCACTGCTGAGTGTAACCATTTTAAGAGCAACTGCAATAATCCAGTATCAGGAGAAAGGATCTCC
Source organism: Elopichthys bambusa (assembly GCA_037101425.1). Classification (NCBI taxonomy): domain Eukaryota; kingdom Metazoa; phylum Chordata; class Actinopteri; order Cypriniformes; family Xenocyprididae; genus Elopichthys; species Elopichthys bambusa. Next base: position 16,970,810 of record CM074455.1, on the reverse strand, counting down.
CAGTGAAAAGGAATGTGACAAGAACAGCATGAACAGGGGAAGGTTATATCTTTTGGTTTAAAAGGGAAAATATTCTGTAAGCAGCATTGTGAAACTGTGCAGTTGATTTTTCTGTCTGAAAATTACCAAAACTTTTAACTAAAATGAACAAAGTTTAAAAAAAAATCTAATTAAAAATATTAACAAAAACTATAATAGTATATATCAATACTAAAATGACACTGGTGTAAACAAATGAAGTCAGGTTGATTCTGTCTTCGGAAATAATATTAATAAAATAATATAAATTCCAGTTCAATGCTACCACATGAATCAAGTTCTAAACTGTAATTTTCAACTTCGTGTTTGCCTTAGTTATAATTGGTTTCTACTTGTATAAAGGATTAAAAGGTATTCCATAAAAAGAACCGCACAGTGTCCCTTGAAGGCAGTTTAAATGATTGGCTTTTTATTATAGATGATTGCATAACAGCCGTCTCCAGTTGAAATGGGCCCGAGGTAAAGCTTTATGATTTAGACTCCAATTAAATTACCTCACTCACACTGACAGATCATGACCTTGTGAGGTATTTTGAAGGAACGGACCCGCAGTGTCAAAGTTCAGATACAGCATGGCTAATGTGTTTGACACTATGGACAATGAATCTTGTCTCTTAATTAATTTCCTCTGTCTGACCCGCTACACTGTCTACACTTATGATTACAGACACTGCTGGGCATTTTATCATGAAGCTTAAAGGGACAGTACAGTACAATTCTGTCATCATTTACTTAGCCATGTCTTTTGAAACTTTTCTTTCTTTCCGCAGTAGAACACAAAAGGAGTTGTTTGTAGCTGTAAAAATATAATCAGATTTATACATTTTCTAAAAATAAAAAAATAAAATGTGAGTGGTAGTTGCCTGGGTGTTGTTATTTGGTTGTCAAATGTTCTGAATGTTTTTTGTTGTTGTTGTTGTTAGCATTCTGTTGTGCTATTCCCAGCTAACAAAACTATGTTTTAAGAATGTTTTGCTAAAAGCCTAGGTATACTTTTCGCACAGCTTTCAAAGTATATATTTAACCGCAGATGGACGTGTTCGACACATGCTTTTGATAAACATCTAACTAAAACGTTTAATAATTAAATGAGTAAATCAATATTAACATTCTAGTAACTACTGTTAACTAACAAGAAGAAACTGATTAACTAATTAGAACATTTTTTAGAACAGTATTCTAAAGTGTTACCAAATATTTAGTTGCGTAAGTTGTAACTTTATGTCAAAGTATGCTAAGTTGTAACTTATGCACAGCTGGTGCAGCTGTTATCGTTACTGGAAGAATGTTTGTTCATAAAGCCCAAAGTATACTTTTTACGCATACGCGAGGGTCAGCGTACAGTGCGCGTGATGCGAATTTTGTCATCGGAAGTACTTGTACACGCATGACGCACATGCGCATTTAATTTTTTTTGCAGTAATTAATTTATCCACAAGGTGGCACCCGTGCCCTGGGAGCGTCGATTCACAAGATAGTCAAAGAAAAACTGCATAAACACAACAGACCAGAACGCATGCAACTAAAGCGACGATGGAGGCCTATATAGATTGTGTGAAGAGGTTAGAAAGTACCCTCATTAGTACAACTCTAGCATGAAATAATACAAAGATGTTTACATGGGTTGTAACTCGTGACGAGAGATTGCTCAAAACTGCGCATACGTCGAACGCCTGTGTATGCGCACGAGTCAAACGAAGTATACTTTGCAAGGCTGTGTTTGACTGTGCGCGTACACTAGCGTACACGTAAAAAAAAAAAAAAAAAAAAATTCCAGGCTTAACTTTGAGAGAAGCCTGTCAGAACATTCCCTTTTAGCTGGGTTTCTAGGTGGTTCCTTAATGTCCCAAAACTCTCATTCTGGTCATAAAATATGATATTCTGGTCTCTAAATTTAACAAGTCTATGAATATTTTTACCAGTTTTATGGTCCACAAGGCAAAAATAATAAGTCTAATCACATATAAAAGTAATAACAGGCTTCTCCTCAATAAGCCACAGTATCTAAGATATCATTCATGTCTGTACAAACAGTGCTGAATGAGCTGCACAGCAAAATGTAATACAGTTAGAGGATTGTTCGAATCATTAACCTTAATTATGGCAGTAATGATCCTATATGAGCCTTATATGCAAATATGAACTTTAGCAACCACCAGTAATAAATGGATCTTCTTTAAACACTGTATAAAAGGCTTTTCTGTCATTTTGTTCATTTCTTTCTTTCTTTTTGTGTGACAATAAGTAATGCAGCAATTTTATTGTCATAGCCATGGTTACTGTGGTAAATGTGTGCATACATTACAGGAAAAACAGTTACTTATTAATCAATGTCCTGGTGAGAGGAAGATGATTTAGAATAAAGCGTCTGCCAGAAAGTTTTATTCATTATTTTATTAATAATTAACTTTTTTTAGAATAAACAGCCTAATATAAAGCACATTATTTATATTACAGTAATTCTTTGGGGAAGTGTACTACTCGCTTAATTTAACTGTGTCTATTTACTGCGCAGTGTGGGTGTGACCAAAACCAATTCTCACTCGTTAGGGGGCTTTGGAATGGTGTTAATGTTCTGCCGAGATGCATGATTGTTTCGATATTGGCATAATGCCTCATAATAAATCAAAACAATGTTTAAATAGTTTTTTGCCAACTCCATGAGAACAAAGATTTTTTCCATGACAGTAATTCATTATCATAAGTATCGACTTAAACATTTCATACAGATTGCACAGTTCAAAATCATTTCAAACTAATTTAAACTGTTAGTTCACCCCATAATGAAAACTTTTCTCATTTACTCACCCTCATGCCATTCCAATTAGTTTCATTCTTCTGTTAAACACAAAGGACACATTTTGAATAAAGTACTGGTAGCTCTTTTCCATTAATTATAATGAATTTGGGATTAAAGACCCCCACTGTGGAGCAGAATACCACCACGGTGATGCAGAAGACCACCACAGCAGAGCAGATGGGACTGAAGGGCAGACAGAGAGTTCTTATTTGGCCTCTTTGGCCGTGACAGAGATAACAAGAAGCACAGGTAAAACAGAGATTTTACAAGTGGTCGCCGCTGTTGCTGCCACCTCTGAAGGAGTTGTAGCAGTTGCTGCTGTCTCTGGAGGAGCTATAGCAGTTTCACCCGCCTTGGGAGGAGCTGTAGCAGTTGCCGCTGCCTCGGGAGGAGCAGTAGAAGTGTGTGCAACCCAAACACACAAGATGGCAGTAGCAGTGACAGTAACTCTGGAACCACCTGACTCGGATGTGCTGAGACCACCGGGCTTGATGGAACTGAGACCAGCGGGCTTGGAGCTGAGACCACCTGACTTGGCGGCACTGAGACCACTGGACTTTAGGGAGCTAAGACCACTGGACTTTGCGGAGCTGAGACCATTGGACTTGGCAGAGCTGAGACCACCTGACATGGAGGTGCTGAAACTACCGGACTTGAGAGCGCTGAGACTATCGGACTCAGTGGTGCTGAGACCATTACCATCATGACAACTCTCAGAGTGTTTGGCATGGTAATGTGTGTGACATTGTTGATATGTTTGGTCTTGACGGAATAGATCTGCTAGCTGCTGCTGCTTTTATTGCTGCTGCTGCAGAGCAAGTTCAGGACTTGCTACTGCCAATGCATACACGACATGCTGCTGTGAGCAAGTAAGACATGCTGCTGGCTGTACAATATAGCATACATGAATTACCCGTAGCAGATCTATACAGGTGGAGCTGGAGAAGGTGGAGGGTTTCTGAAAGCATGCTGCACTGCTAAGGCAAATGCTACCCAAGTATTTTGAAGGTTGAGCATGCAAGCTCATTGGCTACTGATACAGCAGGACCCAATCAGTTGCACCCTATAGATTATGATGTGATCCAGTGATCGAGGGGATTTGTGGCGAAACAAGCTCCATGGCCGTTGGAACCTGGTACGCATATATGTTCATTTAAGCCAATGTGAAAAAAAGTCTTCAAGTGCCACATCATTAAAATTCACCTGATTAAAAAAGTCCTCTACAAAATCCTCAATGGCCAGGTCACCTTGACGAAGGCTAGAAAGGCTGTTGTTAGATCCATGCCTTTCTTTTGTTGAAGGTCTTGTGTTTTGTTACGTGCTGGCATGATGTGATAAATCCAAACAAGAGGCTTGACGCAGAAGAACGACGAACTCACATTTAATAAACATCAGGAACCATAAAAGACATACACCAGCATGAAACGTTAACATGAGACAATGACTGAGGGTTTAAATGAACAAGATGAAGATGAAAAGATTTATCTTAAACTATATATAAACCTTAATTAAACAATTTAATAACTAATTAAAAGGAATTTATAACTGTATGATATTACGCTGTACCCACATTGGACCAGCGGTTTGGAAAATGGATGGATGATTCAGCTGCGGGTGCCATCTTCTGGTGAGATGCGGGAATTCATTCTGTGCACATATCTCACAGTGCATTATGGGTATTCTCTAGCCGTTGAGTGTACCTTGTTTGTGCACTTGATAATGTCCACTATGGTTTCGGACACCACTACAAATGGCTGTCCACTCAGATAGTGCCCTATTTAAGGGTATAGGGGGCAATTACGGACACAGCCAAGGAAACAGGATCTAAACCACAGGAAGACAGAATATCAAAATAAGAGTCCATGAAACAGAGACAAAGGGAATCGTTACAATTTCACATTATTTCTGTTTTACTGTATTTTTCATCAAACAAATGCAGCCTTGGAGAGCATAAAAGACTTCTCTCAAAAACATTACAATCTTAATTATTTTAAACTTTTGATTGGTAGTGTACATTCAGAAGATTTTAAACGAGTCATAAGGACTACTCTTATGGTGATTTTTTTTTTGTCATTGTGTACCTTCACATCCCTAGTTCTCTTTTACTTTTATTATATCGAAAATAAAAATGTACCTTCTGTGTTCCACAGAACAAAGAATGTCATGGTTTCAGAACAGCATGAGCATAAAATATAATAAAAGATGTTTAATTTTTTGGTGAATTCCTTTGGTGAGTTTTTGGGATGCTTGCAGGTGTTTTAGTTCTTGTAGTCACTTGAAGATCTTTGCTTGGCTGGAATAAATGGGAAGTGAGTTTGTGTGCTTTTATCAGAAACAGTTTGTGTACTGCAGCTACGGAGGGCTCTTTTTTTCGAGTCCGGACTGGAGTAAGTTTTACGTTTACATCTGGGAGTCAGAAACCTTGAAGGTGAAGATGAAAACACAGAATCAGTGGACGACAGCCTCGATGATCTCATTCCACCTCCGTCTTCATCGTAATCATCATCACAGCACAATGCATGATATAGAGTCTTGTCGTAAGAATGGATCCTTCCACCCGATCCAAAGAGCCAGGAGGCTTTAGGGCTGTTTGGGGCCTTTAATGGTCCATTGAGGGCAGGTAAGTCTCCACAGCTCCTGCGGTAGAGGTCTAACTCTTGCTTCTTAGCTGTGGTTGGGTTACGGAGAGGACTGTGCAATAAAAGGTTGTCGGATAACGTCTCATTGTGCAAGAGGTCGACACGGTTCTCACTGCAGCACACTAGTGTCAGGTCATCCTCTGAGTCAAGGTCGATATCTGCTGTTAACTTGTCAATTTGGGCCACAACCTGAAAGGAAAAAGAGAAAATTGAATAAATGTCAGGAAATAACTCCTATAACTATATCTGAAGCTTTTGTTCACTCAAAAATTAATATTCTGTCATCATCCTTATGTCGTTTCAAACCTGTTTGACTTTCTTTCTTTTACAATATTTTTAAAGACAGCATGAAGTGGAAGTTGCAATAGTCTTTTCTTCACTATTCTGATGTGTCCGAGTGAAACGGATAAGAAAAAATGTTGGATGGGGCTTGATTTTAACCATCAGAAATTGATTGGATGGTTGTGGTTTGCTATTGGTGGATCGCATGTGACTGACAGGTTATCCCGCCCTAGCGCCATTAGAAAACTGCAAGAGGGAGGGAAAGTTATTTTGATGAAAGATTATGAGGGCACATGAATTAAAAATATACTGATGTGCACAGAAAAATACATTTATAATAAATAGGGGGAGAGTGGGGACAGTTGCAACACTTTTTGCATTTCCTTGAGTTTCTCAGAGACAAGCCAAAATTTTAATACAATATACCCATATCTGTCAGCTACTCACTCACACTGCTGCAACATGTGTACATATGATAATATATGTACAATTTATACTTGAAAAGACAAAGTAAAACTGACCCCATAACAGGGGAGGGTTGCAACATTCATTAAAATGTAATAAAATCAAATGTATTTATTTTACTTGTGCACAGACTAGGTTTAATTGGCTGTATACAGACAAACAGACTAGTAAAAGAAAGACAACCAGGTAACAACCAGGTTTTGGTAAATTATTACAATACAAAATCAACACACTGAAATTTAATAATGCTTCTGTGAACTTCTGTGAAATCTTACTGAACTGTGTGTGTTTAAGTGAATGATGGAATATATTCTAATATGGAATATATTCTTGCTGTCTTTTTAGAAGCTAAGAAAACACTTTTTAAAATGATACAATGCTATAAATATATTAGGGCTGGGAAGCGATTACATTTTTTTATCTTATTAATTACATGACTCAAACACATCTATTAAAAAAGGTTCAAACATTCACTGATGCTCCAAAAGGAAACATGTTGCATTAAGAGCCATGGAGTGAAAACTTTTGAACAGGATAAAGTTGTCCAAATTGTTCTTATTTTGTTTAAATTTTTTTTTTTTTTTCATTTAGTACTGCCCTTTGGAAGCAACAGAAGATACTTAAGTTTCCCGGAAGACAAATTAAGTATAATTTACCTTGATCTTTGAATTCAAAAAGCTCTTAATGCATCATGTTTCCTTCTGGAGCATCAGTGAATGTTTGAACCTTTTTTAATAGGTGTGTTTGAGTCCCTCAATTGTCCTCAGTGTGAAAAGACGGATCTCAAAATCATTCAGTCACTGCTGGAAAGTGTTCAAATATGCAAAAAATGCTTGAAAACTGAAGAATCTGCATGACCTGGAGGATTTTTCTGAAGAACAGAGCTCAGTTTAACTGTTCAGAACAAACAAGAGACTCATGAAGAACTATTACAAAACAAACAAACAGTCGTAGATCATCCAGGTAACCACACACAGTATTAAGAATCAGTGGTTCCCAAACTTTTGAACGGGATAATTTTAATAAATTCAGCTATTTTTTTGTCTTGTGAATTATATGTAAACCTCTTTTATGTAAAATATCTTACTCAGGACAGTACAAAATAAAAAATAACATGTTTGTATGATCTCTCTTATTTTGAACATTTTTCACAGATTCTGCAAGGGGTTCACAAACTTTCACGCAGCACTGTATATGTATGTATATATATATATACACAATATACACAACCCAGAAAAGTTGGGACATTTTTCAAATTTGAATAAAATGAAAACTAAAAGACTTTCAAATCACATGAGCCAATATTTTATTCACAATAGAACATAGATAACATAACAAATGTTTAAATGGAGAAATTTTACACTTTTATCCACTAAATGAGCTCATTTCAAATTTGATGCCTGCTACAGGTCTCAAAAAAGTTGGCACGGGGGCAACAAATGGTTGAAAAAGCAAGACATTTTTGAAAAGATTCAGCTGGGAGAACATCTAGCAACTAATTAAGTTAATTGATATCAGGTCTGTAACATGATTAGCTATAAAAGGGATGTCTTAGAGAGGCAGTCTCTCGGAAGTAAAGATGGGCGGAACGTCAAAAAGGCTTTCAAATCTCATCATCTGTGCATAACATCATCAAAAGATTCAGAGAAACTGGAGAAATCTCTGTGCGTAAGGGACAAGACCAAAGAAACCACTGTCGGTAAACACAATCCGCCGTGCCATCTACAGATGCCAACTAAAGCTCTATCATGCAAAAAGGAAGCCATATGTGAACATAGTCCAGAAGCGCTGTCGTGTCCTGTGGGCCAAAGCTAATTTTAAATGGACTGTTTCAAAGTGGAAAAGTGTTCTATGGTCAGACGAGTCCAAATGTGACATTCTTGTTTGAAATCTCGGACGCCGTGTCCTCCGGGCTAAAGAGGAGGGAGACCTTCCAGCGTGTTCAGTTCAAAAGCCAGCATCTCTGATGGTATGGGGGTGCATAAGTGCATACGGTATGGGCAGCTTGCATGTTTTGGAAAGCACTATGAATGCTGAAAGGTATATAAAGGTTTTAGAGCAACATTAAACAAAAAATACGTCAAAGACGCCCACGAACTCTTTAGCAGCTGGAAACCTATACTATGGTCAGACAAGTCCAAATGCTCCCCTCCAGATGACATCTATTTCAGGGAAGGCCTTGTGAATTTCAGCAGGACAGTGCAAAACCACATACTGCCGCTTTTACAACAGCATGGTTTCATCATAGAAGAGACCAGGTGCTGAATTGGCCTGCCTGCAGTCCAGATCTTTCACCTATAGAGAAAAATACATCAAAAACGACCACAAACTCTTCAGCTGCTGGAAACCTATATCAGGCAAGAATGGGACCAAATTTCAACACCAAAACTCCAGAAACTCATAACCTCGATGCCCAGACATCTTCAAACTGTTTTGAAAAGAAGAGGAGATGCTACACCTTGGTAAACATGCCCCCGTCCCAACTATTTTGAGACCTGTAGCAGGCTTAAAATTTGAAATGAGCTCATTTTGTGCATAAAATTGTAAAATTGCTTAGTTTAAACATTTGTTATGTTATCTATGTTCTATTGTGAATAAAATATTGGCTCATGTGATTTAAAAGTCTTTTAGTTTTCATTTTATTTAAATTTAAAAAACGTCCCAACATTTATATATATATTATATATATACATACACACTTGTATATATATTTATCTATCATTTCCATCTTTATTCCCCAATTTCCTCACCCCATTTCATCCACTGGCATTGGAATATTTAATATCTGTTTGTGCTGAAGGGAATTTGTCCTCCTGCTGCGCTAGTAACTGCATCTTACATAAGAACTCAACCATACGCTTATCAATATTCCTTCTCTTGCTTTACCCAGTTCCTTTTCTGAGCAGGGTCTCAAGGCTGGTGCACACAATTCAGAGACAAAACAAAGCACAGGAGTAGCGATCTCACAGATGGAAGCCTCTTTGATCAGAAAGTCTGTCTGTAGATTTTAATCAGATTATGTAACATACATATATGGCTATGGGATACAGTTCAGATTTAAATCATATGACTACACTGCAAACTCATTACATGTCTTTTGTCAATATTAAGCAGCTCAGTATACTATTTATGAGTTATGTTTGATTTGGATTATGATGATAAAGCACTGCGTTTTAATTAAAATATCAGAGTTATTAATGACAGCTTGTTCTGTTATGCACCGCTTCTGATTTCAATGAGCTCAGTGCTTTGCTGCTGTCAGACTTTCTCATCGCAATTGCAGGATGTGGCAGTATGAGTGTTTATAATATAGCAGATCGGCTATTCGGCGGCGAGCCACAGGCTTTTGGCTGTTGGGATTCGGTAATGAGCAGTCAAATGTAAACAGGAAAAGCCCAAATGACAGGCATTCAACAGCCCAAATATTAATTCACACCGCACCTGCTGCTCGAAAGCGCACACGATACGTAAACAATGCCAAGCTTTTTGCAATGCAGACAAGCAAGGACTGTACAAACATAATGTACTGTATTTACGAGTATATACTGAACACTGCCAAGTATGATAAGCGCTGTGCGGTTATCAGAGATATACATTTTGGGACTCCACTGAAAGGTCCTGTCTGGAGGAGGTATTAGATCATCTCTCGTGGGGTTGTGCCCTGATGTGCGGTGCTGTCAGACAGTTCATGTTTAATGCATTCCTGCCATCCACACACTAACTGATCAGAGATCAGAGTGCTGCTCGACAGAGACCGGCTGAAAATTGTTACATTGTGGAGGGCGCTATGACATAAGGAGCCATGCAAACCTTGCAAAGCATAAATGCTGACCTATAGAGATTCCCAAGTGTCATGATTGTAGTAGGAGGCACTGCTCATAACAAATGGCTAGTACTCTTGTTGCGTGCTGTGCACTTGTACACATGAAGATGACACATTTCTGAAGCTCAGTAACAGTACAATGTAAGCAACGCCAAGGGCATGGGTTCGAATCCCACGGTACGCATGATGCATAAACTGATAAAACGTATAACTTGAATGCAATGTAAGTTTACTCAGATGTAACTGTCCGGCAAATGCATAAATGTAATGTAAATGACAAACATGTTATTGGTATAATCAGAGTAAGTTATGGAAATATGCTCTTTGAGGAATATGAAATAAAGTAATTAACCACTAGCATGTGTTACAGTGGTTTTACAGTGAATACAGTGTGTTGTTATATAAGTAACCATTGAAATTCAGATTGACAATTTTTGTTTTTTTATAGGATATTGCATTGTTTAATAAAGGGTTAGTTCACCCAAAAATGAAAATTCTGTCATTAATTACTCACCCTCATGTTGTTTCACACCCGTAAGACCTTCATTCATCTTCAGAACACAAATTAAGGTATTTCTGATAAAATCCGATGGCTTAGTGAGGCCTTCATTGCCAGCAAGATAATTAACATTCAGATGCCCAGAAAGGTACTAAAGACATATTTAAAACAGTTCATGTGACTACAGTGGTTCAACCTTAATGTTATGAAGCGACGAGGATACTTTTTGTGCACCAAAAAGACGAAATAACAACTTTATTCAATTATATCTGGTGATGGGCGATTTCAAAACACTGCTTCATGAAGCTATAACCTTTTGTTTCGAATCAGTGGTTCGGAACTGCCAAAGTCACGCCCCCAGTGGTGAACCATTGAAATTTTGAAACACTTATGACTGAAATCACGTGACTTTGGCAGTTTGATACCACTGATTCGAAACAAAAGATTCGAAGCTTTATGAAGCAGTGTTTTGAAATCACCCATCACTAGAAATTGTTGAATAAAGTCTTTTTTTTTTTTTTTTGGCACACAAAAAGTATTCTCGTCACTTCATAACAATAAGGTTGAACCACTGTAGTCACAGGAACAGTTTTAAAAATGTTTTTAGTATCTTTTTGGGCATCTGAAAGTGTTAATTATCTTGCTGTCAGTGGAGGCGTCACTGAGCCATCGGATTTTTTAAAAAATATCTTAATTTGTGTTCTGAAGATGAACGAAGGTCTTACAGGTTTGGAACGACATGAAGGTGAGTAATAAATGACAGAATTTTGGGTGAACTAACCCTTTAAGGATTTATCCAGGCACATCATTATTCGTAATCTTTAATCAAAATAAATTTCCCCTTTTTCCTTGAAATTATATCTTTTCTCTTCTCTGATGATGTATTTTTCAGCGGGAAGGCACTCACCTGAGATCATAGCAAAAACAAACAATGATCCAATCAAGTGTTTGATATATCAGTATATATTGTTTGATATATCAAATTTTTGTTTGATATATCAGTTGTCTACTTGACACTGACACCTAGTGGGTTTGGATGCAAAGGTTTTCAGTTACCAATGGAAATTTTTCAAGGCATTATTATTCACAGTTAGCCATGATTCATTTATTTCTGTGCGTGAAGTGTCTAATAATGAGGCGTTACAAAAATAAAGTGAGTCAAATACTGGCTGGTCATGTGATCTCAAAATGGCGGCTCCCATGAGGCGATGGTATTTTCGGTATTTTCTAACAAAGATCATGACTGCCATCATCATTTCATGTGAGTGTACATCATTTTTTTACCACATTTTTCAAAATATCTATTCATTTCTACACTATAACAATTTATAACAGCTGTTGTACAAAAAAATAAAGAAGTTATAAAAGTTATATTTATAATAAAGGACCAAAAAAGCAAAAACAAAAGACAAAAAGTCCATTCAGAGGATTGTTCAAACCCCCTATCTAAATCTAATTAAGCAGCTGGTGCAACAAAAGTTACAACACATATGTTTTTTGTTTTTTTTAATCCGCTTTGTCTTACGGTCATCTTACCTGCAGAACCCTGGGTCTTGGAATCAGATAATTGCCAAACCCTCCCAGAAGGCTTTTAAACAGAGTGTGAGTCAGAACAAGCATTTGACCAATTTAAACTTTTTGTGAGAGGAAGCCTGATTTAACAGCAGCAAGAAACAGACCCATTGCCAGCACTGGGCTTCTTTAGTGATTGATTTTTACCTGGAGGCTGGCTGGAGCCTCCAAAACATCTGATAGAAACTTCAGAATTCGATTCAGAAACAGATTCCCTCATACATTTTTCATCATGCATTGCTGACTTCCCCATACATTTGCTCTGAAAATAATATCCATATATATTATCATATCTGTCTACATACTGTATATATTTATGCATTTGGCAGACGTTTTTATCCAAAAGAGCTTACATTGCATTCAAGTTATATACTATCCTAGCTAATGGGAACATTCTCAGAACTTTGACAAATGTTCTGGCAAGGTTCTCTCAACGTTATAAACAAACGTTCTTCCAGTAACGTTTATAGAATATTCATTCAAAGTTCTCTGGCCTTTAATAATGTACTAAAAATGTTTGCATTTTTAATAAAACATTATTAATACATAGTTCATGGAACATTTTTTCAGGAAAGTTTTAGTTGGACATTTAGAGGACATGTTCAAATAATAAAATAGAATGTTCTCTTAACGTTTGCATAACCAAGATATAAAAAACTGGACATTTTGAACGTTCAGAGAACATTCAGGAGCAATTATTTGTTTTGATTTACAATTTTGATTACTAATTGGATAGTCAATGAGCCCTTAAGTAGTTTAAATGTTTTTTAACGTAGTGGGTAAGCTATTTGAGTAGTCAAGCTGCTCTTCTGAAAAAAGCTACAGTACAAAAGTTACTAACAAAACTTAGCAAAATACTTTCTCAAAAGTGTAGCCTGACTGCTTGAAGCAACCAAGATTTTCAAAAACATCAACCAATCAACATTATCTTTCCCATCAGTGTTGTTTACACCATTGCACAGTAAATAATAAAGATAAAATAAAAGTCAGTCCAATTAAAATTGTTGATCTCTTTTTTAATTATATTTTATTTTATAAACCTATTTGATACAACAGAAAATAGAGAAGGCCTAGACAGAATCTGTGTAAGTGCTGTTTTGGCGGGATTTATATGCAATGGATTTAAACATGATAGAAATGTGTTAAATGAAGCTGAAAGTACTACATTTTTATTGCTAGCTGAAAGCATGATAAAATTTGCCAAAATATTTATTTACACAAGCATGAAAAGAACTTTAGACATCTGCATAATTCTGTGTGCATAGATTAAGCAAAGGCGTATAAGTGAGCAGTGTACTGGTTACACTTGGCAGCAAAGAATTCAGAATCGTGACAAATGTTTGGCTGTTATCCATGGAATAAGAGACAGCTGAAAGACAGATGAGCGTGTGGCAAAACTAATAACCATAACAAGATGTCAGTAGTAACAATAAGGCTCTGCTGCAAGGTGTGAGTGACAGATGGAGGTGTTAACTCAGGCAAGAACGGCAGAGCTACCGGTGATGCCTGAACTTGGCCAAGGAGACAAATGAGACAAATCCAGAGGAGCTGTGACTGAGATGATGAGACAAATGCCAGTCTGGGACACTCATAGACTCAGTGACAGTAATGAGGCAGATAGATATCCACCCGAGGAAAGAGATTAATTAAGGAGATGTCCTCTCACATAATACTGAAAGCAGTCGCCCAGCACAAAGGGAGATAACTGTAAAAGAGATGAGACGTTGACAGGTGAGAAAATGAGGAAATCAGATGCGCTCCCGCACATGTCGGCCCATTGTCTGATTCGCCGGGTGATAATTAGGCATCACAGATGACATCTTGCTTGTATGGAGTGTCATGGCATGTGTGGGGGGTGTCATCCTGCAAGTCTATCTCCTTGTTAATCTATCTGTTGGTTGCTGTTTGGCTGACAAGCTGTCCAGTCAACAGCCCCTAGGTGGACGCATCATAGGGGCATGGATGTGTTTGTGACCTTGTATATGATTATGAAACGTACCCACTGTATTTGTGTATAGTTAGCAAGTATTCAATAGTACGAAAGTACACAAACATTAACGTGAATTCTTACCAATCCATTGCTAGACTCATTTTTCCTGTGTTACTGAGATGGTGACAAACCCCAGTGCACAAGGGAGTTATAGCGTCTATGCCAGGGATGGGCAACTACGGTTCTTGAGAGACACTCTCCTGCAGAGTAGGGATGTGACAGTGAGGAAATTTTCCCACCTGTAAATCGACGTGTGACAACACTGGTAATACCGGTATCACCGGGGGTGGGGGGTGTTGGAGTTTTTCCTTCTTTTTCCACCTCGCTTTTAAATCGCTTACAGTGCATGTCCACTGGTGCAGAGTGAGCGTTTTCAATTAATTCCTATGGAAGTTTAACTTGAATTGGCTTGAATTCTGGGTTCATTATTATTCTTAATGAAAAACACAACAACAAAACAGTACAGTGACATAATCGCTTAAATAGACGCTTTCACACTTCACTTTAAAACAAAATCATCCGCCACTGTCTTGTCAGCCGAGTGAGGCGAAATGGGCGAAGTGAGGTGAAATCTAACTCCTGCTGCTGATCTGTGCTGCGACTCTCACTGCATTGAGTTGACACGTTCAGTTTTTAATTGTAGTGTCTGTTCTTTAACTGAACTAAATGATTTTTATTACTATAAAAAATCAAAACAATGGTGGGGGGTGGTGCCAATAGTCAGTGAACACTGACTATCGCAGCAAGCCGACTGCAGAGTTTAGTTCCATCCCTAATCAGACACACATTCCTGTAATTTTCAAGCTATCCTGAAGACTGTATTTTGGTTAAACTCTGCAGGACAGTTGCCCTCCAGGACCAGACTTGTCCACTCCTAGTCAATCCCATTAAACAGGGTGTGCTGTTCAGGTAGCTACTTACAAACATGTCGACAACTTTTACAATGGTAAAGCAACTTTGAGAATGTGGATGCATACTTTTGTTGCATTGTGAATTGCTTTCAGCAAATTTCGTATCTAAAAATCATTCATATCTAGAAGCACTTGCATACTTGCATAAATTATGTTTTGGGTCTTACCCGGTACAATGTAGGGATCAGTGCCTTGCTTAAGGGCACAATGGTAGTAGCTTGTAGATCGCCCCTTGTGGGGTTAAAAAAGGGGTGTCAAATCCTGCTCCTGGAGGGCCACTATCCTGCAGAGTTTAGCTCCAGTGTTAATCAAACACCTGAACAAACTAATCAAGGTCTTCAGGATTACCAGAAGCTTCCAGGAAAGTGTGTTTGGAGCTAAACTCTGCAGGACATTGGCCCTCCAGGAGCAGGACCGGACACCCATGGGTTAAAACATCTCGTCATCAGACTCTTCAAATCAACTTATCAAAGCAATCCCTTAAGCCCAAAGTGTGTGCTTTACCTCACGGAGCTCTTTCGCCACATCCTTGAGCTCAGCGAGAACTTCCTCCAGCTGTTCCATGACCATCTTAATGTGCCTGCGGATCTCTGCTCTCCGGTCAGGGCTCTTGCTTGGTTCAAATGGTCCTAGCGCTGTGCCGTGAAACATCCTTCACATGGGGATGACAGCAGCAGCGGCAGCCAGGAGGGGACAGGACACTGGACTTCATGTCTGAAGCCCACCACAGTGTTGTTTAGACCTATCTGGATAAAAGACCCATTCTCTGATCTGAACATCTCAGCATAGTTGTTTGTGGCACTGCTGATGTTAGAAAACTTTGAACTCAGTCCAGGAACATCTAGTATCTCTCAGGGAATTCAAAACAAAAAATTTCAAAAAGGAAAGGGCATCAAGAAAATTGGAAAAGTTTCAGCACTGAAACAAACTGTTCTCAGCAAAGCTTTGATCTTTTCCGTATGATGTTAAAATTAAATCAAATGGTATCATTTTTGGCATGAAAGAACCTTTGTTTTTAAGACAGCCAGAAAATAAATAAGTAAAACACCCCTTTGAACTTCTATTTTGAGAGGTTTGTGACATACCAAAAGTCATCTGTGAATCTTTTCAGTTTATCCACATTTTTATATGCAACCTCCATTGCAATTCCACTTATTCAAAAATATATGTCATGAAGAGTATTTTACATTGAAGAGAAAGTCTTCAGTACAGGAGGCATCAGTATTTGATGTGAAGAAAATATGTATCCAAATAGTGCACTAAGAATAGTAAGAACAAG
Source organism: Elopichthys bambusa (assembly GCA_037101425.1). Classification (NCBI taxonomy): domain Eukaryota; kingdom Metazoa; phylum Chordata; class Actinopteri; order Cypriniformes; family Xenocyprididae; genus Elopichthys; species Elopichthys bambusa. The sequence continues at coordinate 16,954,511 of CM074455.1, read as the reverse complement.
TCACATTGCCAATCGAGCTGGCAGAAAAAGAACGCATCCGGTGTGACACTTGGGAGGACGAGCCAAAAATTGCTTCTCTCAGAGGTGATCCTGACACATCCTGATAGGAAGAACCATCACTCTGAGACGAAGAGAGCTCCGGACATCCAGTTCAGCTAACCCACACCAGAAATCAGGCAGGAGTCAGTAGCTTGTCTTCTCATGGATTTTTTGGCTTTGCTTCAGAATTGATGCCATTTGGACTTATTGCTTCTCCATATGTCTATAAAAAGCTTCCGCAGAGTTGCCAGGCTTTTCCCACTGTGCCCCGTACCGTGCAGCGTATCTCCTACCCCATCTGAGCACGCACAGATAACACTAGAGACGGATGCATGCTCAACACCTCTCTTGCTTGTCCTCTATCAGTCACTGATTCTCAAGCACTTAGGAAACCTCCCCCTTCCCTCTCTCTCTCTCTCCCTCAGTCACTCGCCCTCAAACACTCGCATTCATTTCCTATGATCTTTCTTCCATAACTCTTCCCTCCTCTTTCATAGTTGCTACCCTACCATTTAGTCCCACTCACCCTTGTCCTGTCACTTCCATCCTACTTCCGACAAACACATTAATTCATGTACACTTCCAAGCTCGCTCTCTGCTCAGATCTTTTCAACCACTTTCCACCTCAGTTGGGGAACCAAATTAATTCAATTCAGTGTTGCAGTGCAGGCTCGTGAATCGTGAATGCGACGGCTCTGCAGCAATAGAAGCGGACCAGATTATCCCATTTAGATCGGTAATGAATAGAATACAGACGCAAGTACATCGGGAAACCGCTCGCCCTAGCATAATTATGCGGAAAAGATGCTTCAGCCTCCTGTATTCATTTTCCTGTTGCTTTCTTCAAATCACGAATCGACCGGGGGACTGTGTCAGCAAGTTTGAAATTCTAATTCACCTCTCTATAATGATTCTTCAAAACATCCTGCGAGGCTTGTCCCAAACAAAGGCCCTCATTATTTCTTAGGTGTCTCTGCTGGGAACACTGATGAGAACGATTCGCACAAAACAAGCAATCGTCTGAATAGTGTATTCAGGCATACAGTGCCGAAACAGTCATCTAGAATAACAGATACAATTTGAGATGAAAGTAGAGAGGATTAGTGTTAAACAAAACACAATCATTTGTGCTATAAACATTTATGATACCTCAAAATTGTAAGACATCTTGGGGAGAGGTGGGCTATTACTTTTTGGAGCTTTTGGACAATTTTTTCCTTGCATATGGTAAAACAGGCAAAAATGATTGAGACAGAATTAGCATGTTCAAGCACTACTCACATTTCTTTAGAAAATGTTTTTAGATTTTTTTAAGCATTTGTTGTTTAGATGCTTGACACTTTGAAGGTTCATGGACACTAAAATGCATTTGAAGTGCTCCATTTTATTAAAAGTTGGAAATGAGGACTAAATGCTGGGCTTTTGAGATTTTCAGAAAGTAAAGGGAAGCTAATGCAATCCTAATTGCATGTGTGGCAATTTATGCATGCATTTAGGGCTAAGTACTAGCTGTTGGAGGAAACTTATTTCAGTGCCCCAAAATGGTGATGCAAATGGTTTTGTTTCATTCACTACTGACTGAATGTAGCCTTTCATGTAGCCTTTTCACTGAATGCAACTTCAGTGTTTTAAATGAAATGTCATAACAAGGTCTTTAACTCAATAAGATATGCTGGTTCTTTCAAACTGTAGTATGCTAACTTGTCACCACATGACCTTACCATGCTGTATGTTTAGTTCACTAAGAAGCATCAAGTTATTACCTCAGAATATGGTTGTTTTGCCTTTTGTTCCCCAGTTTATGTAAAAATGTATTGTGTTTTGTAGGTTTAGTCAAGAAATGAGTCAAGATGCAAATGTTTAAATGACATTTGACAAGTGCATTGTGCTGTATAGTGCACATTTTTGCACATGTTGTAGGTCATATTCTATTCATGCACACATTTTGAAACAAACTCAAACTACAAACTCTAGCCCTATACTGAAAAACAGTTATAGTGTAGTATGGTAGTATACTAAGTGGAGACCAGATGCAATCCACCCAGGCTTTTAGTGCCATCTACTGGTGGATGTGCAATTTTAGCACTGATCTCTGACTCAACAAATAGGTGTGGAAATGTTGGAGAGTTGGGAGGAGAGGAGGGGGTCAGGCACAACAACCCACAACAGACCTACAACATATTCAAATCGACATTAAAATGTGAATGGAAACAAAAAGGGGGTGTGAACAAATCAGATAAGTTTTGACAAAATATACAAACATTTTCTTTTCAGGGCAACTGACAGTCTCTAAAATGTTTCCAGTCAGATGTTAAATAGATACATTTAGAAAATGAATTGTAAGATGTTTATGATATGGGGGATATAAATATAAATATGATATTTATTTATATGTTTATGTATATGATATGTTTTTATCAGATGTTTGTATACAACAGATGCTTTCCAGATATGTAGGGTCTACACCTAAAAGTTGTTGGCAGTCCCGCGCCCAACCAAGGGGGGCCTTTATTAATTCACAGGGGGGCTAACGGGGGGTGGGGTGGGCTGAGCCCGAACATATCACCTTACATTTCCATTGCAATGCGTCAAATTGTTAAAATTGACGCATTTCGGGTGGTGCAAACTGAATCTGAGGTGGCACAAATCAGATCCAAGGGGTCCCCCCTCAATTGAAATCGCGTTTGGTTTAGATCGCTTTCCATGTTTAAATTGCGTTCCGGGGGTGGAGGGGTGGGTCATTCAGATCATTGCTCCTTGGCGCCAGGCCTGGTTGTTGGTTCATATTTGTAATGCTAAAGTAGACAATATGTCAATAAAAATTTTTGAAACCAGCTAATTTTGTGTCAAATATGAACGACAATCTTTTCTGTAAGTGTTGTTGAATTCCCCGTAGGTTTCATGCCAAAACCGCTCTCATTTGCTATTCCCATTTTGGATCGGTTTGCCTCTCATGAAAAATGTGCGACTATAATGACTATAATAATATAATTTATAATAATAATTTTAGCACACTTGGCGCTTTTTTTTTTTTTTTTTCTCTCTCTTTTGAAAACAACTTCATCTTATGCAAAAAAAAGTGCAATTCATAGGCCTATATCTGTTAATCTAAAAAAAATTTGTTTAAATGCCCACTGAAGTGCCTTGAAACACGCAGCTTTATTCACTGTTGACGTAATTTCCAGTGAAACAGGAAGACAGGGTGGGATATATCTAGAAGCCCCTCCCCTTTTTTTCAAAACAGCCAATAGTGTTTCGCCTAGATCACAGCTCGGCCAAAAACCCAATTTTCCTCATAATATCTAAGATGTAGCGTTGTTTGTAGAATTCCAAAAGTTGTGTGGTCTGTGCCGACTCACGTGTATGATCCGCACTGTGCTCTCGTGTCTCTGGACCAGAGCAGACTGGGTTCACGTGACGCTAACGTGAAAACGGACTTCATTTGCGTCAATGGAAAGCATATTTACACTGTCTGAATCGTTCCCTATCCTCTATATCAGTGGTTCCCATACAGGCCCCACAGCACTGCACATTTTGCGTGTTTCCTCAACTAAACACCTGATTCAGGTCATCGGCTCATTATAGCGACTCCAAGACCTGAAATGGGTGTGTCAGACAAAGGAGACATGCAAAATGTGCACTGTTGGGGGGCCTCCAGGAACGTGGTTGGGAACCACTGCTCTATATAGTGCACTATGTGCCATTCACCATGTAGAAAATAGTAAATGTGTGAACAAATGACCAATTTCAACCGCAACTTCAGCGTTTGTTTAGTGTAGGAGGGGCGGGACTTCAGATTCTAGGAGCATTTGATTGGACAGAAGATTTGATGAGAAGCTGAAGTCTGCTGTGATGTCATGAAAACCATTTTAGCGGAAGTGATAGACTAAGTTTTTAATACTTATAAGTTTTGAATGCTTTTCTCTCCTTTTTTGTCTCAATTTTGTCATTGTTTTAGAACACACCAGCTTATTCGTAAACTTAAGGCTAACATATTCATACTTAAGGCTAAAAAACTTAAACTTTGATTTCAGGGGAACTTATAATTGAGATACAGTTATAGTTTATATTGATATTTTGAATTATTTTTAATATTTTCCATTTCATTTTACTTAAACTTTTGGTAATTTTGCAATTTTTTTGGCATTTTTCTTGGTCTTTTTAAAAAAATGTCTATACAGTTTTTTATACATTTTTATTTATATTTTATTTTAGTACATCAATTTAAACTGAATGAAAATTAATAATGTTGCATCGGCAACAGGCTGAAATAAAATAAGTTTAAGGTTTTTCTTATTGTATTTTATTTCAGTTCATGTTTATTTTATTAAAGTTAAAAAAAAATGGGTTTTATGGTTTTGTTTTTAGCTGACTATAAAGACTTGGACACAGAATAAACATTATCTGTTTATTATCCATCAGGGAGAGACAAAATAATATAAAAGTAATACAAACTGAAGCAAAAAAAAAAAAAAAAAAAAATCATCTCAAACTTCAAAAACAACCACCTTTAGAAATCACAACTATTGAGCTTCATGTTTGCATGATTGTTTTTTTGTTTAGTTTTTTTTTTAAGTATAGTTTTTCTGAGGAAACCAAACATGTGTTTACATTGCATTTGTTACAAATTAAGTACACTAAACATTGTAGCTAAGGGAAAGAAAATATGGCTAAATTGATATTATTAAAAAATCATTTAAATGTTTGACCATTAAAACTCAGGAAAGAATTACAAAAAATAAAAAAAGAGAAGTAAATAAAACCGGAAACCTGTAAAATGTACCAGTTCTTGTCTCCAAGTCAACAATACATCCCACCTTAGACTTGACAAAATAATTAACATCTACACACACACATGGCACGAGGTTTGGTTGAATTCACAAATTTACCAAGCACCACACACAACTCACTATACAAAGACAACTATCTGTTTTATGTTAGTCTACTGGCATCTTTCCACTCACTTAACTTTACAGTATGAACAAGGCTTTATCTACTGTTGGAATACATAGGCATGAAGATCAGGGCACAAAAAAAACATGGTGGGTCTTGGAAAGGACAGTGACCATAGCTTTTGCTGGTGCGGCTGAAATATAACATTCTTGTTGATTTAATCAAATCATGCTTGACAGATATCGATATTGCTTCTGTCCAAGTTTTCTTGGGTGACTGTCAGAAAACAAACAGGTAAAGTTATATACATCCAGTCCACCAGAGGGCGCAACATGACTGTGGATTTCAATCAGGGAAGAAACTTCAGGAAGTCCTGTCTTGCCAAAACCCCACAACTGTGTACCAAGCATCACACTGTGGAACGGTTACGCTTAAAACACTCAAATACACACATTATCGAAATTATAACAATAAGATCTTTACATAAATAAAACAGTACATAGAAAAACTCCCCAAACATACATGAATAATATCACACATTGCATGGGCGTATTGAATGTTTCACAGTTCTTGAAATGATTAAAAGTATTTTACAAGCCTTGATAGAGACATTGAGATGACATATTACATATACTGTACACTATTATTTTAATCTATTTCATACTTTCTTTTCTTTATACTCCTTAAACTATGACCCAGTTTTACAGTCAACCATCACTAACCAGCTCTTCATAGACTGTAAATTCAGAATTGGAACAACAAATATAACTAAATGCTCTACTATATATTACAAATCCACAATTTGCAGGTCTGAAAGATTTTAAATCTCAAAATGTTAGTGCTGTCAAATCTAATAATCGCGATAAATCGCATCTAACATAATACTTTGTAAAAATGTGTGTGTTTGTGTGTGTATATATATATATATATATATATACACATATATACATATATATATACACACATAAAACTTTTACGTTATATGCGATTAACTGATTTGACAGAACTACTAAATTTACGTAATTCAGGAATTTCACACAGAAATTGTTTGTAGATGCATAACAGAGCAAGTACTTTCAGGAAATGTCGAGAAAAATCACAAATGGGACATAATTTTTGGGAGAAAAGTACTTCTGTACATCACTTAACCTGTAAGACTAAGTAATCAATAATTAGTATGACACCACATACGTATATATTGTACTTGTGACAATATTACTTCAAAATGTGTTTAGTTATAGGTTTTAACCCAGTGGAGAATAAACCACCCATAAATTCAGTCTCAGATTATTTGCAAAACAACAGTTATGATTTCTGTGATATCAGTAATAACAACTTGAAAACCTTTGCAGATTTAGATCATAATGGGTTGAACTGTCTAACAAGCCTGTGGCTAAGTGTAGATTAAATATTTACTCTATTCAATAGCATTTAAATTGAACTAATGTACAAACGTACAAAATGTACATGTACAAATATTTTGTCTAATCGGTTTCGTTAGCCAAACGTCAGCTAAAGTACATCAACATTAAAGTAAGACGATTAAATCCTGAGGTAAAACAACACAACTGCACATATTAAAACCTTTAACGCAAACAAAAATATGCAACAACTAAAACAACGTAAACATATGGCTTTCCTTGTACCGACAAAGAAAATGAAACAAAAACATGACGAAACAAAACAAACTCTCTTTGTAAAACAGACACAATGTAATGTTTATAAGCTTTATCATTTTCATCTATGAGATCAAGTAAATACCAGTCAATTTATTTACGAAAGCTGATCTTTTCTTCTCTCTGTGCATAAAACCTACGTTTATTCGTAAGACGTGAGAGTAAAGAGGTGTTTGCTAAATAGTCAAAATGTGTTTTTGAATACTAACAGCCAACCAAAATATATATCTGGCTTGCAAATACCACATAGATGAATCTGACAACCATCTGAGAATCTATTTACTATAGAAACATACTGAGCTTTGGAATGTTCCCTTATTGGTGCTCTAGTGTTTAAAATACGATAAGTGGAGAAACACTACATAACCATTAATTAAATCTGCCGTAATACCACATGGCAAGACTGATACTTTCCTATTTATGGGGTCTAAATACCAAAAGCAACTCCTTAAACTATCACGCACTTTTAAGTAAACGCTTATGTATTGTACTGGTGGGAACCTGTTTGAATTCAAATTGGTCGATATATCTTCCTTTCTCCCTGCCCTAATTTCAACCAGTCACTGACTTTATCTCTTTGGAACGCCTTCCCAAACACCCCGTTTCTGTCCCCTCCCCCCACTGTGGCTGAAAAGGATCTACATTGGATCGTCATAGTTGTAGGTTGGTGCAGCTGAGTACTGTTGTTGATTCACGGCCCCCTGTGCAGCCCCCATAGCTGCCTGCTGTGCTGCCTGTTGGACGTGAGGGTTCTTCCAAGCACCGGAGGTCCATTCTTCCTGAGCCTTGCTCATGCTGCCTCCGCTGCCACGGTAGAAGTTGTGAACCTAGGACAGAAGAAAATATTATTGCTCGAAGGTTGATCTTTTATAGATCAGGGCTGTGCCGGTCAACCTGACAACCGCCTCAACACGGTGGTAGTGCAGAAATGTGCCCGGAGACAAATACCTTATTCAGACAGGCTTCAAAATGAATAAAAATTCTACCGAATAATAAAATCAATATTCGGCAGACACAGACACTCTTCGTGTTTGCTGTATGCCAGGCGAGCCAGCTAAGGGATCATAACATGATATTAGCATAAACCTCTCAAATCACTACGCTATATAATGAGTAGGGGTTGAACGACTTCAGATTTTTCAAAGTCTACATTTAATGTGATTAAAGTCGAGTCGACGTCGGCTAGCTGCTGAGGATATCATTAATGAACAAATAACCAGAGGTGGGTAGAGTATTCAAAAACTGTACTCAAGTAAAAGTACAAGTAAACTCAAAGTAAAAGTGAAAGTAATAATCTTAATAGTTACTTGAGTTAGAGTAAAGAAGTATCCAATGAAAAAACTACTCAAGTAGCTAGTTACTAGTTACTTTGTAATTTTGTATATATATATATATATATATATATATATATATATATACACACACACACACACACAAACATAGAATAGCATGTTATTATTTAGATAGATATTTATTTAGATAGATATTTAAATTATTATTATTATCATCATAATTAGATGTCTTTGCAACAAGAGACAAGCATTATTTCTGGTATCTGTAGACCAAATATCATTGCATGTCCTTTGCTTTGTATATTAATAACGTGTAGAGCTACATTTGAAAAAAGAAAGAGAGAAAACTCTTTACATGTGCTGAACATCTGAACACAAACAATGAATAAATACACAATGACGGACCTTCTTCCGTCTGTGTAAACTGCGTGTAAACTGTCTGTGTTAACTGTGTCTATGCAAAGGCGTTAGTTTTCAAGAAGAACACCACTGCGCAATAGGTAGGCTACCCATAAATGACTGTGGGACGGCGGGCATTCATTTCATACTCTCTGGTAGCTTATTTAATGTATAAATTAAGATATATGTAAAAAAAAAAAAAAAAAAAGAAAAAACTGCAAAGAAATGCTACATACTTTGTAGTGGTGGCGTTATCGTGGCATAATTGGTTGTAAAATGTAGGCTATTGGCTGGATGAATTGAAATCGATACCTGTGGAATTGTTCACAGACAGCATACGCAGTTTAACTAATAAAGATACTGGCGAACGATAGGTCGCATTTGCAGATTTGCTTTTAATTGACTGTAGGTCGACTGCCACTTCATTCAACGCTCCGAGTGATAATCCGCTTCAGACGATTCACTGCGTGCAGGAACTGAACAAATCATTCAAACTGATTCGTGAAACAATTTAGACTCAGAAGAGTGATTCATTTGTGAATGGGGCATCGTTCATGAAAAAAGAGACAGCACGCTTGGAATAACTACGCATAACGTCGCTCAAAACGTAGCAAAGTATAAGATTTTTCATTAGAAATTCACTCAGGTTAAAGTAAAAGTACCAAGATTTAAATCTACTCTTAAAAGTACAAATTTTCCCAAAAAATACAGTAAATGTACTTCGTTACTACCCACCTCTGCAAATAACCCAGCAAACATTTGGACATTTAAAGACCGTTAAAAAGACGTCCCTCCGTCCCTGGCTGAAAATGAACTACACGTAGCTAAAAGTCAAAGTATCAATTGTACATGCAACCCCAGAGAATTGTAGACATGTACAAACGTATTTGAATGCATTTTTAGGAAATGTTTTGCTACATATTTTTACTGATTTATGCCATCGTACCATGACTATTTTTGGCCAGGGACACGACGTTGCCGTTGGACCGATGTTTGCTGGGAAGCCTTGTTGTGCACAACTATGTCATATGACAGCGCTGCCCACAAGGCTATTGCTCCTACAAAACAGCTTATTTTTTTATCAGTTCTTTTGTCTTTGGGTCGTTCTGTTTCTCACAGATTTCTGCTTATTCTAAATCAGATATAGATAAAGGTGCACCGAAAAGATTACATTTATATGAATGCATTAGTAAGAGCGACTGCGTGTGTGAATTAATTCTACCTGGCAATGTCTGTGTAATAGTGAAGCTGTGGGTTTTAGTTACTAAGAAATATATGCTAGAACTTTTCAGTTTCTAAGTTATTTTATTGATAAATCACACAATGGTGCTGACAATATATTTCTGCTCTATTGAATGTTTCTGTGTGCGCGTGATCTGCACGTTACAATGTAGCAGCGCATTAGTTTAGAACGGCGATTAATTTACCTATTCAATTACAGTTGTTATAATCAAATATATCTCGTGGATCGCTCTCGGAGCATGCATTTATTTGTCATTTACTGTTGGATACGGAGCGTAAAGCCCAAAGTATAGTTCACATTTTAAGTGTACGTCATCAGAAGAGTATGCACACCACCGTATTTTTGCAACCGCACATACTTGTACACGCAGGTCGCAATTTTTTTTTGCAGTAATTAGTTTATCCACAAGGTGGCAACCGTGCCCTGGGGTCGTCGATTCACAGGTTAGTCAAAGAAAAACTGCATAAACACAACAGACCGGAACGCATGCAAGCTACAGCGGCGATGGAGGCCTATATAGACGAGGTTATAAATTGCCCTCATTTGTACAACTCTAGCATGAAAGAATACAAAGATGTTTACATGAGTTGTAACTCGTGGCGAGAGATTGCTCAAAACTGCGCATGCGTCGAACGCCTGTGTACAAGTCAAATGAAGTATACTTTCCAAGGCTGTGCTTTCGACTGTGCGCTTACACTAGCGTTCGCGTGAAAAACTGAAGTACACCCGGGGCTTAAATGTGTCCTGTTGCGCCCTCTATAGGCAACTAGTTGAAGTCAAGCTTAAAGCGTCATGGCAGAGCATTAAAGTCAACTATGAGTAAACTATGAATTAATTTATCGTAAATCAGATAGCCAATTTGCCATCTCAGTGCCTCTTTTAGAGATCAGAGCTTGGCAAAAGTAACATCAACTAAAATACTACATCATACACATTTTCTACAATTTGTTATGTCTATTTAAATGATTTAAACCTTGTATGATATAATACATGAATGAATTAAATAAGCATAGCATGGTCGCACGGGTGGCTTGAAGCACAACTGCACTACATCTCGGTGCTTCAAGATGAGAAGCACTCCGATTTCTCGTACAGTGGGATGGGGTGAGGAGTCGCGGCTTGTCTGGGCCCCCCACATCACAACCATGAAAACATTTGGATTCATGCTGAATGAGAGGTTTATGAGCCCATAAATTTCAGCCATTTGTCGGCTTTTTGTTCTGTTCTGCAATCTGGTCACCCGATTACAATATTTTTGGACATGGAATCTCTCGTTTCATTTGCCAAATCTTCACTCACGTCTCACCAATTTTCACAGGGTATTATAAACATTTCTTCCTTTCGTTCACTTTTAATTAGCTACTATATTCGTTTACTGTGGTATGTAGGACAGATACCTTTTTATGTCAAACTCTAGTTAAAGTCCCCTGTGGTGAAAATCAAGTTTTTAATGTTGTCTATATGGTGATTTAAATATGCTAAGACAAACCATGTGCAAATTCATTAGTCTACACCACTGCGGAGTATTTCCTCTTCATAACTGCAGTGCACTAAAGCCAGTTTCAAAAATGCGCTTTGAAATCGCTGGTCTTTCTTCTACTACTTTGTAACCAATCACGCTGACTTTAGCATATCATTAACTATGACCGCTCTGAAGAAGGGGAGTCTCAAGAGAAGCCAGGTTATCCCAGTATATTTTTCTATATTTAGCAATATAGTGGGTGTATGATGTATATTACGATGTTTTATGAACTATATGCCTTTCTCCACTGATGTTCTGAGATGTTCAAAGCTTTTCTAAGGATACTGATTGTTAGAAGGCAGCTGTCTAAAAAAGGAACATGGTTTGATAATGTAGTCAAGCAAAAGGCTAATCATATTAATTACCATTATGTGTCTGATGTTGTAGAGAGCGATACCATTGTGCAGCGTTTACCTTGACCACCGAGTGGATCTCTGGCCTTGTGGGTCACGCGAGTGAATGGAGGCAGGGCTAATTTACATAGTCATAGATCCGCCTGTACTAAATGAAGCAAGGGTTTAGAGTTACAGTTAAGCTATTTCAGTCATTTAGTTTCACTTTCTCTTTTATTATTTAGGTTACCATTATTTACTGATATTTATTTCAGTGTTTTACAGGCTGTAGTGTGTTGTTCCACTGACGGAAGTGCTAAAATAAACACCCAAATTTGTTACAAAACAAATGTTTGAGCCTCATTTATTTTTTAGTTTTTTTAGATTCAAAATGTATTTAATTTAGGTCAATATACATTTACACCCTCTAACCACAACACCACCACCAGAAGTTGATCCATTACCACCAAAAACTGCCACCGTCACAGCTCTAACATGTTCTAACAACAGTTAGTTTTCAAGTAATTTGTCCTTAATAAAAATCAAAGTCAAATCAGAACATATTTAATGTTTAATATACAGACTGGCTTTGATTCGAGCATCACCTTTGTTACAAAGTTTATACTTTGCTTAGGAATCTTTCATTAAGAAAAATAAAAATAGATTAAAAATTAGACAATTGTTGGCATACAGATGATAGAGCTATACAATTATATTAAAAATTGTGGCGATATGAAAGCTTTTAATTACTTTCATAAAACTAATAATAGATAAAGGGCAGATATTACATTTTAAAAATTAAAATAATAACAATTTTTTAAAAATGTATAATATTTTGTCTAAAGTAATTTTAAAAACAATAAAATCTGAAGTTTTAAACGTTTTATAGTTAATTTAAGCATCACAATATTATAATGTACAGTATATAAAAAAAAAAGGATATTCATTTCAAGAATTGTAAAGATTACTCTTACTAAATTATTAGTGTTTTTAAATATTAAAAAATTGTGGCCGATACATAAGCCAATAATTACTTTCATAATAGATAAATGGCAATATTCAAACCAATAATTGATAATGCCAGATATTTCATTAAAAATATTAATAACAAAATAAAAATATTATTCTATATCATTTTGTCTAAAATAATAATAAAAAATAAAAAAACACAATCAAATGTTTAAATGTTTTAAAGTGAATTTAGGCATCACAATATAATAAAGTACAGTATAAATGGATATTAATTTCAAGAATTGTTAAAGATTACTGTTACTAAATTATTAATGTTTTTAAAGATTAAAATTTAAAAAAAAGGCACATCTCTTCAGAAACTCTATAGAAATGTGAGATTACTGAGGACTTTTGTAAGTAAGTAGGAAGTAGGAGAAAATCAATTTGGTACAGGATAAAAAAATTATGTTAATCAACAAAAAACAATATTGTTAACATTGTTTAGATATCACACAGCGTAACTTAATAATTGCTTGAATTTTAGGAAATATCATGAGATGTGTTTATTTTCAAAACAATAATGATGGAGGAACAATAATGGGTACCTTGGTGAGGGCAATGACCGAGAGACCAGCCACGGCAGTGAACATTATGGTTGGAATCAGCATAACGACGGCAGAGCCAATATTAGTGCTGAAGAAAGTGATAGTGGCGAGCCAGCCACTGTAACAGAAACACATAAAGAAAAGATATTCTCCTCATTAACATGCTACTTAAAAAGTACAGTACATGAAAAGATCATACAAATTCAGAATATTACATAACATCCTAATATACTCTAGTCTAAACAGACCATACTATGTGTGTGCTAAAAATAATATGTGACGCAAGAGTATATGAGTCATTTGAGTTTCTATAGTGTAACTCAACTGGAACTGACCCAGCTTTGTTGTATCTGTATCTGTCTGTCTATCTGTCTCTGTCTATCTATCTATCTATCTATCTGTCTGTCTGTCTGTCTATTTATCTATAGGTCTATCTATCTATCTATCTGTCTGTCTGTCTGTCTATTTATCTATAGGTCTGTCTATCTATCTATCTATCTGTCTATATCTGTCGGTCTGTCTGTCTATCTATCTATCTATCTGTCTGTCTGTATATTTATCTATCTGATTTAATTTCTTAAACAGTTGTTTAAAAGCTGTTCTTACCAAACTCCCCATCCTGGGATTCCAACAGCCTGAATGATACTGATCACCACCTGCGCCATGAAGACGAAAAAGAACGCCATGAAGTTGAAAGAACTGTCTGTCCTGTAAAAGAAAGAGTGAACTGCATTAGGGTCACACACAATGACATGATTACAATTCAAAGACTCGGCCCACTTTTAAAACATCTTTAAACATTAACTGAACTCACTTGAAGGCCTTGTAGATGGGCCTAAACCAACACACGTATGAGCATGGGGTGAACAGTAACAGCCACAGAATGGCCATACCAAAATTGGTTGCCCCGCCCCCTCCGCACATCCATGCTAGACAGCCAATCAGGTTTGCTGCAAGAGTGGCACTATTCACTGCGAGTGAAAAAAGTTAAAAATTACATTTAAAATAAATGAAAAAAACCTGATTGCATTCTCTTACAAAGTATATCTAAATATCATGTATACATAATATTGCATTTGATGCATACTTTAAGGTTGTAGGTGACAGTGTTGGGGGTAACGCATTACAAGTAACATGAGTTATGTAATCAGATTACTTTTTTCAAGTAACTAGTAAAGTAACGTATTACTTTTTAAATTTACAACACATTATCTGAGTTACTTTTTCAAATAAGTAACACAAGTTACTTAGTTTTCCCATTTATTGACTGACAGTTCTCCTGTCCCCATGTTGAGAGAAATCGTAAGTGCCAAAGCTTCTGTGTTGTGTGAACATGATGGTTATTGAACATGATAGTTCTAGACTAAATGTGAGCATACATTTACTTATTTACTTCTTCTCATGCATCCTATTCTTCTGTAATCCAGAATGGCAGCACAGCTGAAAGGTTTGTTTGAGCTGCGCCCTCTACTGTACAGGCGTGAATTTGCATTTCCTTCAGCCTGAGGATTATTCATTTCACTTTAAGTGTGAAAGGGCCTTTACATTTGCCAAAAATATAACTTTTATGTTGGTATTGGAAAAAAAACAAACAGCCCAGATGAGAAAAATAACGTAACGCATTACTTTCCATAAAAAGTAACTAATTAACGCAATTAGTTATTAACGCAATATTGTAATGCATTACTTTTAAAAGTAACTTTCCCCAACACTAAGCATGAATGGTAGGTGACTACATTACAAGGAAAACTAAACTTAATCTGTTAGAACAGGGCAGATACCAGAACATTGTGCACATTTATGACACACAGCTAAGTAAACTAAAATAAAACCTAGCAATACTTTAGATACTAATACAAATGTCTATTTATTTCAACAAATACTTACTTTCTCAACTCCCAGACCCATTTCAAAATAGTTCCCAATTAGTGTGCTAATAAAAAAAGCAGTTTGTAAATATCCTACATGTCAAAAGCAAATATAATGCTTGTGAAACTTAATGATAACATAGTAAACTGTACAATAACACGAGTAATATGACACCCCACTCTTTTACCCATGGACCGATAGATCAAAATACAAAACCAGTCTCTACAAGTTTTTGTGTGTCTGTTTTTTCTCAGTGTTTACAGTGAAAACAAAAGAGACATTGTAATGGCAAATAAAGCCACATGATTGCAATCTACTCAGTGCACACACCATAATGAACAAAAAAATTACATGCAGTGAAAATACTCCAAAAATGTATAATATATGCTGAAATATTTAAGAACCTACATATCCATAGGTAATACATTCGTTTGCACATTGTACGCCACTGGTCTGGGATCTCGTTGAAGTCTTGGTAAAAACATGGTTTCAGAGGAATGAACCGTGGAAGAGGTGGGAAATTGTTTTCTGTGGGGGGGAAAAACATTTTTTAAAGCTTAACCTCTTAAGTCCTGGTTCAGTAACAAAACTAATAAACATGTACCATGGTAGTAACTGGACTTTTTGGACATGTAAATTGTTAGGGACCATGCTATTCTTTGAACTGCCTTACAGTAATTAATTGTTTACTTGAATATGGTAACAATTCAGTTTGGTTTAAGAAAGTTAAAAGCTCTCACCTGCCATGGAGATTCCTTTTTTTTAGATCACCAATGTCAAACTTTAATTTTTATAAACCTGTAAACACACATATTACAGACACAACAAATTCACACACTGCATTGAAACACTTTAAGTGTTTAAAATACAACAGATTGCAATCTCTTTTTTCAATATAATGTATGCCAGTGTGAAAGCGAAGCTTGAAAATCTACATTTTCTGCAAAATACAACCAGAAAGCAATGGAATAACTTTAGTAAACACAAGCTAGATCCAGCTGTGTCTCTAATAACACAAATGATTTCATTCCTTATTCAGGATTACAAATATAACACCTATAGGGCCCTATCATACACCTGGCACAATGCGGCACCAGGCACGACGCAAGTGTTTTTTGCTAGTTTCAGCCTGACGCAGTTATCATTTTCACGTCCTGTTTAAATAGCAAATGCATTTGTAACGCATTAGTAATATGTGCCTATATGCGGGTGCACAACGCACATGCATTCTACACAGGGAAGCGCAGCAGCACACAAACATGACAAATATTTAAAAAATAAAAGGATTACAATGTAAAAGATTATTATTGTGCGCATAAAGATAAAAATGCTTTGGTGGAAGCCGGCTTTTCCCGTAGATGGTCTGCTCGTGCGCTTTAACCGAGCAGATTCGTTTCTTCGCTAGAGAAGCATTCAGTTTTTCCACTTGCAAATTCCGCCATGTAAATAGCGAATCCGCCATGGCGCGAGCGCAACTGGCTTTTAAAGGGAATGGGAGATGAGACTAATTGGTTTATTGCACGTTACGTCCAAAACACACCCATTACTCATTAAGAGAATAGGGACAACCCTTTTAGACCATGCGCCAGGCATGCCGACCATTTTTTCCCGTCGTTAAACTAGCAAAAGTGGATTCGGACACGCCCTTGGATTCAGCGCACTTGCGCCATGCGCTTTAAGACCATGCGATTAGATCGTTAAAATGGGGCCCATAAACATTAAGCAGCCTGTAACACTGACTATTTTTACATGCACATTATTGTTAGATTAAAGTTAATTTTCTGATAACATAGAATATATAAAGCAACTATGCTTTTAAAAACACCGCAGCTTTTTGAGGTATGACTTTGTTTTTGTACAACAAAAAGTCATGTTGACTACAAAAAATATTTCTAAAAATAGAAAATTCATGAGGGATCCCTTGACAAAAAAAAAAAAAAAAAAAATCCAAGTTTACCTACAAACTGATGTCATTGTGACTGAATAGCTTGATTTTTTTAAAACCCAAGATTACTTTTGTTTAAAAATCCACAGAATATATTTATTTATAGTGAATATTACAAATACAATTTATATTCCCAATTCTGATTAATGTTCAAATGTTTAGAAAACTCTAAATATATTGGCTTAATCTGTTTATGGTAATCAAGTTAATGCATTCACATGACACTAAAATAAAATGATAATATTGTTAAATTCTGAGTAATATCGGAATATTTTCGAACATGTAGACATAGTGATTGTCACATTGTAGCTGTTGATTGTTATTTAAATCAGCAATACAGGTTTATGAGGCCTGCTAACTGAATCATCCCTTGTTGGAACACAGCTGTCAAGAGGACACGATTAGAGTTAGTGGAATGAAAAATGATTCGAACGATTCGAATCTTAATGAATCGTTTCGTGGCGATTATTTTAACCCGTTTATTTTAGCGAATATTAACAAACGTTCAGTCGTAGCGACTATATTTTAACCTAATATTCTTAGGGATTATTATGTACCATTTACTTGTAGTGATTATTATTAACTGCTTATTTGTAGCGATTATTATCAACCGATTGCTGCTTTTTCTCGCTCGATTCTAGCCAAACCCGGTTGCAAAGTGAAGGGCATGTCGCCGGGGTGGTGTACGAATATGAAATGATAATCCAGCTGTCCTATCGTTATATTTCATAAGTCCAAATGGGAAGTGCTGTTATAAAACGCAAGATAAAAAGTGAAGGAGAAAACACGAGCAAAAGAATATTTTGCAAAAACATTTTCATTAATTTCAGAGCGGAAAAGAGGTCGAGCACAGCGCCCTTCAAGGGAAAAGATGGAGCTGAACGGGGAGGCGTTTTATTCAACAGTGCAAGCTAAGAATGCACCCATTTCTGCTTTCCCTAGCACGTAATATATATATAATCTATTCAGAGTACATAGATGTGAAAACCGACGGTAAGAAAGTGAAAAGCATCGGTGGAACCCTTTTCCTTACCTTCTCGCGCGTTCACCCAAGAATATGTTGCCAGTGCACGCGCTCAGTTGCATCTATTAAACCGCTTTCCATTCGATGGTCGACGCACTTGTGATGGTGATGTTTTCTAAATCCGTTATATTATGAGATGATATTAGGAATATGGGAGTGAAAACAATCACGTCACGGTACTCCTACACACACACACACGCACGCACGCACGCACGCGCGTAGATGAGCATCCGAGTGAGTGTGATGCTGATGAATACATCAGCTCGTGAGGTCTCTACACTCGCGATACTTCATTCCTTCACTCGCTTCTCTCAAAAGCTTTGTGTGGCCGCTCTCCACGGTACTGAAGCATTATAAATATACAGGGATAAAAACATATATTACTTAAGTGATAACGTTCTTCATGTGTAAAAGGTGATACATGTATTAAATGTATGATATACATACACACACACATTTAATAGCCTACATTTATTACTTTTTATATATACAGAATGTTACTTAGGCTACTACAATTATATATATATATATGGCTATTTCTATACATTTTATACATTTAATATATTTATCACCTTACACATAATGTTATTGTCACAACCCCTGCTTGGGGCTCTTATTTTGTGTTTCTATTTTGTTCCTGCTTCCTGTTTGTAGTTTTCTGTTGATTAGTTGCATTG
Source organism: Elopichthys bambusa (assembly GCA_037101425.1). Lineage (NCBI taxonomy): Eukaryota > Metazoa > Chordata > Actinopteri > Cypriniformes > Xenocyprididae > Elopichthys > Elopichthys bambusa. The sequence goes on along the minus strand of CM074455.1, from coordinate 16,936,044 downwards.
ATTGTTCCCAGGTGTTTCTTGCTGTGCTTGTTTGCCCTTCATTCCTGTCTGTTTGTAAGTCCTTCTTGTGTTTCCCTTGTTCAGTATCTGGTGTTGTCCTTTGTGGATGTATCGCATGTGTTGTGTTTGTGTGGGTTTTTTCAACCAGCGATGAAGTTATTAGCCTAGCCTACTTACAGTGATTTGTGTGTGTGTGTGTGTGTGTGTGTGTGTGTGTGTTTATATGTATATTTGTATATACAGGTGCATCTCAATAAATTATAATGTCGTGGAAAAGTTCATTTATTTCAGTAATTCAACTCAAATTGTAGAACTCATGTATTAAATAAACTCATTGCACACAGACTGAAGTACATCAAGTCTTTGGTTCTTTTAATTGTGATGATTTTGGCTCACATTAAACAAAAATCTCAATTAAAATACTTCATAAGATCAATAAAAAAAAGTATATTTTAAACAGGAATGTCAGGCTTCTGAAACGTATGTTTATTTCTATGCACTCAATACTTGGTTGGGCCTCCTTTTGCATGAATTACTGCATCAATGCGGCGTGGCATGGAGGCGATCAGCCTGTGGCACTGCTCAGGTGTAACGGAAGCCCAGGTTGCTTTGATAGCCTTCAGCTCATCTGCATTGTTGGGTCTGGTGTCTCTCATCTTCCTCTTCACAATACCCCGTAGATTCTTTATGGGGTTCAGGTCTGGTGAGTTTGATGGCCAGTCAAGCACAGTAACACCATGGTCATTGAACCAGCTTTTGGTACCTTTGGCAGTGTGGGCAGGTGCCAAATCCTGCTGGAAACTGAACTCAGCATCTCCATAAAGCTTGTCAGCAGAAGGAAGCGTGAAGTGCTCTAAAATGTCCTGGTAGATGGCTGCGTTGACTGTGGACTTCAGAAAACACAGTGGACCAACACCAGCAGATGACATGGCAGCCCAAATCATCACTGACTGTGGAAACCTCACACTGGACTTCAAGCAACATGGTTTCTGTGCCTCTCCACTCTTCCTTCAGACTCTGGGACCTTGATTTCCAAATGAAATGCAAAATCTACTTTCATCTGAAAAGAGGACTTTGGACCACTGAGCACTGATCGTCTTCTGGACAACTGTCAAGTCAGCAGACTTCCCCATGACTGCTGCTGGGATTACTGACCTAAACCCAGTATTTATACCCTGAGAATGGTAATTTATTAGAAACATGAAATTAAACATTCTAATAATCTGAGATACTGATTTTTTGATTTTGATGAGCAGCAAGCTGAAATCTAAATGAAAACAAAAAGTCTGTAAATATTTTACTTTATGTCTAATAAATCTAGAATATATTTAAGTTTTACTTTTTGAATTAAATTACAAGAAAAACTTTTTCATGATAATTTATTGAGATGCACCTGCATGTATATATGAGTATATATGTATATATACATTCATCAGGCCATGTCATCTCTAAAAGTCATGGTGATCTTGCCAGTTTTGCAGTAGTTTGGAGCAGATATGCTATTGTGGTTTTCACATCTTTAGATCATGCATTTTCGTACATCTGCAGAAATCCTACATCAAAATGCAGTCTATTTCCCTTGAATATGTACCATTTTTACCACATTATACCACATTAATTAATTCATTAATTTATTTTTATTATACTTTATAACATAATAAAACATAGTTTCATTATTGTATAACTGTTGAGCAAATTGCATTGTTTATTATTTATTATGTGTAGATTCTAGATTCTTCTTTTTTCAGAAGCCTATCCCTCAGCAAAACACTGACCTGATTTTTTCATACATAATTGATCTCCAAGATTCCTCCGGCAATAATATTCAGCGCTCTGTAACTTTACAACGAAATGAGAACAGCAGCACTCAGCCACTTCTGGTAACACAATGCATGCCCTAAAATGCTTGTCACATCATCTAAAGCATCAGTATATCTAGCATCTACACCGTCGTCTACTTGAAAGCCATGTTGTACCTGGAATTTCTTGAGAGCAGACAGATTGTCAGGTAGATTTTAGATAAAGTAAGACAATAGATCTGTCTATCATTATCACATAGAGATTACATTAAACATTGTTTGAATATATTTATATTTAAGGTTTCATTGGTTAACATTAGTTAACTACATTAGTTAACTAAGAATGAACAATACGTCTAAAATTATTAATCTCAATGTTAATTTCAACATTAGTACATATTTAAAACAAAAGTTGTATTTGTAAATATTAGGCTAGTTAATGCCCTGTGAGCTAACATGAACAAAGCTGTATTGTTAACTAATGTTAACAAAGATTAATACTGTAACAAATGTATTGCTTATTGTTAGCTCATGTTAATTAAATTAATACATTAACTAATGTTAATAAATGAGACCTTATTGTAAAGTGTTAACAAAGAGTGAGAGAATATATGTGCTCCTTTCATGACTTACAGTATTCATAGTTCTCTCCATCCATCCATAGATGTTTTCCATTCCCCCTGTAGACGCAATTGTGATAGAAATGGGTGAGATGCCTCTAGATCTTAGAAGGGAAAAACTGAAATTGCCCAATGAATTGTCTGTGTACACTGCGGAGTAACAGCTATAATAATAATAATAGGGCTGATTGGGCAGATTCCAATCCTTACCCATGTAAGAAGTAAATATACGGTTTGATATCCAGCACAGTAGGTGGCGACAATGCTTCTGAAGAGTGGATCGCCATTAAACAAGAAGAAGATGTTTTCCATTGGCTTTCAGTGTATGGCGCCCTCTGCTGGTCGAGTCAGTTGCTGTGCGCTGCAGCAGATAGACACGTTTAGCTTCCGGTGGCTGTCAGATGCCTGAGCTTCAGGCACATAAGGTAACATATATGTATGTATGCATGTTTTTAAATGTATTTACAAGTAGAGTGATGAGTGCTCGACGAGTAATCGTTCGTGTGTTGAAGCTTGAGTGAATTTCTCCAGTAATGAGATGATAAGCTGAGCTAACCAGCTAACATGCTTAACATGTAAACAAAGTCAGCAGAGACTATAAACGAACTTTTGCATTGAAACAGTCACACTTTCGAGCATTAGAAGTCCAAGAGCAAATAATAGATAAGATTAGATTATGGTTTGACTTTCACTAGCTGATATTAACTAATGGCAGCTAATCTGCTGGTTGAGCTATCAGTCCGACTGAAAACAAGTTAGTAATTTTTTTAAATTATGCATTCATTTAATTCTTCTTAATTAAATTCTTCACTTTGTTAAAAAAAAATCATTTTTAGAAGGAACACAGCAAGATGGTAACTATACAAACATTTAAAAGGGAATGTATAATTATAGGAATTATTACAGTGAATTTATAAATATTATGTAAAATATCATGATTATATATATATACTAATTTTATATATACATATATGGGCCATTCTACAGAATTGGTGCAAACTGCTGTCCCACAACCAAAAAACACATTTAAGTATTCAAATATTAGATGTTTACTAAGATCCTTCTATTATCTGTTGAATTCCACAATAATATTTAAAATATCAGTAAGCTTAATATATATATAATCATCATTTATTGGGTACTGTTAATTGGGAGGTGGCTGTCCCCAACCCTAACCCCTAAATTTCAACTTGTGAAAATATTGAAATAATGTTTTTAAAAATATATTTATTTTATATTTCTATTTTTAAATTTAAACTTTATGTAAATAAAATGCATCCTGCATTTCCATGTCACTACCGAAACAGTGCATGTTTTAGTCCATTGGCTGTGATTTTAACCACACTTCTACATTTTTTAATCAGGACATCATTGTTTTTTGAGTGTTATTCAATAAAATGTATTTATTTTTTCTGTGTACAACTGTTCAGAACTGTGTTGAGTAACCATGTGCTGATTATCATCTTTGAGTTAAGCTCAAAAGAATCTAAAATTGTCACTACCGAAACTTCACCATGTTTCGGTAGTGACAAAAGGGAACATATAATCATTTATTTGGGGGAAATAAACAAAATTTTAGTATGTTTTATTATGCAAATCATTAGTGTTTTAGTATGCGAGTTAAAATTCTGTGATGTGATAAGGTCGCTACTAGTGGTTCAACGGATCACAAAACTCACGGTTTGGATCATATCACGGTTATTAAGTCATGGATCGGATCATTTTTCGGATCAGCACAAAAAACTTAGCCCACTTTAACTACTCTGATACCACAGCAGAAACTACTAGCCTAACTAATACATTATTCAAGGCAAGTGAACAGACTGTAAAAAGAACAAATACTGTACACCAATTACAAGCATAGATAAATACAACATAAAGTATAAGGGTAGTATTAATTTTCGTGTACAGAAATGTAATAATTAAATGTAAAATGACACTGTTCACTGTATAAATTTAGTATAGATTAATCTTTGTTAAAGCTGTGTTTTGTTGTTTGATTTACATGACAGACAACAGCAGGTATTTATAGGTTGCTGTCACTTTAAGAGTAAGACGCCGCGCACGCACACATCCGAATTCTCACCTAGTTCAATTAAGACATAACCGTATTTACGAGAATACTTGCCGAGAGGGGTATTTTAACTGACATATTGCGTGTATTTGTTCATCCAAGTGCATTGAGACGCGAAAGAGAAATCAATTTGGAGTTTGCGAGCTATCTGAAACGCGCCTTCCTCTCTGTGTGTGCGCGCGAGCCTCTTTTGCCTTTAATGTGTAAACCTTATATTTAATGTGCAAGACAAAACAGGTGCAAATGATAACCTTTCATTCTATTGCGGTTAAACTTGTAATTGATCCGCGAATCAAATGTGTCCCGAACCGTGGGGCTTGGTCCTTACGGATCACGGATCAACAACGATCCGTTCAACCACTAGTCGCTACTAACATTACTGTCACTACCGAAACCGTGCAGTCATCGAAACATGGGATGTTTTGTCAAAAATAAAGTATATTGAATTATCAACTAAGATGTCATTATAGTGTTTGGTTCAGTGTATATTCAAACTAATGAATCCTTAATCAGCATTATCAACTTTATGCCTTTTGCAAAGAAAGATTGGATTCAAAATACAACAAATCTCATAAATTACACTTGAAATATTGTTAAAATTGTAATTGTTATTGATTTACCTGTGAAATATTTTTTATATTTGCTATTTAAAAAAAAAAAAAAAGTTATTTACAAGCTACAAAATCTTAATAGGTCAATGTAACCCTTCTTATTAAATTAATTTTCGGTAGTGACAAATTAGGGGAGAGGAAAAATATTCCAAAACTTTCTGAAAATACAATATGAGAATTAACCGTGCAATTACTAGAAATGTGTACCTTGGATATTATACAGTTTCCACAAAATTTGTGGAAAAAGACACATTTTCCAACTCTGACTTAGGACCAATTCTGTAGAATGGCCCATATATAGTTTATGTACATCTGCTGTTATTATTATTTATATTTATATAATATGATATATATATACATTAGTTAATTCTCTTTGACACTAATACACTAATAGATTAACTATTTAAATGTTTTGCATGAATGAAAATCACTTCTTATATTTCATTTTTATGATACATTTTGTGTGAATTCTGATGTTCTGTGTGTTTTAGTGTTGGGAATGCAGCCGCCTCTCCCGACAGCTGCGGTCAGAGAGCTGGTCTGCTCCTGTCTGCATCGAGACCCTGTAGCAGCGGACCTGCGCTGCAGTCTTTTCGTGGCCGCCGTCCAGAGCTACAAACGCGATTCGGTGCTCAGGCCCTTCCCTCCTCGCTACCTTAGAGGAGAGATCAAGGACTTTGAAGAGCTGGTAAGACTCTTGAAGAAACTGAGCTCTCCATGTTGTTGGCTTTCCCAAACAAACATATTTTACTGTTTTGATTCTTCTGTGTTCCTCACAGCAAAAAGATGTGGATACTTTGCCAAATGTGAGGGATCTGGTGCGTCTGGGACAGGGTGATGGAGATCATCATCTGGCTCTTGTGCACTGGGTTCTGTCCTCCAAGAGTTTTGCTGTGAAGACCCTGCAGAAAGAGGAGGTATTGCTTATCTTCATTCGCATCTTTGCACTTGGCAGATGAAGCTGATTCTATAAAGAGTTCTTTAATACTTTTGAGAAAGAAATGTTAAAAAAATAAGTATGTATTTCAGCTGAACAGATGTATCAAAACACAAATAGAAAATATTGTACAGTAGCAACATATTTGCTGAATAATTAGTTTTAATAAAATAAAACACTTCTTACAACAATAAAAAGAACTGGTTCGAAAGTCATTAGTTCGGACTGCACTGGTCATGTTTTTGATTCACTAAAAAGAACCGACTCATTAAAATAATTTGTTCATGGAAGGAACTCTATTTGTGATTCACTAAAAAAGCTGATAAGAATCATTTCTTTGAGGGTGGAACTTTATGTTTCTGATTCACTAAAAAGAACCTGCTCATAAGAATCACTAGTTCGGACTACACTGGTCACTCCGTATGTTTGTGAATCACTAAAAAGAACCAGCTCATAACAGTTATTCATTGGAGGAAGGAAAAACACTGGTAGCACTCCCATGTTTCTGATTCACAAATAAAGAACTGGCTCATAAGAGTCATTAGTTTGGACTGCACTGGTCGCACAGTATGTTTATGCCTCATAAGAATCATTTGTTTGGGAATTGAGCAACATTGGTAGTGCACTATGTTTCTGATTCAGAAAAATGGTTCATAAGAATCATTTGTTCAAGATGGATCAACTCTAAAAGCACTCTATCTTTGTGATTCACTGAAAAGAACTGGCTGATAAGAATCATTAGTTCAGTCTACACTGGTCACTCCGTATGCTTGTGAATCACTAAAAAGTACCAGCTTATAATTATTCATAGCTTATAACAGTTCTTGTTCTAACTGAATTTATTGTTTAACATTTAAAAATTTTAATTCAAGAAATTGATGAAATATGATGCATACATTTAATACGTTTATAAAAAAAAAAAAGCTCTTATAATGGTAAAAATGCCCCTGGAAGTGATTTTAAAGGGGAAAATATCGCCTTGTAATGGTAAGGTTAATGTCTGCTATTGATCAGAAAGTGCTCCTAAAGAAAAATGTTAGTGTAGAGCCCTGTGCTAATATAAATGTTCACTGATGTTCATTTTCACTCCGTCAGTTTGCCAGACTCAGCCAGCTGACGCAAAGTGAGGGGATTTCAGCTCCAGCCCCAGACTTCCTCTTTGAACTGCAGTACTGTGACTTGCTCAACTCCAAATTTGAGAGAACGCGGGCTGGACGGGACCTCATCTACGCATTCCACGGCAGCAGACTGGAGAACTTCCACTCCATCATTCACAACGGATTACACTGCCATCTGAACAAGGTCAGCATGTGGAGGATGATGCTCGTTTATACCCGTTTTGGATGCTCTCCAGGCAACCATTCTTTGATTATCATAGAGGACTACAAATAATTATGCCTGACAGATGTGTTTGACTGTCCCTTATCAGTTCATATTTAGATAATATGTGTGAAGATGATAATTATAACCACAGTGCTATCTGCTCATTGGTTCAACACAGTAAGACAAAATGATGTAAGCCACTTAATCTTTGATTATGTTTTGATATTTCAGACCTCGCTGTTTGGGGAGGGCACATACCTGACCAGTGACCTCAGCATGGCCATCCTTTACAGTCCTCATGGTAACGGATGGAGGGAAAGCGTCCTCGGGCCTTTGATCAGCTGCGTTGCCTTGTGTGAAATCATCGATCATCCTGATGTAAAGTGTCAGGTGAAGAGGAAAGGTAATGTGTCAGATGAACAGCTGAATGTATTACTGTTCAAAAGTTTTGAAAGAAATCTCTTCTGCTCACTAATGCTGCATTTATTTGATCAAAATTACAGTAAAAACAGTAATATTGTGAAATATTTCAATTTAAAATAAGTTTTTTTCTATTTTAATACATTTATTCATCATCATTACTCCAGTCTTCAGTGTCACATGATCTTTCGGAAATCTTTCTAATATGCTGATTTGCTGCTCAAGAAACATTTATTATTATTATCGATGTTGAAAACAGTTATATAATGCATATATTTAAATCATGATGCATTGTTTTTCAGAATTCTTTGATGAATAAAAAGTTCAAAAGAACAGCATTTATTTGAAATTGATCTTTTTGTAATAAAATACTAATGTATTTTGCAGTATATAGAGCTGTGTGGGGTAAGATGAGCCACTTATTTAAGTTGTCCTGTAGGCAAAAAAACTATAATAAAAAATATATATTCTTTTGGGGCACATCTTACCCCACCCTCCCCTACTGTATTTTTTAAAATAGTATGTGAAACAGTATGCAACAGTAAACCATTCAAACATTAGTATGCTTCATTCGTGTCAACAAAATAAAAGCAAACACAAGTTTTGATATTTATTCCTATTTTGCGTAAAAATTACCATCCATAATGATACTATCCCAGCAGATATCTAAAATTCAGCTCTCACTTTGTGTGTTTTAGACTCTGAGAGCATTGACCGCCAGCGTCTGAGGGCCAGGAACAGTGAAGGTGGCGAGGTGCCTGAGAAGTACTTTGTGGTGACCAACAATGAGCTTTTGAGAGTGAAATACCTGCTGGTGTATTCTCAGAGGCGCTACAGATCACGGTGAGACTTCTTCATTCACATGGACCTGACTGGTGCATCTCAGTAGACATCACGCTTTATATAAAGACTTTCTTTGTAGTACTTTCATGATTCAAAAAATCCATTTCAGAGAAATGGTTCAAGCTTTATGTGATGAACAGACCCAAATAAAGTTATTCACAGCCAGTCTTGAACAAATCATATAGACTGGTAATGTGAACTGTATCAACTGATTCATTCAAAAGATCTGACTCAAAAGAACAAATCATGGCCGGATTCCTAAAGATTTTTAGGAAATAACGACTTAAATTTTGATGTTTCTCACACAAAGCTATTGTAGAGGAACCCCATTTGGTATGTTATTATAATATTTCAGGTTAAAATTAACTGATTTGTAGGCTACTTACATTTAAATTGCACAAATAACTTTTTAATAACAATTATGTTTCTACTAATTTTTTTTTTCAATTTAAACATTTAAATGGTGGCTGTCATTAAAACTTGACAGATTTATTCAAACATACATTAAATACTGAAGAACAGGTTAAATAAAAATGCAATGAATATGCAAAATGGTGCTTATATTTAGCAAAATGCTCCTATGTAGGTGACTGTCGAGTTTACGGTCAATGAATGGCTTTTCTGAAGTAAATGTAACATGTTTTATTGTTTACAAGCTGTGTTATTGATGTCTTTTCATGGTTGAAACACTGATTGAACAATTACATGATGTGACATGATACAGATTTCGGTAAATTGTACTTTATCTTTCAACATACCTTCTGATGTTCATTCATGTAACTAGTAAAGCAGAAGAGATGATCAGTTCACGAAGCCCTTGATTGCAGTAATCTGTCACACAACGTTAAAGAGCACCAAAGCAGTATTTATAGTTTAAATTTCATAATTACATTGACAGAATTTGAAAGCTGAGACTTTGTTTCATGTCAGGAGTAACAAAGCACAAAGCTTATTGTGATTTATTGGAGGCGCGATGCAAATTCTGTTCATTAATCAACTGAAAAAATCATAGACTGAAAGATCGATTCTTGGGATTTAAAAATCGATATCGGTTCTTCTAAGGCCTTTTTTCCACCTGGTATTAAGAAGCGTTTTCATAAATCTGATCATAAGTGGATGATGCTAAATACAGGTGTAAACAGGATCTAAAACGTTTCGAGCTTGTCCACTTTCGACCACCTCCAGAGGTAGTCGAAAATACATTCGACCGGATTGCTTTCATATTCTAGACAATCATGTGATTGAATTAATTTGAACAGCCAGAAAAATGTACCAAGCACAATGTTCTCTCACCATTCCTGATTTCTAACACGCACTCACTGTGTTCGGCCGATCTTGCAGCTGTCAGAGCAGAAACGAAAGCTGATGCTCCCCGTGTTTTTCCAACGTATTTCGTGTTCATATGTAAATTGCACAACCTTTTTTCATCCCTTAGATTGAAAGATCTGAAAAAACACATACATTTACCCACCCATAGACCCTCCCATAGAAATCAGGACAAAAGTGGTTAAAAGTAGACAAAAAAGACGGATTAAAATACCAGAATGTCTCTTCCCTCATCTACTTGTGATCCAGTCAACCAAACACATCTTAATACCAGGCGTAAACAGGGCCAAAATAAGAATTGATTAAAATGGAGAGATCGATATTTTCAACCCAGCCCTAGTATGACTTCCAAAGAGCATTAGTCATATGGACCACTTTTAGGATACTTTTATGATGCTTTTGTATCATTTTGAAGCTTGATAGACACAAGAATGTTCATTGTTTTCTATTCATTAAATTAACTTGCTATATAAACTGACATTCTGTTCTGATTCCAGACATGCTCAAGGGAGGTCGTGGCTCGTCAGACATCATTTTGCCATCATGATGGGCCTCTATATCCTGCTCCTCATGTTCATCGGTGCCTTCAACTCGTCCGCTTTTCAGTCCTTCTGGCACAGAATGTTCCGGTAACCCAGACCGCTCGCTTCACATAAACGCTCTCGTCCAAAGTGCCTTTTTACTCACAAAGACTATCATGAAAGAGGAAAAAAGACTCAGGAACTATTTTATTCACTCAACACAACATTCCTCCCTGTATCTTTTGATTTTTACATGCTATCCTTAATTTTCTTTACGTTACATAGATTTACATAAACACTGTGCATCTTTCAGAAGTAAAACTGTAGAATGAGCGCTAATGTTAGCAACCAAGAATGTTACATGTTAGCATGTAGCCTGTTTTTACTTTTTGAATGATGGGCTCACTACATTAGTTACAACCAAATGATACAAGACAAAAGCGCTGTCTTTACCTGCCTTTTCAACCTAGACTTTAGCAAAATTGCTGCTTATATTAATAAAAAATAATCACGTAGGGAAATCTGTGTGCTTTTATATTAGATATTTTTCTGTTTTGAGGCAAATATATAAGTTCTCCTGTTCCTAGATCAAGTCAACTATGCAGAAAACCCATGTTATGTTGGTCAGTATCATTAAAACTGTAATAAAAATTAGTCTTGATTTTGCATAAATGTTTCCAACTTGAATAATTCAGAGAATCTGAATTGTGAAATTATTTAAATTAAATAAATGCAACACGATTACAGTGTGTTCTTAAGGGACAGAGTAAAATGCAGTAGTAAACTGGCTGTTGTTCTAGTTTATGACTCTTGGCACGCTAAATGTTTTGTCTGGCTAATGTTTTTATCTGTCGAAAACAAAAGCAGTAAAATATGACTGATTACAAAAGCGGCATGTTTTTCATCTTGAGAAGCAGAGACTCATTTGTGTGTGCCGTAGATTACAACGTTTTTAAAATTTAATTTAAAGTGGTACTTACCTTCATGCATAAAATTAGGTAAATGCATATATTTAAATTACTGTTGACATAATTATATAAAAAAAAGAGCAATTATTCCATATTAAAAATGTAATGATATACTTATGTCACGTGTTGTTTTTTAGGTCGAGAAGCATATTATAAACTTACACAGTATTTAATGCCAATGTGTCAATTATCACAATTGACATTTCTTTTCTTGATGCAGCTTTATATAAGACAGACATCAAAAGAATTGTGAACTGGTTGATCCTTTAGGGATCTGTTCTGGCTCATGGATGGATGTCTAATTGCAGGCTCATAAATATATTGTTATTGAGTAACAAGCCAGACAGGAGTGGGAACGTGTTTACGGTGGGCACTTTTTCCAAACATGTCAGCTTGACCTTATTAGTCCCTTATATATATATATGTATGTATATGTATGTGAAATTAAAAGCTATTTTTATGAATAAAACATTGGCACACACAAATATTAGAATACATAATTTAAAAAAAAATTCACAGCATTTACAAATCACATTTTTTATTATTCGTGATTTATATTATACAGTAACATTTTTTACATAGTAATGAAATACATTGATAAAAATAGCTGCCTTTTGTACTACATTTTATAACTGGATTGTATTATTTGAGTTTCTCTTAAAATGTAGAATCAATTTGCTGCAGTTGGACAGGCAGGAGCCAAACACACAAAGAATCCCTCAGAGTTATTCTGTTAAAAGAATATGAAAGTAAATTTATATCAATTATATGCAAATATTATGCTATAAATATATTTTAATAGAATGAAAATTATATATATACTGTAATAAAACAATAGTAAATTATTATAAATGTGATAAATAAAATAGAATTGTGTGTATAAATAAAGATATATATATATATATATATATATATATATACCCCGATCAGGCATAACATTATGACCACCTTCCTAATAATGTGTTGGTCCCCCTTTTGCTGTCAAAACAGCCCTGACCCGTCGAGGCATGGATTCCACTAGACCGCTGAAGGTGTGCTGTGGTATCTGGCACTAAGATGTTAGCAGCAGATCCTTTAAGTCCTGTAAAGCTGTGAGGTGGAGCCTCCATGGATCGGACTTGTTTGTTCAGCACATCCCACAGATGCTCGATTGGATTGAGATCTGGGGAATTTGGATGCCAAGTCAACACCTCAAACTCGTTGTTGTGCTCCTCAAACCATTCCTGAACCCTTTTTGCTTTGTGTCAGGGTGAATTATCCTGCTGAAAGAGGCCACAGCCAATACCGTTTCCATTAAAGGGTGTACATGGTCTGCAGCAATGCTTGGGTAGGTGGTACATGTCAAAAGAGGGTACGGCTCACGTGTCCACTGTTGGCGTTTTCGATGGTGGACAGGGGTCAGCATGGGCACCCTGACTGGTCTGCGGCTATGCAGCCCCATAAGCAACAAACTGTAATACACTGTGTATTCTGACACCTTTCTATCAGAACCAGCATTAACTTCTTGAGCAACCTGAGTTACAGTAGCTCGTCTGTTGGATCGGACCACACGGGCCAGCCTTCACTCCCCACATGCATCAATGAGCCTTGGTCACCCATGACCCTGTCGCCGGTTCACCACTGTTCCTTCCTTGGACCATTTTTGATAGATACTGACCACTGCAGACCAGGAACACCCCACAAGAGCTGCAGTTTTGGAGATGCTCTGACCCAGTCATAGCCATCACAGTTTGGCCCTTGTCAAACTCACTCAAATCCTTACGCTTGCCCATTTTTCCTGCTTCTAACACATCAACTTTGAGGACAAAATGTTCACTTCACCTGTCAGTGGTCATAATGTTATGCCTGATTGGTGTATATATAATTGTAATTTATTTATCATATTTAGAATAATTGGTTATATATGAATATATAGTTATTTTATCATATATATTTTATAATTTAAAGGGGGTATATATGTTTGTAACGAAATATGTTGAAAAGTTTGTAACGAAACTTAAAACAACGAGACCTTCCCCGACTTCCTAAGTTGTCTCTGAAAGCCTGTAGACTGACATATCCACATCGCTATGATCAGATGCTTTCTCTCACCGCTGTCATTTTTGTTGTGTGTTTTTGTTATTGAGAGGAAAGCGCGTAGCACATATTTACATAATATTTACATCTAAATGTCGCTCTCAGCAGCGTGCACGGCGTCTGGGTGTTTTTATTAGTATATCGCTGCAAAGTTATTTCCAAATTCTTTTTACCCTAAGCGAAGAACAAAAAACAACTTCACCGTTCAGTCTCTTGTATGTTACAAGTGCGCGCAAAAGCAATAAGGTTTGCAGTTCAGTTAACGGCCACCGGTGTCGCTAATAACAAGAGTTTCTGAATTCTACATATAGCCCCTTTAATATGTAAGATATGTAAGGGTTAGTTCACCCAAAAAGGAAAATTCAGTCAATAATTACTCACCCTCATGTCGTTCCAAACCCGTGAGAACACAAATAAAGATATTTTTGATGAAATTAGCATTTTGGCCTCTGATAGACTGCAATGTTATTACCACTTTCAAGCCCCAGAAAGGTAGTACATACGTCTTAAAATAGTCCATGTGACTACCTTTCTGGGCCTTGAAAATGGTAATAATGTTGCAGTCTATCAGGGGCCAAAAAGCTCATGGATTTCATCAAAAATATTGTAACTTAACGTAAGGTCTTGCGGGTTTGGAACGACATGAGGGTCGTAATTAATAGCAGAATTGACATTTTTGGGTGAACTAACCCTTTAAGTGTATTTATCTGTACTATGGCCCCAAAGTATACTTCAATAAAAGCATTTTGTTTTAATAAAGAAAAAAAACATGGTAATCATCATATAAATAAACAATTATATTTCAGCTTAATGTCAGAAACAGAATGATAAAGCGCAAGACAACAGTAAAATTGACCTGTAGGTTCTGGTGGCAGACAGATGGATGTTTGTCTTCGGTCAGGTGACCATGCACACACCTTCCAAAGCGATGCAGACAGACGTGGTCTGTTGGGGAACAGGACTGAGCACAAGATGGAGGTCTGAGAACCAAGCAGCTGGAGCATGTTGTGTGCTGGCAGTGACCTCCGCATTCACGCTTCTCCATCGATACAGACCTGCAACGGCAAATAGGAAATTCATCAGTCACAAATGAAAGATATCAGTAACTTCGTCTGAAATCATTCAAGACGAATCAAATATAAAAACTACATGTAGAAAAGTTACCTTGCTGAGCATATTTCATTGGGATTTGCCTTGCAGAACTCCCATGTGCACTCAGGTCTGCAAGCGTCGGCTTTGAGAACCTCAAGCACTGTTTGGAAATACAAATCCAAAATGCAATGCAATAAGTGCCAAATAGTAAAATACATTGTGAAATATTGTTCTGCAGGTCAAAGAAAAGAACAGACAATAAAATTGATGGAATCCCGTTACAATACGGATGCAGTTCTTCAGGAAGGGTTGTGGATTTCATCACTGTCTAGATAAGAACAATCAGAGCTTTGATTTTATGGGAAAGTGCTCCGAGATCAAAGGAATCTTTGACTGCCGTATCTCTCTTCACAGTTCATAAATGACATTAACCTTGATGATGCCGTTTCTTGTGGACATAAAGTTAAAACATAAGCAGGTGCGCGCTGCTCATGATGAGATTGTAACACAGGGGGTTTTATACTTTTAGATGGCAAGAGCCCATAAGGGAAATAGGGAATCGCTATAGGGAAATGTAAAATATAAAGGCAGATAAATATTTGAATGCATTGAATGCAAGTTTGGTTTATACCGTGCGAGGAAATTATACTGTGAGAAAAATTTGTGATATTATAAAGATAACATGTTTCAAAAATGTTTTTATGTTGTTGTTATATTACAATCAGAAGAAATTCGTAAAATATGAAACTATGTAGATGTATAGCAAAATTGAAATATTGTCAATTAAATGTACATTTATTTGCGTAGCACTTTTAATTTATTTCATACCATGCCTTATGTAGATAGATAGATAGATAGATAGATAGATAGATAGATAGATAGATAGTAGAACTGCACGATTCTGGATAAAATGAGAATCACGATTTTTTGGTTTCAAATAGAGATCACGATTCTCCCATGATTCTGAATATACAACCAAAATAACAAAATAACATGCAATTTACTAGAGGTTCTGACAAAATATAAATTGCTGACTCTTAATTGCTGGAAAATGTTTGAATGAATTATTTTAAAAAATGGTTTTGAATGTATTCAATGACTCATTAATAAATACTTGTTTCATTGCCGGATGAATCAGTGTTTTTGAACAAATCTTTTGAATGAACGATTCAATGACGAATACATTTTTTAACAGTCAGTTGTCGCCACCTAGTGGAATTAGATTGATACAACCGTTATTTGACGTGCCAAGTTCGTTACAAGAGGTAGTTTGCTGTAGCTTGCTAATTTTGATCGCTATCGTAGACATCGGTGTTTAAATAGGCCTACTAACTTAAAACTTATATCTCAGTACTTCTGTGATAATGTGAATATTTGTAACACAGAAATAACTAATGTGTGATTTAAAACGGCTCTGGCAGCACGTACACAGATTTGAACGTTCTGGTATGATTTTGTCAAAGGTTTAATAGACGCGGGAGAATCGTTGTCATTAATAAAGTAGGATCGCGTGGGTGCTTGAATCGAGATCGCGATCTTTTTACTATTAATCGTGCAGCTCTAATAGATAGATAGATAGATATAGAATAAACATTAGTAAAATATTTTTAAAAAACTGTTTTAGTTGAAGTACTAAAATAACTAAAACTTAATAGAAAAAAAAAACTCAAACACAAACTATAATAGTATATAAATTTGGACAAAAATGTCAGATAGAACCTTATAATTCCAAGGTGACGATATATATATATATTGTGTGCGGAAAACTATGGCTATCAATGGAATAAAACAATAATTTCAATACAAAGTTGGGTAACACTTTAGTATAGGGAACACATATAAACTATTAACTATGACTTTTCCCTCAATAAAATCCTAATTTACTTATTAATAGTTAGTAAGGTAATTGTTAAGTTTAGGTATTGGGTAGGATTAAGAATGTAGAACAAGTCATTAATATGTGCTTAATAATTACTAATTAACAGCCAATATTCTAGTAATATGCAAGCTAATAAGCAACTAGTTAAAAGACCCTAAAATAAAGTGTTACCAAAAGTTGTTTATTACTATTATTATTTATATTATTTTCTGCAGACCCCCCAAGCAACCCTTTTGTGGCTCTCCGGTGGGTCCCTGGACTCCGGTTTGAAAACCCCTGTTGAATCTTCATATTTGCTCCTGTATGATTCACAGGCTTCTCACTCCTTTTAACCAACATATTACAATGACTGTTCCATTCGTTCATGAGTGGAAGCATTTCAATAAATGGTCACACTTCAGATTAGGGTCCAATTCTCACTATTGACCAGCTATTAACTACAACTTTTGCCTCAATAAACTCCTAATTACTGCTAATTAATAGTAAGGTAGTTGTTAAGTTTCGGTATTGGGTAGGATTAAGTGATGTAGAATATAGTCATGCAGAATAAGGCATTAATATGTGCTTTATAAGTTTTTTTTTAAAAGGCTAATGCACTCAAAAAGAGCCATTTTTAGCAACTAAATACAGTAATTTAGAAAATCAACTAAGAGAAATCTTAATGATTTTTCCTTTAAGATAATCATTTCCCATGACTTCTCAGGCCTGGTATTACCTGATATTGTCCATGCCCATGAGAAACCTGAATTCAAGAACCAACTTTGTACTTTACTTTGAACCTTTAGTATTCTATGTATGTAACATGCGGGCAGATTAACTTGGCATCTTCAGCTTCAGTGATACCTGATTTGCAGGTTCCCTTGCGTTCTGCCTCTGGTTTTCCATCTGTAGCTTCTTGGTAAACGCAAACCAGCCCTTCATCGCACTTCCCCAGGTAGTCCCAGGTGCCTCCACAGCTTTCTCCTGCGAGTTTGGCACAGGCTGGACAACAACCGCAAATCCCAGTGGTTATACCACCCTGACACTGGAGCTTCAGCGCTCTACGAGGGGAACAATGAATGCGTTCACAGGGTGGACAGTGCAAGGCTTGGAGGATCTGCTGGCCGTCCAAGGTGGCCATTTCCACAGCCATTACCAGCCACAAAATGAGCAAGATTGAGAAGACGCGTGGACTCATGGTTGGGTTTCACGTTTCGAGATGGGTCGGCTTGAAACGTACGCCCCGTTTATATAACGTGCTCACGACCAGGACCACATTTTACGACCACACACACACATCATTCAACCTCACACCAACAAACCTCCTCCCTTCTTCACAACCAATGGATGATGGGGGAATTACGTTTGTTGAGTCTGGATTTGCTGTTAATTATCCCCAAGTCTTATCTTTACAATCGCTCTGTTGTTTTCTTTTTGTCTGAAAACCAATAAGTTGGACCAAGGGGAAAAGACTGGACCCTTTGTGCACGGGTCACATGACCAATAGCAGAGGGTGCAATTCACGGTGTGATCAAGATAATCGGCCACAAGCAACAAGGACAAGATTGGGACATTGGCAGGTTATCTGAGAAGACCTGTGTGCGCCGTTTTCATAAGCGACTATGCAATAAAACGCCCCTTTCCGCCTGGCTTATAGTTTTCAGAACAGTTCTTCAAACAGTCTCAAAGGTCACACCCTTGACCGCTTTATCCTTAATAAACGTCTACTGTAGATAATAAAATATTAGATGAGAAAGTAATAAAATTTTGTATAAAAGTAACTAAATTAATGCAAAGTACAATAAAAGATTATTAAAGGATACATTTCTAGTCTTATTGTGAATGATTTATTGTAATGATAAATTATTTATGAGGATAAAAGTCAATGAAATGGAGCTTATTTTTTTTATTTTTTCAAAATACATAAAATGCAACTTACACCTCTTCTAAGATGAGCATGTTTTTCATTTTGATATTTTTAGGGATGCAAAGAAAACAATATCCTGATATCTTAATAAGGAAAAAGGCCTAATTAAAAAGATGAAATCCATGAAAAGAAAACCTTTTAAAGTAGATCTTTACTATCTCTTAAGAAAAAATATTTTAAAATTGCTTCGCTGATTATTAATATTGAAAGAAAACTTTCGTTTGCCAAATCAAAGTCAAGTATTGTGACCAACATGAAAAAAAAAACACCAACAAAAAAAAAAAAAATGAAATATAGAGAACTCCTGTAGATCCTCATGACTGTTTTAAGGACAGTATAACCCTGTTAACGCTAGCAGGCGTTAAAATTTATCCTGTGAAAACCTTAACGGTACTTTAAAAACTTTTAGCAGGCTCCTCCCCCAAGTGGGCGGTGTCATGTTTCATATTACAAAATGTACTGCACTTTTTTATAATCAAATCTTTTTCAAATCTTGATATTCTTGAAAAGGCTCAAGGTTCCATATTTGGTGACTGGTTTGTAATCGAAGTGATATTATAACAAATGTATTCATTTGAGAAAAATCAATAGAATGTGGGTGTCACCCAGTGGTAGTGTTTTGGTTTAGCGCCTAAACAAAATCTCATTGGAACCTCAATTTTGGCGAGACAAACTTCAAATTTGGAACCTAACTTAGTTAGACATATGGCTTTGATTTTAAAACAATTTTATAGTCCAAATTATTTTGTATGAAATAAATTTTAGTTTTATGCCTTTTGCACATCATTTCATGCTTTTCATCTTCAGTAAGATCTTTCTTCCTCCCCATATTGCATGAGAACTGACTTGCTTAATAATGTGGAACAACCTCTAAATAGGGTTTCCACAGACCTGGCAAATTATTTTGTCTGATACCAAACAAACATTTTCTTAGAAAAACTAAAATCTGAATGTTTTTTCTACTGAAATCTTACAGATATGTCACTTGCATAATAATTTGGAACACAGTGTAGAGAAGTCTGGTGATTTCATTGGAACATTCAGTTATGATATTTTGTTTAAAAAGATCTATAACATGCATTTACAAAACACACAGGGTGGATTTTCATTTCATGTTTGAAGCCTGATCAACAGCATGCTGTAAATTAGCACAGAACTGTTTCATTCCTCGGCAAGTTTATAAAGAATGTGCAGTGGTTACAGATATACCAGACAATACAAAACAAAAAAGACAGAACACCTGATGATTTTTAAGCAACTTTTATTAAATTAGATCTTTATAAAACAGTGCAGAGTCCTATTATCGGCTTTGCTGATCGTAAGTCTCTTTAAAGCATGTCTACCACACTTAAAAGTTGTCAAGAAAATGGAAAGCCAAACAACGATGCCTGAAAAGACCCTACATCAACGTTCAGTCCCTTTTTCATCAGCAGCAGAAGAATCACGCTCATTCTTTGCTGGCATGTTTGAGGTCAAATGAGTAACTGCATAACTTGCTGCATTGAAAACATGAGTTATATTTGTAATTCGCATATTTTGCTCTGCAAAATTTGAGGTAATCCTAATAATGCTGCAATGTATCTTTAAAACAGTTCATTTAGTGATACTTTTGGTCTTAGACTTTACATGGAATGCATTAGGAGCTACAAACGTAAAGGAGTTATTTTCAATGTATTATGCTTACATTAAGTATGCTACACTCTAGATTTACTTATCTAAACAAATGAGCTCACTATCATCTATGAACAAAAAAAAAAAAAAAAACAACATCTGATTGTAGACATGATCGATGAACCATGTGACTACTTTGATATCATCACTTTAGGTTGTATTGGGGTTGTCTTAGTCGGCCTGGTTTGCAGAAGAAACATCCCATTCAAAAAGGATAACGACGGAAGCAAATTGAGATCAATACGGAAAGAAATTTGCATAGAATGTAATTTATTTCCAAGTAGCAGTTACCGAACAATAACACTCTTTCATATAAGCCTGGACTGTCACGATTAATCGATACTGCAGGTTCACATTTGCGAGGAGCCGCCCATTTTATCGGTTTTATTATTCCGACAAACACTGACCTAAATTCACAACAGAGAAAAATACCTCAGTTAATTCGTTCTCTTCATAAACCTCTTTGAGGGGATAGTGTGCATTGCGCGGGCTGACGTTTTCTAGCATGGTTCTGGTAGTGGGCCTGACTGTGGGGTAAGGTCATGCTGTTAAGGTGTATGGTTCAGCAATCAGCAAAAGTTATCAATGAGTGAAGCCTTGGTCACATGAAATCCTCATAGTCCTGTGCATAACCGCCATCAAACTCCCCGTAGTCTGCCAGATCATCTCTTAGCTTGGCTTTTAAACCTCCTCCTGGTAAAACTCCCTTCTTTTTCTTTTTACCTTTGTTTGCCTATTGAATAAAAAAAAAAAATGAAATATTTAGGACCAAAAAGTAATTATAATGTATTCATTTATTACTTTAACATATATACACACACACACACACATACGTTGTCCCCTTTGATGCGGTTCGTTTAGGCAGGTGTGAATGCAGCAATTGCACTCAGGTGCGCACCAAAAGCAGACCAAACAACCGTACAAAGACTTCCTTGAAGAGGTGGTCTCAGTACGCTTTCAAACGAACTCTGGAACGGTTCGCTTGAGATGTGAAAGCAATCTGACCCAACGGACCAAACAATATCATTTCATCATGGGAAATGTGTTATATAAAAAGTAGTAATTTCTGATTCTGTGAGTGAACACAGTTACCGTAGTTGAAAACCAAAGAGTGCCTCTTCATCTTAAATGTTGTGTATTTGCACATCTCCGTGTGAGAATGCTGTCCCGACGAAGCCTCGATTCCCGCTCTGCTGCATTATGACATTCATATATGACTAGGGCTTGCATAGACTAGTCGAGTAGTCAAGAGATCGACTACTTCAACCACTAGCTGGCGCTGTCGGAAACAATCGACTACTCGAGCATACGTTAACCATAAATGAATTCAAAATGTGAACGTCACCAACAGACGCCACGCATCAGATGTGTGGAAGTATTTCATCAAGGATGACAAAAATATCGTAATTTGCCAACTCTATAAGACTACTTTAAAATACAACAGCAGTACGACAGCTATGCACAACTGCCTACGATTGAAACATCCAACAACAAATGCAAGTGTTAGCGAGACGCACACCACGAGCATTTGTGAATTCTGTAAACAAATACGACTATCTAAAAGTTGCGTCTGAAATGAAAGGCAAGAACATCTCCCTCACTACTGATCTCTCGATGCGCTTGTATTTCTAAATGCAAACCAGCGATCCACAAGCTCGACCAAAGACTGCGTGTAGGGAGAGGACGATAGCGGCGATGACTTGTGTTAATCTATAAACTTTCAAGCCGGTTGAAGTAGTAAGATTCTGTTCGTTCTTGTTATTACTGTTGAAAAATTGGTAAATATTTAAGTTATTATTATAAGTTATTATTAAATTACTGTATGCATGCAGCCATGCACATATAGTTTGCATATACGACACGAATGTTAGGATTAAAATGTTGCGTGCAGCTATTTATGTGGCTTTATTCTGTTGAAAATTAAAATATGTAATGTCATAATTATGTTTTGTGAGTTTACTTATGCAATTGTTGCATTAGGCTATGAATTAATAAACATTTATTGATAAGAACTAGTAGCATGAACCACAAGTAGTCGAGTAACTTGAGTATTGTTTTGATAAGAAATCGACTAGCAGAAATCAGTAGTCGTGCAACCCCTATACATGATACAGCTAACCTACTAGACAATTTGAATTTGCCGCAGCATTAATACAAATGTAGTATATAATTTAACAGCGGGAATGACGGCTACATTCGTATAGTGTTTGCGTGTGTCTTGACGGTCACAAATAAAGCCACAATAAAAACTTATCAATCATTTTGATGGATGACGCTGAGAGAAAAGTTGTACTCACATATGACTTGCATAAACACATATTGGTACGCTTTGAAATATTGAATGCGAACCAAACCAATAAGAAAGTGCAACATTGTAACAAATTTAGTCCCTGTTTCGGAACAAAAACAATCCATAGGTGTGAAAACGCCCTTAGGCCCAATCCCATTTCCACCCCTTACCCCTACCCCTCTGTTTTGCGCATTCACGTAAAGGGGTAGGAGTGATTCTCTTTTGGTTGTAGGGGTAGAGGGAAGGGCCAGATAGCACTTCAAATGAAGATTTTTCAGGACCCCCTTCAAATGAAGGGGGAATGAGAATTTTCCCTGCATACGCCGGCTACAGCGGCAACATGGCCGCCCCAAGCGAACAATGAGACCCATGAATGTACATATTTTTTGGCATTAATAAGGATTTTAACAACAAAGTCATTTGTTTTGTGTTACATTTAATCTTTTGTTCATAATTATGGTCATGTTCTTCAAAGAAATGTTTCAGAAAATTTTTTGCTAATGTTACAAAATTAACTTTATATGCATGATAGTCCCACAACATATTTACATGTCTGATACCCAGTGACTTGACAGCATAGCACAGTGGCAGGGAATTTACTTATCTTTTACCACACAACTTAGTATCAAAGCATTGTTTTCTTGTGGTTATGTCCATGAAAACGTGAACATGATGTAAACCAGTGGTTTTCAAACTTAGCGCGACCCTTAGCTAAACAAGCCAATACGAAGTGAAACTGAAAGTAAAGCGGCGTTGTTCTTACTCAGCCTACCTCATTCAGCACAAATCTAAATGTTTCTATAGTCGGGATTTATTTGGATGCTAAACTATTGTTTATTATGTAAACTAGGCTTTGTACTTCACCCGTGTTAATCGAACAAAAATGTGCTTGGCAACACCACAGTGGAGCGGTGCTCACATTGAACCGCATGGATTGAACTTCGGATTATTTAAATTGAAGAGTGTAACTTTTAATATGTTTGTCTGACTGTAGCCTATTTTATTTTCATAGTGAAAAGGCGGTGACATCAATGGCACTTTTCCACTGCATGGTACGGTTCGATACGGCTCACTTTTTGATGCTTTTCCACTGCATGGGACGGCACGCTTAAATAGTACCACCTCGGTTGAGGTTCCAAGCGTGCCGAACCAATACTAAATGTGACGTGTAAATACTGCAGATCACTGATTGGTCAGAGAGAATCGTCACTACCAGCATCATTGGATTTGAAACAAGACACCAAACCCGCTAGATTTAAATAGTAACAGTATCATTTGTTCGCGCAACTTTTTTTAAACGACATTGCACGAACTTGAAAAAAGAAATGGCTGTATCGTGGTCAGTAGATGAGGTGCAGACTCGCTGCAGATCCACGGCAGTAAATGCGGTGCAACTATAACAGTCATAATCCCACCCACTTTGAAGCGGAACTAAACTGCAATGGAAAAGCAAACCGAAAATAAGCGAGCCGAGCCGTGCAGAGGCATTTCACGCTCGTCTCGGTTTCCTTTCTGTGAAATTGTTTGTGAAGCGTCACACCTCACAAAAATGAACCAAACTCAGCAGCATATAGGCTACTACTTTTTGCACATTTTTTTCTTTAGTCAAATATATTTTGCCTATTTATTACTTTTATATATTGACTATGTTTTAATGTTTTATTTTTGCTATGTTATTTTTAATGTAACATATATATATATATATTTTCCTTATATCATCCTAACAATGTGATACACTTACTGCCTCAGAGGCCACCTATTGATGGGCAAAACATACAAAATTCTCAGAAATTTGCTGGTCAAAAGCCTTGAAACTCCGTTTGAGCTTGATTTTGGTCAAATGTAAATAATATAATGATGCAAGTGTCTGACCATATATAAAGCCACAATATGAACTTTGACAATGGCATTTATTTATTTAAAAAAAAAGAAAAAAAAAAAGTGTTTTTTCCTTTTCCTGAAAAGTAGCGGATCTGGGCATCCGAGGTGTCTGCCCGACAACGTGTGTGTGTGTATGTTTATATGTGTGTATATATGTATAAAACATTTTTAAAAAAGAAAATATACCAAGAGTTAGTAAATGTTTGGCATTAAATGGATTTCATACCTTTTCTTGCCTCTGCTTTTCACTTAGTAACACTGTTAGTGAGTTGCTAATTTTCTTCAAGTCGTCAACTTCCACTGCAAAACCAAAAATGTCATACTTGATTTACATTGAGAAGAATTCAAGAACTATCAAAAATGAGGTATACTTACATGAAAGACACAGGTCCCTAAACAGTGTCTCTAAAAAGCTGGAATAGTGTATAGACTTCTCATAGGGAGAAATTTTTTCTTTTAGCAACCGCTCAAACTCTGTGAAGTCTTCTTTTGAAGAGGGACTCATTGCATCAATTCCTGTAACATTATTTGATACTACACCTACAAAAGAGAATAAAAGTTAAAAAAATTCAAGCCTATTTATGGGTAAAAATGTGGATACTGATATACTGAAAGTAGTTTTCAAAAGTACAGACTTTGCTACAATGATTAACGCAGACGGAAGTGTCTGAATTTGAAAGAGGGAGTATTTGAAAGCAGACATCTATCAGCAGACTGGTCTACGATAGACACCTGCTTTCAAACGCTCCCATGCGTATGTGTGCAAGCGCTCGGTGAAGAGGTTCATTGATAATTATTTACAACGTTTTTGAAGCGATGATCACTGAAGCCAATCACAGACGTATCTTGAGCACGTGAACACAATGACCAATCAGAGGCGTTTACGAATCCGCTCAACAGCGCTCAAAGAGTCACATTTTTTAAATTTCAGTACTTTTGACAACTAACTGAAAGCTCTTACCAAATGCCTCTTTTGCTAGTTCTAAGTCTGAATCCTCCTGTAGTTTTTTCACTCTAAGTTTTTCTGCCAGCTCCTCTTCTGGTGTGAGTTCTGTGCTGCTTTTTGACGACT
This sequence comes from Elopichthys bambusa, assembly GCA_037101425.1. NCBI lineage: Eukaryota > Metazoa > Chordata > Actinopteri > Cypriniformes > Xenocyprididae > Elopichthys > Elopichthys bambusa. The sequence continues at coordinate 16,910,735 of CM074455.1, read as the reverse complement.
CTAACTGTTAAAAAAATTACAGTTATGCTTAGTAAAAGTCTTACTTTATCCTTCTGTCACACTTATGCTATTAATACATGTATGAGTCAGCAATATATATAATATATACATATATATACACTACTGTTAAAAAGTTGAGTCATTAAGATTTTGTGTGCTTTATCAAGCTTTATCTGCGTGGAATAGGCTATATTATGCCTATGTAGGCTCAATGTAGTTTAGTATACCACCCTAATTATAAATGTCTTTACTGTCACTTAGGATCAATGTGATGCATTTTTGCTGAATAAACATATTAACATACTGCACATATTAATTTCTTTAAAAAAAAAATCTTACTTACCTCAAACTTTTGAACAGTAGTGTATGCATATAAAATTAAAAAAAAAAAAAGAGGACAGTTACAAAATGATGTGAATAAAAAAAAACTGTCAAGTGCCACAATTGTACATTAAATATTAAACAAGTTAGAAAACATAACTTTTTACTGAAAAATAACAAGTGAAACACTGCCATGTCTGAACGTACTTGTTTTCTGAGCTCCTCTTGTTTTTTTCTTTGTAAATTTTCCTTTTCTTTTATCTTTTCACTGAGTTTCTTCTTTTCTATAGGTTTAGCCTCAGCCTCTATATATGAAAAATACACAATTAAACCTCAAAGTCCCAGACTAAAATGCATTATTTATGCATTTCATATCACTATACCTGTCTTTTTTTCCTCCTCCTTTTCTTCCTCTTCATCATCATCCCAATTATCCTACATAAAAAATGCAAACCACAAATTAAAGCATGGTGATATGTAGCATAAAATAAAAAAGATTAGCTAGAGATCTTTACTTCCACAAAAATAAAATCAATCTAACCTCTTATGAAGGCTGACTACTTTGAGACATGATGTATGATCATTTGATTAGCAACAGATGACAGTGATGTTCAGCTGTGAAAAGTCTAAGTACAGTAATTATTACTAAGTGTAAGCAAAGACATACCTTTAGCATGGAATTAGTTCATATAATTACTATGATTTCACTGTCTAACTAACTTATGACTATGTCTTTAAGCAGGTGTACGCCTATGCTAATACTAACTGGACACATATTTAGACTCATCATCACCACGCTATTTTGACACTTTAGAGTTAGCTAGAGCAGCTAACTAGAGTTAGCTAACTGTAACTTCTTGAAAGATGGGAGACTTTTTTCATTGTTAAAGAAATAAACACAAATTATGATTTGTGAACGACAAAAAAAAAAGCATTCGCTACTAACTTTCACGTCCTCCTCTTCATCCTCGCCCTCCCATTTGTCATGAACTGCCGCCTTTTTGATGGGCTCATCGGGCTCGAAACTATCAGCATCTGGAAAATAACAGAGCGTTTAGACAGATTGCTTAATGACATCCGTGCTTTATGGCGAGAATTTATTCGAGAAAACATATTAATAGAAATTCAAACGGACAGAAAAGAAAAATAACGGTGAAGTTTACACAAATTCTCACCCCAAGAATCGGCGTCCGCCATGATGTCAGTGTCGCTGAGGGGAATGAGGGAGTGAAGCTGAACACAGTGTGGGAAGACTTCCAGACATTTCAAAATAAAGGCCAACAGTCACATATATGCAAGGCATTGCTCTCTACAAAGTAAATAAATGAATATAATGAATAATGTTCTTAAACAATGTCAGTTTATTTAAACACTCCCTCAAATTAAACTTACAATTTTGTGGTTTTTAGTCCATGTGTGTTAGCTTTGAGGCCATATGCTAATAAACGTTGACAAAATAACTGTTAGCATATATACACATTAAAAGTTCACAGTCTCTCCCTACTAGAAAAAGGAAGAAAATATTGATGACTCATCCTGCACTATGCTGATTTTGTCCAATCAAAATATCACTAGAACACACCTCCCCCTACAACCAACTAAAGTTGCGGTCGCCACGCAATCTGGAATTTTGCATGAGGACGAAAGATATCCCCACACAGATTTAGAATCGAGTTCATTTGCTCATGCGGATTCGCCTCATTGACCAACAAAAAACTGCTTCGTTTTAAAGTGACTTTTTATGCGTTTCATTTATCGCTGCATTATTGATCATTATTTGTACCTCAAAATTTCACCAAAATCTCGTTAATCTGACGGCACCTTAAAGTAGCAAATCATGCGCTGTCAGAAATCGCCCTATAGACCTTATTTAGAGCAGCGCCATGACAGGTATGAAAGCGAAGCTGTGAGGGATAGACTTAGATTTTTGGTTTGAAAAATGCAAAACGCGGGCAGTGGAATGGGGGGAAAAAAAACGCAAGGTCTCGAGACGCGTTTTTTAAAAGTTGAACTGATTTTACGCGCCGCGTTTTTAGAACGATGTGTCATACATGTCCTTCTAGCGTGCGTTTACATAGAAAAACAATGGAAAAGTAGCATTGGAATAGAAAAATGCGTTCTGTGTGAATGGCCTCTTACAGTATTTTTAATGGCATCCGCTGAAAAGAGCTGTATAAAGCTCCAAGATCACTTATTTTCCACAGCTCATATTGTCTAGGCTTTTTTTTTTTTTTTTTCTACTGAAATTTCTCAGAAAGACATTTTTGCAGTGTTGCGTTAGCAGAAAGATCCATAAACACATTAAATAACACAACCCACTGAAGAGATGTATGTCTGTGATGCCGCTGCTGTGAATAAGGTCTATACCAGGGGTGGCTAAATCTGGTCCTGGAGAGCCTTACTCCTGCAGAGTTTAGCTCCAACCCTGATAAAAACTCACCTGCTATAGCTTGCTAGCAACCTTTCAAACCTTGATTAGCTTGTTCAGGTGTGTTTGATTAGGGTTGGAGTTGAACTCTGCAGGACTGTGGCTCTCCAGGACCAGGGTTAGCCACCCCTAGTCTATACCCTTAAATTGCGCACTGTTTGAGGGAACAGCCATTTGTAGTGGTGTCTGAAACCATAGGGGACATAATCGAAAGCACTCAATCAATCCCATAATGCACTGCAATAACAAGTGTACAACCAATCTACACTCAACGGCTAGCAGCTACAGAATGCTCTGCACTGTGAGGGCCATGCCGAATGAATTCCTGCGTCTCGCCAGAGGGATGTCGACTGTATTAGTGAACTAAAGTAGGGAACAGTAAATAATGGTGAAGGGTTCATGGCTGTGATCCTTTCTATTTGTCCCACTCAACCTTCCTGTTCCAATAAGACAGCTGCTCGTCAACTGATTTCATGGGGTCTTTAATAGTTTTTGTATGGAAAGAAAATTGTCGTGATTTTACAGTCCTTAACATATCTGGATTCTTTGGTGATCTATATACGGTATGAACTATTTACAGAAAATTGTTCTGCTCTTCAGACTCTACGTCTATCTCTCAGAGAAAAATTTAATATAGTGTTTACCTTGAATAAGTTCCACTGTATGTAGCCTACATTAGGAATATCTCCAATATTTTACAAGACTTATCACGCCCTACACCCTCATTCACTATTCCCTTTATTACTCCACTAATAAAGTACACAAAATGAGTGAATGAAAACAAGTGAGCGAATTCAGACACTGAGTCCGCCAGAAGTGCTGCGGACACCATCTTCTGCCAAGACACTGGAATTAATTTGGCACGACACTTCTAGTGCAGGGTAGCAACTAGCCGATGAGTGTACATCAGTTGTACACTTGCTATTGTGGTGCATTAAGGGACTGAATGAGTGTACTCAATAATGTCCACTATGGTTTCAGACACCACCTCAAAAGGCTGTCCTCTGAAATAGTGAACAAATATAAGGGTATAAGTGCAATTTCGGACACAGCCCCGATTACTACTATGTTTATTATTGCATACTGTAACATACTTTATATAATATGCAGTATGCATTGTATTCTAATGTAGTATGTTGTACACAATACAGTTGTGTAGCGTTTCCTTGACATTTGATTGATAAAGACAAGACTATTTGTATTATATTTTAAATTTGTTGACTTAAGACAGGGAAGGGGTTTCTTGTCACGGAGAAATAAATGATTTTTAAGTTGAAAAAAAAAATAAATAAAATAATAATAATAATTTTCTAGTAGCCTTCTCGTTGCTGTGATGTCTGACTGTCTCTTTAAAAAAAGTCATAAAGCGCTTCACTGTCCCGGGATGCTGAGGGACGGGTGTGTGTATAAGCTATATCCACGTTCCTCAGCATCTGTGGTTCATGAAAGACTTCATGAAAGACATGTCCTAACATTTGGTCTGTAAGTGTCTGAGCAATACAACGACAAATATTCATTTGGTCGAGCAACGCCAAACTGGCTTCGGTAAGCACTTCTTCATTTTAAAAGGTTATCGTCGGTCGTTACATACATTACACGCTTCGATTTTAGTCAGTTTTATAATACATGCACTAAAAAGACAAATACACAACGTGCTAATGCTCATCACCACGTGTATTTTGTCGTTGTGAGTGAGTGCAGGTTTTAAGCGCGTGCACATGCATGGGCATCTCAGTAATGACGCTGAAACGGCGACGTATCTTCATATTCTCTGGATATGAGGCGGGGAAATGTTCTTTATGATGTTATGTGCAGAAACAAGAGCATTTTGGTCATGAATTACTGATTATGGGCTGTGTTTGTGATTTATTTGGGCTGTGAGGAGTCCGGGTCGATGGACGATGGATGCAGTAATTCAGCCTCGAGATCACTGGAAGAATGGATCGTGACGTCAGAACCGCTGGATATGAGGCTTATTTTGGTGCTGAAGGAGGTTCATTTAGAAACTTTTCAAAATATTTAAAATTCCGAATTGAACGAATGTTTTGAGAAGCTGTTGTATCTGTACAGATGCATTTGGGTAAGCCTAAGGTGTTGTTTGACCATACAACAATGCTTAAACCAGCATAAACCGCTTTTATTGTTGTGTTTAAAGAGGTTTGGGGCACTTTTTTTTACCTGGTCAGACTTAAATACCAGCTTGTTGACCATCCAGCCGAACATTCTGGAGACCAGTTTAAACCAGCTAAGGCCAACAAAGCTACGTTCTTTTACTAGCTTAGGCTGGTTTAAGATGTTTTTGTTGTTATTGTTGTCAGCTAGGAAATGTCCAGACAAAAGAATTTAAATTTAGATGAGAATGCAACTCCCTGCATGTCTAGAGGTTGCACTTGCACCTTTACATTTCAGTCCATGTTTGACAGATCATGCATTTCTGTAATTGTCCTATACCAGCCCATTTAATTTGTCAGATTATATGAGCACATCCTTGTATTGTTTATTTTTTTATTGTTGTTGTTGTTTGTAAGTTTTTACAGTTATATATACATTGGTCATGAGGTAATGGAAAATATGGATATGTATAGTAAGGGAATTTTAAATGTATTGTTTCTAGGACTGAAAAAAAAAGCCCTGGAAATTTGAACAAAAATATTAGAAAGTCATGGAAATTACTATGGTGTTTTTACATTTTCAAGTTATGTTAAGCTCAAAAATATTTCATTTAATATTTAACAATTATATTCAATACAGTTAGAAATTTTTCAGTTTAAGTGCAATCTAAATTATTTTAGTCCTTATTATGAATGAAAAAAAAACTTGTAAAACCTGGAAATATCAGGGCATTTTACGAAATTATGGGAAGTGAATATATTTTTTTCATATTTTCTGCTTTAAAATATTAAAATATTTAATTAAAATGACTCTATCTGAGAATCTCTATGAAATGAACTTTTAAAAACAAATTTCATAATTAAGAATGATCCGAAAAGTCATGGAAAAATCACTTAAATTCATTGTTCATAATGTATGTGAAATGCCATGGAAATTTATTTGGCAAAAGGAGTGGGAACCCTGTTGTTAGTTCAAGTGACGTTCAGGAACATAAGATAATCTATTTCAATCTAACATTTAGTGCATTCATATACTCAAAATGATGTTTATTTTAAACCTATTTTATTAAATGAACTTAACGGAAAAGTGAATGAAGGCACATTTATGCATTGCTGAATAAAAAAGATCTACAATTTAGAAAATTCTGCAAATTGACAGTCGCTGAACATAAAGGAACATTAAGGAAGACAGGTATATTGGCCGTTTAGAAGTTGCTTGCTGATCTAATAGCGATACTAATGTTTTCGATTAAGCTTCAACCAAGACCACATTTTCAGCTTAGGCTTGCTATTTTCTCTTTTAAGATGTGGGCCAATTTCCACAGTTTATCTGAAATTGCAAACTGTGAGTTGCCTAATTCATGAGAAATATGAATCAATTTATTTTGCAAATTTATACAAACCACATTAAATGCAGATAGATTAGCAAACATAGCAAATCTTAACATTCTACTGCCACCCCTGAATTTCCATTCTTAAATAATTAGCAGTACAAAAGTATACCTACAAAAGTATTTGGACACATAAGCCAGGCTTAAAAAGGCTATTTTCAAACTTTGTTCAGTTGCTCCATATCTGCAGATAAGTGTTGCCTATAGATCCCGCGTTTCCTGATTTTCAGTATCCTAAAAAAGAAAAAAATTATGAAGATTTCAAACTAAAAAAAAATTGTCCATCTGTGTTGAAGCAAGCTTGTGTTGTATAAGGAGACAAATTAAGCGAGTCGCATAATTAAAAGAATGAGGCCGTATTTCCACTGGGAATCTGATGCCTCTCATCAAGGGAGAAATCCCTGTAGTGCAGGAAAATATCAGCATGTTTCCTGCTGATACACCTGCTGAATTGTGCAGATCTGTCTCCCTGATGCTGCGGTGTACTGTGCTTGATTTGGATGAGGTTGTTTTCCTCAGAGGTTTTGATACTGCTCAGGGATTACAAAGTCAAGGTGTAGATGAAAATGACTGCACATAATGATGCCTGAGTGACATTCTTTTCCAGTACTTGCTGGATATTAGCACACTTTATTTCATTACATATAGGGTTGGGCCGATAGATGATGCCATCGTCCATGACCGATGGCTGACAGACATCACAATGTTAAGCCGAGTCATTCGTTCATCACGTGACAGCCCCATAGGCTGAAGCTATGCAGTCGGTACCGGATACAGAATTGGTTAGTTCACCTCTTGAGTCTTCAGGTTCGAGTTATTCGTTCATCACATGACAGCCCCATAGGCTGAAGCTATGCAGTCGGTATAGCTCATTCTTTTGTCGAGGTGAACTAATCATTTCTCTTTCCCGTACAGACTGCATAGCCTCTATGGGGCTATCTTGGGATGAACGAACGAACGACTCGGACCCGAACCCGAACCCTAAGACAACTCGTTGTTCCCAAGTCATATTAAAGATTCGTTCAAAATAAACGAATCGTTCATGATCGACCCATCACTACTCAGGGCTCAAGCACCCAACCCAATTTTTCCTGCATAAAGGTGTGGTCACAATTACGGTTGAAATCTAGTCATTGCCATAGGAATCCACACAATCAGTAATTTCATGGTGAAAGATCCCCCAAGCAGATTTCAAGTTCAAGTTAGTCACATGGATTCACCGCATTGACCAACAGAAAGCTGCTTGGTTTGAAAGTGGCTTCTGTTTGAGCTGTGCTTTATATATTGCTGTACTATTGACAGTGGACAGTGGACCTTTTTTGTCCCTCTAGTCTTCCACTTCCACTGTGATGAAGACACATTGTGATTTTGATCTTAAATTCATTTTAGTGGTTTCATATTAGGAATGTTCCACATATTTGCTGCTCCATGGATATCTAGAGGAAAAATAACTTGAAAAGGATTGTAGGTAAGTTATAAAGGTAGGTAAAAGTAGTTAGAAGATGTTTCCTTAGATGTCTTGAATTTGAATTGATCACATCTACTGTATGACATAAGTGACTACATCAGTTTGACATAATGTACTGTATTATGCCTCTGTTTCTTATACAGTCATCAACTACTGTCAAGTTACCCTGTTTTATTTACTCATCAAAGCCAATTTTATTTTTACTCACTTTTGGCACTTCTTGTTTCAGGGCTGACAGAATCCCATTTCTGTGGACCTGATGAAGCCAGTCATGGCTCTCTGGAGAAGACCAGGGACCAGAGCCATTGTTTCAGAGCTCAACCCTTCAGCCTCTAGCACTGCACCTGAGGGAAGTGAAAAGCTCTATGGAGATGGAGTTGATCCAGTTCCTGAGGAACTTCGGAATGACAAGCTGGACGTCCAACCACCCTCACCTACGCCAGCTAGGTCCTGTCTGAGTGATGGGTCTGGAGACGGCTCCATCCGAGGCGAAAGCCCCCTTCAGCCGGATAGCATGGAAGAAGACTCGCTGTCCGAGTATGATAATGTAGCATCCGGGGAGGACGAGGAGGAGCATGATTATGAGGAAGATGAGGAACTGCAAACCGAAGCTGATAGGATGACCTACTATGTCCACTGTTGTCCCGAGGATGAAAGCTACATGGAAGGAATGGACTGCCATGAAGGTGCAGATGGTGCTGAGTGTCCCGGCACATCTCGGAAAGTCCGGGATAGCTGTAAACCAGAAAAGGCTTGGGAACACTCTGAAGGCTTTTACAAGGTACCACAGCAAGATGCACCAACGATGGTCTACAAACGCCCAGAGCCTATCACAGAGACAACCTTCGTACAAGCCCCCATGGCTGAGGACGAGGAGGATGAAGAAGAGACTGAGGAAGAAGGGGAAGAAGATAGTGAAGATGAAGACAATGATGGTTTTTTTCACTATGAAGGGAAAGAAGTGGAGTTGAACAACAATGAGATCCCACATAAAGGTGATTGTTCTGAAGTCTTTCCCAGAGACGGCAGAAATCGTCCCCAAGATTCCAGTCATGATAAAGTGGTGCAAGAAATTGATTTAGTTAGTAACTATAGAAGGAACCAGGAAACCCCCAAACAACCAAGGGATATCCCTCCAGGGTCAAGCTGTGCTCCTAGGAATCGAATGGAAAGCATTCAGGAAGAGTGTGCTAGTGGTTGTCCAAAAGATTATGTCCCAGTGGTCAGAGAGTGTAGAGGAGACTTTAGACAAAGTTTCAGATTTAGAGGACATAATTCGGAAAGAGCACACAACAGAGACATTGCTTACCAGGACGGTAGCGGGGTCAACAATAAAGCAAAATTTGCAGATTCAGAGGACAGAGGTGCTTGGAAAAAAAGGCACTTGCTAAAATACCCTATAGAGGACGACAGGGACGGAGATGGGAAACATTCACACGAGCAAAGTAAAAGTCCTGGAGACAGCAAAAACAAAGGACATGACCGTCCCGTTTGTAATCACAAACCAAAGGGTGGACAAGAGACAAGGGGCAATGGGGATGTTGAGGAAGACCAGATTGCAATCGGAGTTAAGACCAAACTTAAAATTGCCCTAAACAACTCAGGAAGGAACAAAGGTGTACCTGATCAAACAAATAATGGGAAAGGGGCTCCTGACAGTTCCAGGGCCTCTTCAACATCATCAGGCAGGAGAAACAGCGAATCCAGAGCCCATGTTAATACACCTGTACAGTCCCCAAACAAATGGCTGCATAAAGACTTCGCCAAACCTGTTGAAATGGAGAAGACAAGGCCTAGTCAGGAACAGGTAACTGTGAATCCTTTGCTGACTGTCAAGAAGTCTTTTCTTCCTCTTTGCAGAGGAACTGCAACATTTGGATCCATTTGAGTGGATCCTTGTTATTGTAGTAGCATTTATTCCAGATTGACCCATCCCTAAATGTGGATGGTAGCTTTGATCAGACAGCCTGTTCTTATCTTATTTGGAGACTCTTGGATAGAAATTCAACTGTACCAGAGTTTGTTTTGAACCAAACCGAGACCACCTCTTCAGCTGGGTCTCGATACGGTTGTTTGGCAGTGCGATTGCTGTATTCACACCTGCCCAAAAGATCCACAGCAAGGGGGGAAACAAACTTGAGTTTGATTCAATTGAACCAAACAAGACCTAAGGGTGTATTCACACCTGCCTCATTTAGTTGGGCTGAATCGCACTAGAGACACAACGGACCAACAAACCAAACCATAATTCATAACGGGAAATGTGTTATATAAAAAGCAGTAGTGTCTGATTCTGTGAGTGAGAACATCAGTTACTGTAGCTGAAAACCAAAGAGAGAATATTCATCTTAAATGTTGTGTAATTGCGCTTCTCCGTGTAAATATGCTGTCCCAACGGTTCTACCTGCATTATAACATTCATATATGGTCTCGACACAATTAGCCTATTAGACAGTGCTGGGAGATCCAGAGAGAGTGTGTTTGAATTTATTCAACATTCAAACATTAATAAAAGCATTAATACGAATGTAGTATATAATTTAACAGTGGGTGTTTGCGTGTGTCTCGACAGTTACAAATAAAGCCACAATAAGCTCATGGAGCGATCTTGTCAGTCATTTTGATGGATGACACTGAGAAAACTCTGACCAATAAGAGGACAGTTGTACTTGCATGTAACTTGCATAAACACATTTTGGTTTCCTTCGAAATGTTGCCATGTGAAAGTGAACGAAACCAAGAAGAAAATGCAACATTGTAACAAATTTAGTCCCTGTTTTGGAACAAAACAAACAGTCCATAGGTGTGAAAATGCCCTTAATTACATTGCACCAAACTTCTACCAGTGGTCCACCTCCTTCTAGACAAGCATCAAATGTTTACAAAGAGATTTGAAGATTTCCATCCTCCAAACCTCTCGTCCCTTTAGGTTGCAGGCGAAGGAAACACTCTGGGCAGGTGGCCTGTCAGATTTGAAGATTTGCTCTAAACAATAGACTATTTGATTGTTAGTGTTAAGCCTCTGAACACTGATACAGTAAAAACTGGAAAAAGGTTGCTGTTGGGAAAACAAAACACAACATTCCTTTTTAATGCAAACCTTTGGCCATTTGGCTCCAAAAATTGAAGCTAATTATGCTAATGCTAAGTGTGCTAATTTAGCTAATATGTATATACAGGGGCAGAAATTTTGTGTTGCATTACCTAAAAATTGAGTTGTTTTGCCCCTGATCATATATATACTTCTCAAAATGTATAAACTTCCATGTATACCCACAAATAATCTAAATAGTTTGCTGGGCTGCTACAACTGACTGGCTAATGGTTACAGGTTTTTCATTACAATAGCACTACCATCCACTTATATTATGACAATATGTTTTCATCAGTAATGTCTCATTATCATGTTAATTATAAATATATGAAAATATGATTATTCTCTGTTTCAATGTTTCAACAGATTTCTCAGAGTAGTCCAGAGGACATTAATACAGAGCCTCCATCCGGACAAAAGAGACCGGCAAGTTACCTACTTATATGCTGAATAGTAATCTCAGAATCGGTTCTGTCCCTCAGAATACATCTATGGGGCAAGCTGTAACCTGAAAAGGGATCTGTACCTTAATTATTGTTTTGCTTTTCAGCAGACCCAGAGAAATCCCTCTTTTCCAAGCTTTGTGGATAGTAAGTTCTGATTTATTTGAAACACAGTCGAATATTGCATCACAAACATTTTGAAATCTGAAATATGCATCTGTACATTTGTTGATCATTGGTGTTTAATTGATATTAGAGCTTTAGTAGTGTAGTTGTTTATCCTGGTCTTTGCATTTGTTTTTCAGTCCCTGGTCCATGTGAGCCAGAAGATCTCATCAATGGAATCATCTTTGCTGCAAACTACCTTGGCTCTACCCAGCTGCTGTCCGAAAGAAACCCATCTAAAAGTGTGCGCATGAAGCAAGCGCAGGAAGCTGTAGACTGTGTTAAGGTATTTTATAAGAGTCTCCACAGAAAATGTTTAATATCCATTAAAAATAGAGGATGGTGTCAGAAGTTCTTTCTCAGTCCACTAGATGACACTGTAACCTTTGTGTAACTGTGTTCTTTAGTCCGTAGAGGATGAATCTCAGAGCTTGACTGAGATTGACTTGTTCATCTCAACCAAGGCCATCAAGGTGCTCAATGCTGACACACAGGTTGGTACATTTCATATAAACTTGGTAATTGTATCAATATATAGACTGTATCATGCAGATACTGATATGTTGTTATGGTGCTTTAATGGGAATGCAGGTTTAAATCTGGCCTGTGTCAATTCCCAGACCATTTTTTTCCCAAACTTAATACTTCATTCTTTCCACTTTATGATCTCATAAAAAGGCAAATTGCCCTTTTAAAAAGAAAAATATTGACATTAAAGAACAATGTACAGGTTTAATGCTTACAGACTTCTGATCCTTGTTCACAGGAGACGATGATGGACAACGCCCTCCGCACCATCTCATACATCGCAGACATCGGTAACGTGGTGGTTCTGATGGCCCGCCGGCGTCTGTCTAACTCCTCCTCGCTCGACTGCACAGAATCAGACCTCAACACAGAAAGTCGGAAGCAGTACCGCATGATTTGCTACGTCTTTGAGTCAGAGGATGTGAGACTGATCTTTTCTGAAAATTATGAATGACGTGAATAATGAATTTACTGTGATTAAAGATTAAAGCTGAAGTGTGTCTACAAATATACAAATAGTACAAATAAGTGTAATTAAGCTTTAATCTATCAATCAAAAACTACATAATAAATCTGTCCTCATATCAGTGTTGAATCATGGTACCCGCTAATAACTAGCTATTATGTACTTACCTGTCTGTATATTGTCATATTATATACACATATTATTAGTCAAAAACCCAGATGGAATATTTTGCGCGTTAATGCACTGATTTTATAGGGAAAAAATCTGCAGGATTCTGTGGAATTTATAGATTTAAATGTAAGATTATGGATTTAAATGTGGTAAAATGACTGAGCTCAGATTAGCCAAGACATTTAATAAACAAACATGCAATATATAATATTCAATAAGAAATATTTAACATTTAGTAATCAATAAACAAACATGCAATATATAATATTCAGTAAGCAATATTTAAAATTTAGCAATTAATAAACAAACATGCAATATATAATATTTAATATATGCAATATATTGAATATTATATATTGCATGTTATTGAATATCACCATGCAATATATAATATTACATAAGCAATATTTAACTTTTAGCATTCAATAAACAAACATGCAATATATAATATTCAGTAAGCAATATTTAGAATTTAACAATTAATAAACAGACATGCAATATATAATATTCAGTAAGCAATATTTAACATTTAGTCATTAATAAATCTTAACACTCTTATTGGTAACTGAATGCTTTAACAAATTAGACAAAATAATTTCTAAACAACCCATTATATTTGGTATTCAATATGTAATTAAAACAGTTATTTGAAGCTGAAAGCCTAAATAATTACTAAACAAGCATATAATATTTCATATTCAGTGAGCAAAAGTTAATATTAATATTTGATTAAAAAATATTTAAATCATTATCAAATTAGCCCAAATAATTTCTAAACAAATATATAATAGTTAATATTCAATAAGCAATACTAGTTAACATTCATATTTAATAAATTAACTCTTAATGGCAGCTTTGACTGATTAAATAATTACTAATCAAAATATATAATTTATAATATTCAAATTAGCCTAAATAGTTACTAAGCAAACACGGAAGAGGCAGGGCATGCCTGTAACTGCACGACTGACAGGTGGTCTGTGAAATTTCGCAGCTCATAGCTTCTGTAACCTCTAGTCAGTTTATGTTGACAGTGAGCTGTATGAAGTATCTGCTCATGTAATTGTCTTTACTTTTTTCCGCCCTCTCGATTTGAGTCAAGCACTCTCTCACTCTGAGATGTCGTCACCTCAAGTATCCTCCTCTCTGAGTGGTTCGCCTCCCCTCTCCCCCCTCCTCCCACAGGCCCAGCTCATCGCACAGTCCATCGGTCAGGCATTCAGCATGGCCTACCAGGAGTTCCTCCAAGCCAATGGGATCAATCCCAAGGACCTCAGCCAGAAAGAATACAGTGACATACTGAACACACAGGAGATGTATAATGACGACCTCATCCATTTCTCCAATTCTGAAAACCTTAAAGAGGTAATTAAAGCACTTGAAACTTCATCATAGCAGCTTGGAATTGTAGCTGCTGTTGTGCAAATGTGTTGGGATGCTCCTGCGAGTCTTTTCCAGATCCCCTTTTCCCAGTCTTGCATAATGTTTTTCTATCACTTTTTATTCACTTTAGTCTAGTGGTCAACCAGTTTGGGTCAGGGGGCTCAGTATATATTTATTATCACAAATGTAATATATTTAACAATTTTATAGCTGTGACAATAAAAACATAAATTAATTTGCATATACACAAACTGTATCAATTATATTTATATAATTGTGTGTGTGATATATATACTATATGTTAATATATAATAATTATATAGATTTATAAATATGTATTTAATATTTTTATATATTTTTAATATTAATATATTACATTTTATTCTTATTATTTATTAATTTTATATTACTTTGTAATTAATCAAACATTTATTTTAGTATTTTATTTTCACAATATTTACTACAAAATGCTCTAAAAACTAGAGCTATGACAATAAAAACATAAATAAATGCATATACACATAAACTGTAACTATTATATTTATATAATTGTGTGTGTATGTATTTATATGTGTGTGTGTTTGTACGTATATGTGTGTTAACATATTAATTATAATTGTAAATATATAATTATATATTTATATATAATAAATATATATTAAAATATGTAATAAATATAATATTTTATTACAATATATTACATTTTTTATTAATTTCTATGAATTTAATTTTTTATTTTCTAATCAATCACACATTTATTTTTAGTATTTATTTTATTTTCACAATATTTACTACAAAATGCTCTCAAAAATTCAAAAATGCTCTAAAAGCTAGAGCTATGACAATAAAACATAAATAAATGTATATATACAAACTGTAACTATTATATGTATATAATTTGTGTGTATTTATATGTATGTGTGTGTGTGTGTTTTAATATATATTGATTATAATCATAAATATATAATTATATTAATTATATCTTTATAAATGATAAATATATATTAAAATATGTAATAAATATAATATTTTTATTATATATATTATAATATATAATATTAATAGGTTGCATTTTTTATTCATTTCTTTTAATTTGATTCATTCTTATATTATTTTCTAATTAATCACACATTGATTTTTTTTTTTTTTTTTTTTCACAATATATAGTACAAAAAGCTCTCAAAAATTCATTGAAATATTACAAAACTGAAATACGCTGAAAATTAACCCTGGTTATCAGCTTATTAATATATTAATATTAATATATTAATTAGATTAATAACCACATAATTGCTAAATACTGACTGATTAATTAGCCAGGCCAATATATTGGTGTGTATGCCAGAGTAAATGCAAAAAAAAACAAAAAACAAATAAAATGTTCAAAACATGATCGCAGGATCTTTGGGCTCATTATTGTGTTAAATCATATTTATAATAGCACCTGCCACCCTATATTCATTTTATGAATGGAATAGTCTTTGCCTCCGTCTTTTCCTTCTTCTTAAAGTCTGCTCTTTATTTTTAGCCAATAATTTATTTTTGCTCTTTATTTTTTGGTAATCAGCTTCATCTAGAGAAGCAGAAGGGGGAGATACTAGGTGTGGTGATTGTGGAGTCGGGCTGGGGCTCCATCCTGCCCACCGTCATCTTGGCCTGCATGCTGAACAATGGCCCTGCCGCCCGCTCCGGCAAACTCAACGTGGGCGATCAGATCATGGCCGTCAACGACACCAGTCTGGTGGGCCTGCCTCTCGCCACCTGTCAGGGCATCATCAAGGTTTTGACATTCTTGTGCATGTATTCAACACTTGTGTGTCGTTAGATTGCAGTATTACATATTCTTGTGTTTCAGGGCCTGAAGAATCACGTTCAGGTGAAACTGAGTGTAGTGAGTTGCCCACCTGTTACTACTGTCCTCATAAAGAGACCAGACCTGCAATACCAACTTGGTTTCAGTGTTCAGAACGGAATAGTAAGTGTCACGGATCAAGAAAGACACTAAAAAAGCTCAGTAAGATTAGAGTCATGCTTTGTGTCATAAATAAATGACACATGTCAGCTTTAATGCATTACCAATAACTTATCTTATCTAATCAGCTGCTGTGTATTTGCATAGTTTGGGGATTTTTTTGTTGTATCATGACTTCTTTGCAATCTTACACTTACAGATCTGTAGTCTGATGCGTGGAGGCATTGCCGAGAGGGGAGGGGTGCGTGTCGGCCACAGAATAATTGAGATAAACGGACAGAGTGTGGTGGCTATGGCGCATGAGAAAATCGTCCACGCCCTTTCAGTATCTGTAGGAGAGGTATGGTTTTATATATACGTATGTTTTGGTAGAACATTAGTAATAGTCTAGCCTCTGGCAGGGGTGTAAAAGTACAGCGATACTGTGCCCAAAATATTGGCCCATTAAAATACTAGCCCATTAAAGGCCACAAAATGCTTTAGCCATAAACCTTTTTGGATGAGGTAAACGGTTTCCACATTTAATTGTGCTTGAATATTAAGATTTAATTTATTTCAGTAAGTGCAAATAAATATATATAAACACAATATTTTAGGAATCTGTCAAAAACTAAAAATGTTATTGTCATTTATTAGGCAAATAACAAAGTGAAACAACTAAATAGTCTTTATTAAAACATCATTTTATTTCGTATAGCCTCCTTTGGCCTTGATAACAGCTTGCGTTCTTGCTGTTATTGTTTTTATGTACTTTTCCACAGTCTCTTTTGTTATTGACTTCCAGATAGTTTCTAGTTGTTCCCAAAGACTTGCTTTTGATTAAACTTTTGTGCAATCTATCTTCGAATCCATGAAATCCCAACAATAATTATATTTTAGCATTACAAACACTACTGTGACTAAAGCGCTTGCACATACTGGTGTGGATTAACCATTACAGAAATATAAAAAATGAATTTGGTAATCACCAATACTGTTAGTTTAGGGCGGTGGTGGCCTAATAAAATTTGGTAAGCACACTCGTACACTCTACGGGCACTTTATTAGGTAGACCTTGCTAGTACTGGGTTTTGCCTTCAGAATTCTTCGTGGCAGAGATTCAACAAGGAGGTGGAAACATTCCTCAGAGATTTTGGTCCATATTTTCATGATATCTTCACACAGTTGCTGCAGATTTGTCGGCTGCACATCCATGATGCGAATTTCCCAATCCACCACATCTAAGGTGCTCTATTGGGTTGAAATCTGGTGACTGTGGAGTAAGTTTCAGTGTACTGAACTCAAGAAATCAGTTTAAGATGATTTGTGCTTTGTGACATGGTGTGTTATCCTGCTGGGAGTAGCCATCAGAAGATGGTCCACTGTGGTCATAAAGAGATGGACAGTAACAGTACTCAGGTCGGCTGTGGTGTTTAAAAGAAGCTCAATTGATAATAAGAGGCCCAAAGTGTGCCAAGAAAATATCCAACAAATCATTAAACCACCTAAACTGTTGATACAAGGCAGGATGGATCCATGCTTTCATGTTATTTACGCCAAATTCTGACCCTCCATTTGAATGTTGCAGCAAAAATCGAGACTTTTTATTTTTTTTCAACATTTTTCCAATCTTCTATTGTCCAGTTTTGGTGAACCCATGCGAACTGTAGCCTCAGTTTCTTGTTCTTAGCTGACAGGAGTGGCACCAGTGTGATTTTCTGCTGCTGTAGTCCATCTGCTTCAAGGTTCGACCAAGCGTGCCACACGAGTCGTGAAAAGTGAAGCCAAAGCGCCTCGATTGCCCCCCATGTAATGTAAAGGGACGTGAGACAAACTATGGCCTAGTCCACACGTACACGGGTATTTTTATAAGCTGAGTTTTTCCTTTTCCGTTTAAAAAAAAAAAATAGTAAAAACATGCTATGAAGCCTTGTCAAAAGCTGGCCAATCAGAAGCCTGGAAAAAAGTTTATTACCGGTTCCGGTAGGCTATAACATTGTTATTTTATTAAGCATTTTATTACTATTATTATTATTAATACCATAAACAAGAACAATACAATGAGACATATTCATTCAAAGTAAAAAAACAAAAAAAAAACATTGTCATAAGCAGTGACCTGCGTAGTATTGCATTCTGACGCATCTGTTCTGCAATATAATGGGAGAACTGAGCACAGTTATTAGCAGCAATATTTTGGCTACATCCTTCATTGCACAGACTCGCCTCACGTAAACAAAGGAGATAGCGGCGAACTGCACAATCTAACGGCGCGCACTTCGACGTCACTGGCCAAAACCTCTGGTTTCTCCGTCTACAAGACAACGCTGTAACCGCAGTTTCTAAAAATCTTCACCCTGGCCGGAGTTTTCAAAAACGTTCGGTTTCAGTTACCGGTTATTGCGTTTGCGTGTGGACGAACGGCCAAACTGCACAGAAAAAGCTGTGGTTTTGAAAATACTCGTGTTCTTGTGGTCAGGGCCTTAATTACACATTAAAATATTTTATCTCAAAGATGGTTTCTGTCATTTTAGGCCGTTTTTATCATGCTGATGTTAAAGTGTTCAGTCTTTAAATAAATTTGTTTTTAGTTAGTTATTTAATGCTATAAAAACAAGGGTTTTGACATCTCTTTCTCTGAGCGAAGTAGTCACTGAAGCACCAACAGACTTTTTCTGGATTGGAGCTTCAACTTTAATTTCTACATTTCCAGAACTGTTTATTTCACACAGACGTAATAAGTTGTTCTGCTTTATTAACCGATTCTGCGGGAGTGTGGACGGGTCCTTGATATCGCGGCTCCACTTTGCGTTCACTACTGCGCAGACTTGAGACTCAAGATGTCAGTGCCATATTGGCACATTTCCGGCTTCACTTACTACAATGGAAGAGAGTGAAGGTGTGTCGTCCATCTTTTTTTTACAGTTTGTGGGTTCGATGTGTTGTGCGTTCAGAGGTCTACTACAGACCTTGGTTGCAACGAGTGGTTATTTGAGTTACTGTTGGCTTTTTATCAGCTCGAACCAATCTGGCCATTCTCCTCTGAACTCTGGCATCAACAAGGCATTTTCTCCCACACTTTTCTCTTTCTCGGACCATTCTTTGTAAACCCTAGAGATGGTTGTGCGTGAAGATCCCAGTAGATCAGCATTTTCTGAAATTCTCAGACCAGCCCGTCTGACACCAACAACCACGCCACGTTCAAAGTCACATAAATCACCTTTCTTCCCCATTCTGATGCTTAGTTTGAACTTCAGCAGATTGTCTTGACCATGTTTACATGCCTAAATTCATTGAGTTGCTGCCATGTGATTGGCTGATTAGATATTTGCGTTAACAAGCAGTTGAACGCAGGTGTACCTAATGAAGTTGCTTCAGGTGTAAATACCAAATGAACTAAAAAATATAAAGTTTTCTGGGGAAAAGTGTGAAACAGGTTTTGATACATTATGTATTAAGTGTGGATGGGTGACATGCCCCAAAAAAGAAAATTTATGACAAATGTATAATTTCAACACTCTTGTAAAATTATTAAAAGAAACCAATTAAAAATACCCAATAAAAATTTAAGCTAATTATATACACGTTTATTTTTGCCACGACAATGTAATTAAGTCAGAGTACAAGATTTCAGTTTCGACTGAACTCAAGTACAGTACAAATTCCTCAAAACAATATGCATGTACTGTACAGTTATTAAGAACAATTAGTACTTTACGCCCCTTGCCTTTGCCGTGAGTCAAAAAAACTGACCTTTATTTTAAGTGCGCAGAGTCATCATCCTTTCTCGCATTTTTGCATTCAATTATTGTTATTACGTAAGTTATTAATGCTATTAAAATGAGCTGTCTTTCCTTTTTCTCAACAGATCAACATGAAAACTATGCCAGCCGTCATGTTCAGATTGTTAACTGGTCAAGAGACTCCGGTGTACATATAAGGGATCCTGGGACTTTCTCCTGCAACATTAAAAAACATTTACAGCTCCTCCTAAAAAAAAAAAAAGCAGAAAAATATTTAAGAGCTCTGTCTTGCTTCATGTGGCTGCGGACTGCATGTTAAGATCATTAGAAAGAGTGCAAACATGCACACATAATCACATAATTACTTTATCAAAGGGGGCTGTTACTTGCTAATTAATGCAATTATACTGACCGTCTTCCATAGCAGACTTATTAGTTTGTTTATATGTTAAATGCCTTTGGTTCAAGCCTTTTTAAGTACTAACAAAGTACTTATGAGTTGAAAATACCAAGTGACTGGTTACTGCTGAATTAATCGATAAAAGTAGGGCATTATCAATACATTTAATTAACAAAACTCATTTCACAATCTCAGAAATTGGACTCAAGCATGCTAAAATCCAAAGATTACTGTTACATTTGCTTTGAGTTGTTCTGGCTGTCCTCAGTGTCTCTGTGATAAATGGGTACTGTACACTATGAATGACTCATTTCTGTAGATTACTAGTTCAGCATGCCAGATTTGAAGACTAAAAAATATTCTAATCAGAAAACCCGAGCTGCATTCATATTCATGCATGATATTATAAATAATGTATATAGAATGAACGGAGTCTGATTTATCTCATGAATGAACCCCGTCTGCATTTGACATGTAATTTTACTGCTATTAATTTTTTCTCTGAGCATTAAATCCACACACAAATATCAGTGTTATTTTAGTATTAATTATATACTATAATAGTTTTTGCTAATATTTTGAATTAGATTTTATTTTTATATTTTTTGTTTTGATTTTAATTTTGGTCATTTTAATTAAGTTGTGCATTTTTTTGCCATTTTTATTAATTTGTGCACTTTTTATATGTCTATAGTTTTTCTTTAGTTAATTTTTATTTTATATCAGTTATTAGTAATGAACAGTGTTAGGAAGGTTACTTTGGAAATGTAATAGGTTACAGATTACAAGTTAACCTTTTTAAAATGTAACAAGTAGTGTAACTTACAATTACTTTATTAAAGTAATGTAACTGATTACTTTTGGATTACTTTTCTACATTTCTAACAAATGTTTTCAACTGTTAATCATTTTCAAACATTTAAACCAGGCAGGGTTAACCTTACAGTAGTAGCCTACCCAATACTGACTACTGTCAGACTTTCAGAATCCTTCATCACTTGATTTAAGATTATAATAATTTAATTTTAAAGCACAGCCACCACAAAATCAGACTTTAGCACCTCTTTTTACTTTAAGATGTTTCTGAAGTCAAATACATACAATACTTTTTACAGAAAACATTCAGATGTAACCCCCTTTATAATCGTTAACATTTTCATAAGTAACTATAATTTAATTACACATTGTTTCCAAGTTGCTGTAACAAATTAGTTACATTTATTTTGTAATTAAATTATGAATAACTAGTTACTCCCCAACACTGGTAATCAAGTAATGGGTTTTTATGGTTTAGTTTGTAGTTGATGATAGGGGTGTAACAATACCCTCATGTCGCGATTCGGTACATATCACGATACTGAACTCACGATACAATATTATTGTGATACTCCAAGACAATTAAAATTGATTAAAATGCTAAATTCGGTATTACATTGGGGGTGGAAATGAACATGTTTGGACTTGGTGCTGGTAAACCAATGCACAGGACAATGGTGACACCAGAATAAAAATATTCATGACGCTGAAACAGGTTTATTTTTATGAATATGTTTGTACTCTGTCACTGACTAGATTTGTTTAAAATAATGTAGGCCACTTTTTACTGGTAACATTTGGCATTATCAGGACCCACAAATATTCCCCCATTTCATTATTATACATTATATTCAACATTATTTATAATAGTTTAATGTAGTACTGATGCTAAAACTCTAAACTTGGATTTTTCAGTAATTTTCATTTTGGGTGAACTATACACAACATATATTGTCACTATCCACGATACATATTATTGCATTTTTGTATTGCGATATATTGTGACACGATATTTTGTTACACCCCTAGTTGATGATGATAAGCCTGATTTAATTTATCTTGAATTAAATTACCTATGTGGTTATGAATTCAATCTCGGCATCGCCAAATGTCATTATTGCAATAATGTGTGCATATTATCTCAGTTGATTAAAAAGATACTGTAACACAAATAATGGAAATGGACACATTGTAGAATTTGTATTTTAATTTTTTTTTTAATTTTTTGCATTATGTACATATATACATGTGTATATGCAGTAGAACAATAGAACCAGTAACAATTTTATATACAGCTGCTCCCAGCAAGTTTCAGTCTGCAAGTTTTCAAGTAGTAGTTGTGGACGACAACAAACCGCCCCTCAAAGCCTCTGTTAAAAGGAACAAAGAAAAAGAAAGAAAACAATAAATATTTAAACAGCAAAGACAGTGAGTTTTAAAACAATTAATGACATAATTTTTGGTGTTACGCAGTCATTGTATGGAAAAGAGCAGCAGCATGAAGATTCTTCAAAACATCTCCTTTTGTGTTCCACGGAAAGAAACTCATAAACATGAGGGTGAGTAAATGATGACCAAATCTTTTATTTGTAGTATAAAACATACTGTTAATGTAGTGATCTGCAGAGGCAAAAAGCTATTCCTCGTCTGTGTGTTGTTATCATGGATCACTCCCTCTAGAAAGCCTGAGTTGAGATAGCCTTCACCGGTATGACATTCGTCATCCTCATTGTCCACGCCCACACTGAACGCCTCCCTCATCCTTGCAGGAAATAGACAGTCCAGTAGCACCACCATCAAACCAATCACAGCGCACAGCAAACCTGAAAATCCATAATTGCCACAAATTGTCATATAGTATTTTATATGCTTTCGAAAATGGTCCGCTTTACCATAAAGAGCATTTACCCGTAGCCAAAGCGATCCAGAAGGAATGGCTGTAGTCTGTCATTAAGGACTCTGCACCTATACTGAAGTCACATTGGGGCACGTTGTATATAGTTGAGAAGGAAGCCATGGAGAAGAAGATGAAAGCAGCCGTGGCTATCATCATGTAGCCGGCGTAGAGGATGACAGGCATTGAGAAGAGGATGTTGGCCACCAGCCAGCAGCAAAAAGCCGTCCTGTGGGAGAAGGCCATTCTTTACTTTAGCTTGTTTGCATTTGTTGAATAGGACGGAGTTTCTTTACACTACAGTAAGAGATTGGTGGTGACTGTGAGTTGGTTTACCACAGATTGGCCGAGGCGAAGCGGCCTGAGTATCTGTACTGGTAGATGAGCCCGCAAGCACTGGTGCGTGTGAACTTCTCTGCGATGTAAAGGATCGGGTTGGGAAGACCCCGCTCGAGCGCGTCACCGTACTGCTCATCCACGCTGCTCGACCACCTGAAGATTTCGTTGTAGTTAATGGTCTCATTTATCTGCGATACTGGCTCGCCTGTTGAAACAGATGTCAAAATTGGAGTTTTGTGGCTCTAAAAAGTGGACCAAAAATGTCGAGGACTCGTTCTGTTCACCTTTGAGTGTGATGTTTATTCCGTAAAGGCCCACATGGAGTCCCACCTCAGCGGACACCACTGCGTTACTGAAGGATTTGTAGGTGGCGTTGGCCTTGACTCTGGCTTCAGCCCAGTCTCCAGTAAAATTTAGCACTGAAGTGGACAAGAAGAGTTTAGCAGAAAGATCATGAATGAAAATGTAGGCTATGTTATACAGGTTTAGCAGCTCTTATATAATGAAATGAGATAACAGGACTTAAAGGGACATTTATTTATACTCTTACTCACACTTGTATGAATGTCATTGCATTACGTAAGACATATGTCAAACCAAGTGACATTAAATTGAATCACCTTGACTTTTCTTAAAAGTCATTAAAATTGGCGTAGTTAGTTCAGAGTAAAGCTTTAGCAGCATTTTGTTGTCTAATGCAAAGCAATTCATGCATTGTAACATGTGTGAAAATAGTTTTTATAGCAACAACTACTAGATTTCCTAACTTACTTATTAAAACAATACTTGTTGAAATACTCACCAACTAAAACAACTCCAATAAATAAACTAATGATTATCCTGAACATCCAGAACAGTCTCTGAAAAAGAGGACATTTTATTTTAATATTCTTTTTTTCAAAGAAATTGACACAAAGTCTTTGACATTTGATCTTCATCTTTGATATATAAAGAGATGATGTAAAATACTTAAACACTAGGTTTATGAATTAAGTGTTAAAAAAGTCACCCAAATTGACAAAAAAAAAAAAGAAAAAAAAAAAAAGAAAAGTAGTCTATTGGTGTTACACAGACCCTGAGATTTTAAAATTAATCTTTAGGTTTAGGGAAATTATTTGTCCCAAAACATTCACATATAGGCTATGTTTAAAAAAAAAAAAAAAAAAAAAAATAGAAAGAAAGAAATACTTTAAATAATATGAAATAGCTAGCCTACTTCATTTGACAACTCGGTATGAATTCAAGGTACAAGGAAGCATCTTTTACCAACAACTAGCCTATTTGTAATTTCATAAAATCAAATTGGCATAAAATAGAATAATCATCTCACATCCTCATTTATCGTTTTCCCTTTTCAGAAAGCTGTATTGTTATTGCAATAGTGTTCTAGACAAATTTATCCAACTCACTCACCGATTTGCCACGTATTCCTGGTAGAATGAGGATGAAACTGACAGCCAGAACCGAGAAAACCAGGATCACGACCAGCAGGCTGATGTCGATGATGAACGGGCTTCTTTGTAGCGGGTAGAACGGGTAAATGCCATCGTAGAAAGTCATCTTCCCTCCACAGGCGAGAACTAAAGCTGAAAGCAGGACAGTGTTGGCCAGAGGCTCGGTTACCTGAAGATTGCAGATAACAGTCTAGTGTGCGAATTATACAGTTACTTTCAAGGGTGTCGAAATTTTAAGTCGCTATATTGAAGTGCGTACCAGTAGCCTACTTATCGTTTTTGGCCGGTGTTCTAGAAAAATTCGCAATCGTCAGCTTTTTTATTTTTTTTAATTTAGTTTAGTTTTTGTTATTTAGTAAGTGTTAAATAACTGTTTTGTTGAAATATCGTCCGAAAATAATCCTGACAGAAGCGCTCGAGCAGCCCGCTTTGGTTACCTCAGTTCGCAAGAAATTTTTCTGCTAACAAAAACACGTTCCGAGAATGTTTTGCTAACGTTCGAATTAAGTAATAAAAGTTATCTTTAATGTTCGCTGGACGTTTAAAACGTCCAGTTTTTATAGCTAAATGTTTTTTTTGTTTTTTTAAAAACGTTAGGGAACGGTTCCATCATTTTGCAAACATAGCTATGGTAACGTTTCTCTAATGTTTAGAGAATATTTAAAAGACTAGCTAATAACATTTAAAAAATAGATGAACGTTTAAATAACACGTTTCAGGAAAACAAACTCTCCATGAATGATGTATAAAAAATATTATTTATTAAATAGACCTACTAGATAGCCTAACTTTAAAAGAACGTTATCCTACTGGCAGAACGTTCCTAACCTCAAGAGAACCTTCCCAGAACGTTATCCAAAGTTCTGAGAGCGGTCACTGTTAGCTCACTGGGTGAAAATATTCTCACGTTTCTTTTTTAACTGTAGTGGTAAAAAATTAGTTAAACAATGTTGAAACAAATTTGTAGTAAAAAAACAGAGAGAGAGAGAGAAATGTAGGCTACTTTTAAGGCTTAATAAATTTGTGACTTCCAGGAGGATTTAAACTCCATCTCCTCACATTCGCGCACATAAATTTCCGTCATTAAAACATCTGTGCAATTACTTAAATTACATACAGAAAACGCTACTCGTATAATAGTACCGCTCAGGTAGGTCCAGGTAAGCGTACCTTTTGATTACAATAAATCAAAAGACATCGGATATTCTCAAAGTCTGACAGAATTAGATGCCGCCTGATAGACAAATCTCTACCCACCACAATGCTGCAATGCAACTCACCTGCGGACGCAACGAGAGCCGTAAAACAACACGGTAAAGTGTCCTGGAAATAAGATGATCCGGTCGTCGCTCATCTTTTAAACGATTGCGATTCCTAATAACAGCTTTGATTTGCATTGACTGGTATTTCCGGAGAAAGGTGTCAACCGCTGATGACCAGCCCTTTATCATAAACTCGAGTGAGAAACAGTCAGGTGTGAACGTGGGTCGGACTCTCATTCCGTCACTCTTCCTTTTATTTTCGCTGCTATTCGATCTACTGCGGACAGGTGAGTTATGCTGTTCCGTAAAGACAGGTGTGACTTTGTTTTCCATTTAATTGCCATAATATTTGTTTTAAGGCTGTGTCATTCTTAAATGAAAGTTGTGCCTACTTTTACACTCAGCAGTTAGTGTTTTCTCCAGTCTGAAGTGAAGTGCTCTTGCTTAGGCGAAGAGGTGCTTCATTGATTTGCAAGAATGGGTTTATGTGAGAGACTCTGGAGGACTTTAACTGCTCTGACTGTTCTCTGTCTAGCTGTTGGTGAGTACATCTATCTGTCTGTCTGTCTGTATCTATAATATTTTTTATCCTTTTTTTCTAATTCTAATAATATAATGTATATGGCTAAAAATTAAACAGTGTGGTCACACTGTTTATATATGAAAATGGTGCCGCAATACTTTGTGCTTCGAAGTTAATAAAAAAAATCCCCTTATTTTGCAATAAGTGGTGTAGAAAAGTATCAGAGTCACAAATGATTTTCTTTTTTCTTTTTTTGTCTTAAAAATTATTTGTCTTCATTTTACAACATAACTATACTTGTATTCATAAACATTTTTTGGTAAGTTAGATTTGAAAAAGTCCTAGGTATATTTTAAGACCATCTTGAATGTGCATGCAGTACTGTGAATCATCATATAATGTTTGTTAATGACTATGTAAGTTATTATAGTGTTGCCAAACTCCCTTTGATCTTGAACCAAACAGGTGCAAATTCTGCCATTACTTGGGAAGTTCAAAGGTATGATGGGTGGTACAATAATTTGGCATATCATGATCGAGGGGCTGCAGGTGAGTGAATTAGTTCTTCTTTTATGCTTTTTACAAAAAGTATAAGAAATAGTTTTTTTCTAAACAATAGGATGTTGCCCCTATAGATGCAGCTCTGGTCCGTTTATTGCCGGCGCAGTACACGGATGGAGTTTATCTGCCCCGACAGGAACCGCACCTGCCCAACCCCCGCCAGATAAGCAACACGGCCATGAGTGGCCAATCCGGTCTCCTGTCCTACAAGAACAGAACTGTTCTCTCTGTGGCCTTTGGTGAGTGTCTTTTTGAGTGTCTCATTTAAACTAGGTGGAGCCTGTTGAGTGAGATACAGCCAGCCCTTTAATTATAGTTTAAAGAAATTTTCAAGAAAATTCCATTTTAGTAAAGGCATCCTTTGTAATTTACCTTAAAGTATGGAAGCTTGTTTCCACCATAGAATAAAAAAATTAAAAAGGTGATAGTGACTCACAATTGTGGCAATTGTGAATTTATGACTTTTTTTCTCACAATTGTGAGTTTATATCTCACAATTCTCAATTTCTTTCTGCAGTTGTGAGTATATATCTCACCATTATGGCTTTTTTCTCTCAACTGTGAGTTTATATCTCAACATTATGACTGTCACGATCTGGTTCAGACGAAGATGAATACAAAGGTTCAAACAGGTTTCCACAAACAAAAGGTACTAAAACAAACTCAAATAATCCAAATGCGAGAAGGGAACATAACAGCGTGTCTACACACAAACAATACCAGACAACAACTGAATGATAAATACACAGGATGATTGAACTCAAATGATGACTCATCGGTGATGAATCAGAAACTATGGTAACAAACGAGGAGTGGGAAACTGGAACAAAGGAACACAAATAAAAACGAAACCAGAACAGGCAGTTCGTGAAATAACGCCCCCTCATCCCCCGGAACCTCGCGCCATAACCGTCTGACTGCAGGGGGAAAGGGGGGCGGGGGGCCTCTGGAGATGGACGAGGAGCTTGCGCAGATCTGGAAACAGGCGGAGATGTCAGCTGGAGAGACCAGGGTGGAGGAAGCATCCATGGAGGAGTGGGTGGAAGAATCCATGGCTGAGTAGACAGCCGACGGGAGCCCAGAGCACAACGGGAGGCAGCCAGGACGAGGGTGACCCACGGCAGAACTGATGGTTTGAGGAGCTAATGTTGAAACTTAAGCCCGACTGACGCAGGGAGATGGTGACGCAGGGAAAAGACGCAGGGAGATGAAGTCCCAGATGAAGTCCGATGGACCGAGAGACCTGGTGACATTGATGGACATGGAGACCGAGGCAGGGTACCGGTAACAAGTGGCCGAGGTGGACACAGGTGTGAGTGAGTACCCCGGTGAAGCCTGAGGGACGGAGGAGCCCGACGGAGCCGTAGGGAAGGAGGACTGGAACACAACAGACAGCCCGGAAATCCTTGCCGATGGCGTGGTGACGACTGACCCAGGTGAAGCTGGTGGGACGAGGGAGCCCGGTGGAGCTGAAGGGATGACGGTCTTGGGCGGAGCCGAGGGGGCAAGGAGCCAGGGCAGAACCGTTAGGTTGATGATCCGAGGTGGAGCTGAGGGCTCGGAGGGATGAGGCGGAGCCAGGGTATCCCCATGCCACAGCGGAGCTGGTGACTCTAAGTCCCAAGGTGGACCAGGTTGAACTGAAGGGCTTAGGGGAGCCAGCGGAAGTGGGGCTGAAGGAATGGCATAAAATAACAAGGAGAGGAAGTTTGGGTGCAGAGACAGACTAGGAAAGGGACAGGGATGGTAGCGGCATAGACAGCACTGTGCTCGATGGGGATTCCAGTGATAAAAATGACGCGAACAAGATGCTTTGCGGTTCATTTAATTCTACTCCACCTTAAAATAACGTTAAAACTGATCATGTATTTCTAGCAGGTAAAATGCCGTAAACACACGACATTCAATCAAATTACCTCATCTTTCGCGGTCAAAACTGACTGCACCCACACAAGCCAGCAAATCACGCGACATTAGTGCTGTTCTCGACAATATACCTTTGTAAAAGTGGGGATTTAGCACTACTAGCATGAAGAACAAATATAGACACAGACTGCATAGAGATTTAAGATTAAAACTCTTCGATACAAAAACATACCCTTAGTTTTTAATGTTGATCATATACCATCAAGAATATTGCCCGAATATAATATCCCAAATATTGATTTTATACAACAGTTCAACAAACAAAAGGGTGATATTAAGTGATGTACATTTTAAACAGTATTGTCAGTATTTTGCTCTATTTTGCAACGAAAGCCACAGCAGAATTGCAGCATACAAGCGGTTTCATGAACGAATCTGCGGCTTTGAACAAATCGTCAATGATTCAATGACCCATTCATAAATACAGCCGCTTGCTTTGATACTGAAAGAATGAATGACTCAATGATTCACTCATAAAGACAGTGACTTACCGTCACCTACTGGCAGTTTTAATGTAATATTTAAAAGTATCACTTGTGCATTTATCATTGTATTTTTTTTTATTTATATTTTTTATTGTAACCGCAGTCTAAGTGCAAAAGAGAGGGTACGCAGAAGGATGTTAAATCCCTCGGGGTACAAGTGCTACTGCTAAGAGTGCAATGTCAATACAGCGTGTTACCTTGATTCAGATTTTTCATAAGCTTAATTGAATTGGTCTAAAGAGAAAAGTTATAATGACTATTTTGTCTAAAGACTACATATAAAATAGCTATCAAAATTAATCTTAACTGTAGTTTGACTAAAAGTAATTTTCGTCTGAAGATAAAGACTAAGACTAAATCAAAAATGGCTGCCAAAATTAACACTGCATAGCAGGCATTGGCTGGGTCTCTTGGTCTGCGGTGGGCTCTGTTGGTGGGATCCTCTTCTACCTCACCCACTGTAAACGAAGATCCTTCCACCCATAAGGCGAAGTTCATATACTGAGCCAGCGTCCAGTAGGAGTTTCCTCTCAGCATCACAATCTGGCTATCGTCATCAAGTCCGACCCAGAACCCCTCCATGAGTGTGATGTCGCTGCAGGTGGCACGATGGCAGGCGCTCAAAAACTGTTTACATCTCACAATTATTGATTTTTTTTTTTTTTCTGTTTTTATCAGTTACGTTGGGTGAACTCAAAAACAAAGGGAGAGCTGGTTCCAAATGCAAAAGTGTTTAATAATAAAAATAAACACAACAAAACCATAACAGAGACCAGGGAACAGATTGAGTAACACCAAATGTACAACCATGTAAGACAAGACTCGACAAGGAACACAAGAAACACAGAGGTTTAAATACACAAGGAGTAATTGGCAAGACACACCTGGGAACAATCAAAGAACTAATCAACAAGAAAAACTACAAAGGACTACAAAACAGAACGAACAGGAAATAACATAAATGTCCACACAAGACCAGGGGAACACAGGCTGAGATCATGACAATATCACACAATTCTGACTTTTATTCTCGCAATTGTGATTTTATATCCAAATAGAGCCATATAGCCCAATGCTATAGAACAACATTTTATATTCCACAAAGAACATGTTATTATTTAAAACAACATCTTTGCACTGGTGCTATTAAGAATTAAGCACGTTATATTTCTTCAAGGATTTCACAGAGATGTTTTTGCAGCTTATTTTCAAAAGATAATTTTTTAAAAGAAAGTTTTCCTGGTATTGAAAAGGTCAAAGATCATTTGATTCCTCATGATGGCCACTTGCTCTTTATTACTACTTTAGGTTACCATGTGTGGTCTGAGATCTCAGAATCCCGTAGGCCTGGTTGCCCACCTGAGTTCATGCATATTGAAGTCCCAAAAGAAGATCCCGTCTTTGTCTCCAACTCTTCACAACCGGTCCTGCTCCAGTTCCAGAGAGCAGAGTGGGACCCGAGCACAGGCAAAAGTCCCAACAATCCCCGTACACAGGTGCACATGTAGTCACAGTAGACTGTAAGAGATTTGGAATGGACCTGCTGAGTTTTTGATCTACCCATAATTAATTTCAGGTGAATCACGTGACAGCATGGATAGATGGCAGCTCCATCTATGGATCCTCCAGCTCCTGGTGTGATGCCTTGAGAACGTTTTCTAAAGGACTCTTGGCTTCAGGCTCCTCACAGGACATGCCCAGGCGTAGCAGCAGCGGTTACCTCATGTGGAGTGCGCCGGACCCCAGCACTAGTCCCGGCTCACAGGAACTCTATGGTAAGAAATGGAACAGCTACTTGTAGTACATTAATTTATCACCACATGACCAGTAGTTGCATGACGAATCAGGAAAGTTTGGTTTGATAAGACTTGGAATATTAACTATGCTCCAGTCAGGCTTACTAGTTACATCCCTTACAAAAAATGTACAGTACCTTGGTAAACCATAGTTTCCTCCAAAATACTATAGTTATTACATTTACTTACACTTACAAATTATAAATTAAAATAGGGTTTCATGCAAACACTGTGAGAAGCTTTCAGAATCTTTGTCCATTCATTCATTCAAAAATAATTACGTAAAGGGATTTATTTATTTGTTTATCTATCTATCTATCCAATTATTTATTAATAGATAAATAAATATTATAAATAAATATTATATTTATTTATTTATAATAAATTACTTATTTTTTAATTAATGTATTTATCAAGTTATTAGATCAATAGATGGTAGACAGATTTATATATTTTATTTATTTGTCATTTATTTATAGATAAACAGAAAAAGAAACAACACATAAATGGATAAATAAATCGATTTATTCATTTATTAATAAATAGATAAAATAATATTTTATTTATTTATTTATGATAATTAGATAAATAAATATTACATAAATTGATTTATTTTTTATGTATTATATAACTAAATTAATAATTTAACAAATAATAAATGCCATATTGTTTTATTGTTGCAACTATAACTATGACTATAGTAATTGTCATATTTTAGAAGTCACTATGGTTACTGTGGTAAATTTTTGTAAGGGACTCATGTAACATTTTGAAACTTTTTGCCCTTAATCTAGTCTGTCAGCAGGTTCAATCCCTTTACATTAGCATGTGTCCACTAAAACTCATAACAACGTGCGGGTGTTATATTCCTGTAAAAAAATGTATGTAACCCCAGTATGAAGTATGGAATAAACCACAGCTATTACTTAACTTGTATGTGATACCAAGTGACTATCATTTTTTTTTAAATAATCTTCAATATATGTATATTTACCTCTTGTAAATGGCTGCATACCTAGCAAAAATATTAAGCAATAAAGTACAAGAGGATGATACAGGGAGGATTGACCCCTTTAGTTGTTTTAGTTGATTACTGTATTTTCACAATATTGTATGTTTTTATTTCTTATTTTTATTCTGTTATGAATAATATTTTATTACTAAGTGCATTGCAAGACGCTCATGAAAATGTTCACGTTGTGGTTTGCGAGTGCTAGTTTTGTGTGTTTTCAGAGTTCGGGAATGCCTGGGCCAATGAGAACATCTTTTCAGTCACCGAGGGAATTATTTGGTTTCGTTACCATAATTACTTGGCCTCCAAACTGTATGAGGAACACCCCTCTTGGTCAGACGAAGAGCTTTTCCAGAATGCCCGAAAGAGGGTTATTGCCACATTTCAGGTAAAGCAAACAGTCCTCAATTACTGACTCACTTCATGTAAGAGCACAGGTACCAATTTGGAGGGATGTACCGCAATATCCTTCAGTTCACATTTCCTCTGAACAGTAGTGTATGAATGTAGTGATATTAGTCTAGATTTCTGAATGTGTATGTGTTTTGTCTTTCTTTCAGAAAATAGCGTTCTATGACTGGCTTCCGGCCTATCTGGGAACACAAGTGACTTCCTATCCAGGTGAGAGTTGTGTGTGTGTGTTTGAATGTGCACATGCTCAAGTAATCTGTGGTTTGTCTCAGTCTCAGACAACACACCTACTGAAAGTCACACTAGAATTTGAGTTCACTCATATATCACATTAAAGTTCCCCTATTATGCTTTGTCAGATATTAACTTTTATGTAGTATGTAATGTAGCTGTTTGTGAATGTAAAAGGT
The DNA here is from genome assembly GCA_037101425.1 of Elopichthys bambusa. Taxonomy (NCBI): domain Eukaryota; kingdom Metazoa; phylum Chordata; class Actinopteri; order Cypriniformes; family Xenocyprididae; genus Elopichthys; species Elopichthys bambusa. The sequence goes on along the minus strand of CM074455.1, from coordinate 16,877,783 downwards.
CTGCAAAGTTTCAAAGATCAAAGTGCACAATACATTTAGTTATTGTTTCCCAAAAGAAAGAACCGAACTGCCCGAAACGAGTCGCCAGTAATTCCAGTCTTACTTCCTGCACGAACCTGGGTAGGTTTGTAACAAATTTGCATAATGCCAGCCTATGGTTTTCATTGGCTGCTCGCGAACAACCTCATATCAACGTTACTATTCATATCAAGTGCTGAGGAAGACCAATCACAACAGACTGGGTCATCTGACCAATCAGAGAAGAGTAGACCAATCACAACAGACTGGGCCTTCTGACCAATCAGAGAAGAGTAGGCTCTCAGACAGGAGGGGTTTAGACAGACTTAATCCTTTATCAAACCGTTTCAGAGACTGAGAAAAGAGTTGATGCTGCAGTGTGTATTAAAAGAAAATTAAAGATTTTTTGGCATGTAATTCTTCTCCACTCAAGCAGATACTGTACTGTACTTTTATTCCTAATACCTACTTAGAAAAAAAAAAAAGAAGATAGTAGTAATATCCTGATATTTAATATCCACAGGCTGAATAAAATATATCACTTTACAATTATTTATAAAAGGAGTGTGGTATATCGAACAAAATGAACTGTGGCTGGTCACAGGCTGGACATCTCTTCCTGTGTTTAATGGGTGGTTTTTAATTTTATTTCACGATTTTATATATATATATATATATATATATATATATATATAATTATTATAAATAATTTACAAACAATATGACAAATACAATAGAGATACAAATTAAATAAACTTGTTTTTCAGATACAGTTTTTTTTTTTTTTTTTTTTTTTTACCATGTACTATACATTTATTTAACATATTTTGTTATTTGATTAACATTAATGACAGACAAATATCTAATTAGGCTACTGTCCCTTTAAGACTGAATTTGTGGATGTAATATCCTGACACATATCCGGTTTTCACCTACCTGTTTACGTCCACTTGAGACATAACCGACTGTATTTACATGAGATACTCCACACGATGGACATTTTGGCAACTATGTATGCATTTGACCATTCAGGCACAAGGAGAACGGATCGCGCGCAAGGAAAGAGAGAGAGCGCGCCCTTCTGGTGTGTGTCATTCAGAGCGAATCCGCCTTCACTAACGGCAAGTTAATCGATAACGAATTGTGATTGAATCGGATGGTAATTTTGTTTTACGACTAATTTTATTGGGCTGTTCTCTCGCGACAGAACACTACTACTACTCCTACTCGTTCTATGATCACCCAGTCGTAAGGAAATTTGAGGAAAGATGAAATAAGGGACAAAACATGATATTTTCTTAATAAGTCGGGACACTAAAAATAGAGCTGAAATATAAATATTCCCGGGACTGTCCCGGGAAAAACGGGACGTCTGGTCACCCTATTTATGCCGCAAGTCAAAAGGTTGGCTAATTTGTGGTCTGTTAAAAAATCTCTTATGGTTTGCGTAACGTGCAGTTGAGAGCATATACGTCATTACAGGTTAACAGATGCCAAGCATGTCATTTCTGTGAGTGAAGTATTATATACATGTATACATGTAGTAACTTAACTTAATGTTACTGTATGTGACTGTAAACTCATAATGAATTAATATGGGCTCTACTTCAGTTATATTGCTCATTTGTTTTAATGTTGGTTTCATTCAAACGTGGCTGGTGAAAAATATACTAACTAATATTAGCTAGCAACAGAATATATAATATGAGCTGAATCACGCAGCGCTGCTCTGGTTCTGTCTTTCTGCAGGTTATCAGAAACATGTTGATCCAGGGATCTCTGCTGAGTTTGAAGCCGCTGCTGTGAGGTTTGGACTGACTCTTGCGCCACCTGGTGTATATAAAAGGTACATTTCTCAATTATTCACTTGTAAAATGCAGTTTTTAGTTGAAAGCCTTTTTAAAGTTTTGAAAGAAAAGTTATTTTTTGTTACAAACCACTGTCAATAGTAATATGGAAGTATTTCTGTTAAAATCTTAAGTATTACATTTACTTACACTGTCTTGCTTACAGTAAAGTTTGGGGTTTTTGAAAGAAGTCTCTTCTGTTTGCCAAAGGCTGCATTTATTTGATCAAAAATACAGTAAAAACAGTAATATTCTGAAATATATAAATAACTGTTTCTATTTGAATATATTTTAAAATGTAATTCATTCCTGTGATCAAAGCTGAATTTTCAGCATCATTACTCCAGTCTTCAGTGTCACATGATCCTTCAGAAATCATTTTAATATGATGATTTGGTGCTTAAAGGTGCAATATGTAAAATTTTCTGTCCGCTAGAGGCCTATTCAAAACAAAGGCGTAGCTTGATAACGCCAAGTTTGAGCGCGGAATCTTGGGACATGTGGTCTTCAACTTACAAGCCGGTGGAAAATAATCGGGATAGGACTCGGGCAGAAATTTTTAATGTTACTGTAGTATGAAGCAGAGCTGGACCGAATGTTGTGGGAGCTGAACGAGCCGCTGGAGCGATTGCACAACACACGCCTCACGAGCAGCGGAACTTTTATTGTGCCACAATCTCCCGCGCTGCTTCCGCTTTTCCGGTCATGAGTATGAGGTAACGCAGCTGTTTATCATATTAGATACATTTGAGTGTGTTGAGAATGATGTTATAACGTTACTCTGTGCGTTCGCTCGGCTTCTGCTGTGAGACACACTGCAGTAAGCTAGATCGACTTTAGAATATCATATAAAATGCTGGATGGCTTGTGTTGATAAATGGCATGGAATTAATTTTAAAACGTATTGTATGATGGAGAAAATGCTGTATTACTGTTACTAAAAATAAAGCTGCATATGATTATGCTATGTTAGCTACTTCACAAAATTGGTACTCTCGGAAAATCAAGAAAATTAGATTTAAACAATAAGACTAAACGTGTTAAGCTATATAACAATAATTCGTTTTCTGTCTATAAATATATCAAAACAGTTGTTCCCTTGTCTATTAAAACATGTAAATATTAAAGCATCTTTGGTGTTTCCATGGTTTCTACAAAATAAAACTGGAAACTGAGGGTAATGCAGATATTACGCATTTTACAGGCGTAATATTATTTATTAATAATATTTTACAGGCGACTCCTCACACGTCCTGGAGTCTTGGTTAAAACTGCAATTTTCTCAAGATTTACAAATAGTTGGAAACATTTGGGATATTGTTAGTACTCAAGTGAACGAAATATATAACACTGGCCTAGTGGTTTTTGGATATTTTACTGCAAAATTGTTACATATTGCACCTTTAAGAAACATTTCTTATTATTATCAATATTGAAAACAGTTGTGCTGCTTAAAATGTTTATTTCCAGGATTTATCAATGAATAGAAAGTTCTAAAAAAACAACATTTGTTTGCAGATTAATGCAGATTAATTTCTGAATAAAAGTCATTTTAAAAGTGTTTTTTTTTTTAAAAAAAAAACAAAAAAAAACTTTTGAATGGAAATATACACATAAAATCCTCAAATGTACCTGAAATGGTGTTGAAATGCGATTTTTGGGATTCAGAAACAGGACGTGTCACTACAAAAATGCTGTGAACATCGATGCAAGTAAATTTCCTGGCCTGCGTTTATGCAACACCTTCTGGAACCGAAATGTGAGTCATAACAGATGGGGTTTGGTTTGGATTATGTGACCATATAATTAAAATTTCATACATGGTGGCTTTGTCCCAAGGTATTTCTATTATATATTGCATTTTTTATTATTATTTATTCATCTAATTAAATACAATTTTTGTTTAGAAATTATTGTTTAGAAATTATTTTAATTAAAATGATTCATTAACAATAATTACATTAATATATCATTAAGCTATATTTTATATGAAGTTATATACATTTTAGAATCCAAACCTGCAGTCCAGTCAGGATGTAGATGAGCTAATAATGGGCATGGCTTCTCAGATCGCCGAGCGAGAGGACAACATCATTGTCGAGGATTTGAGAGGTTGGTTTTTCTTTTGATTAATATAGTATTTGATTAATTTAATTAAGTCGGCATGAAATGGTAGTTGCAATAGTCTTTTATTCCCTATTGTGACGTATTTTCGAGTGAAACTGCTTCTCGAACAAGAAAAAATGTAGGATGGGGCTTGATTTTGTCTATCAGGAATTGATTGGATGGTTGTGGTTTGCTATTGGTGGATCTCCTGTGAGTGACAGGTTGCCCCGCCCTCACGCCAGTAAACACATCATCAGAGAAGAGATGTCTCTGCAAGGGGGAGGGGGAAGTTATTTGGATTAAAGATTATGAAGGCACATTAATATAAAAAAAAAATGAAACCGATAAACCGTTTATAATAAATACTGTATTCCATAAAAAAACAAGAATTGTACATTTTGATTTCATGGTGACTTTAAATGTGTGTGTGCTTGAAATCAAGAAGATCTATTGATTAATTTATTTTCTCTATTCCGTTTCTCCATTAGATTACATGTACGGCCCCTTGCGGTTCTCACGCTCTGATGCAGTGGCTTTATCCATCCAGAGGGGGCGTGATTTTGGGCTGCCCAGCTATAACCAGATCAGAGCGGCCCTCAACATGCAGCCGGTCAACACCTGGGAGGAGATCAACCCTAAACTGAATAACATACAGGTGCCGCTTTCAGTATCAATGGCATGAACAATCACCAAAATCTTGATAACAACTACCCCAAACCCCTTGTACTATGGCGGTGTTGTTTGCACTCGCAAACACCACTCATTCAAACGCAAAATGTTCTCTCTCTTTAATTAAATCTCTTTTCAATGCTTTTCAGTTGTTAAGGGAGCTTGCAGAGTTATATGAGAATGACACCTCCAGACTAGAGCTGTTCGTGGGCGGCCTACTAGAAACACAGGAAGGACCAGGTCCAGTGTTTTCCTCCATTATCCTGGACCAGTTTGAACGCATAAGGAACGCTGATCGCTTCTGGTTTGAGAACAGACAAAATGGGTGGGAATCCATGTCAATTTGGTCAGATAAGCACACGTAGAAGGTATTTCTGGCTAAGTATCAGCTGTTCTTCCTCTCAGGTTGTTCACTAAGGAGGAGATCCAAGCCATACAGAACACCACATTTCATGATGTCATTCTGGACGTCACCAGCACAGAGGAGGGCGACATTCAAAAGAATGTGTTCTTCTGGGTGGACGGTAACAAGCAACCCACACGCATCAACATATTCCACACATCATGTTGAAAAGCCATGATTTGTTTATTTTGGGCTTATTGAACAGGTGATCCCTGCCCCCAGCCTCAGCCAATCAGAGCCTCCGATCTTCACCCATGCACAAAGGCTTCCTCTGTGAGTTACTTTGACAACAGCAGCAAAGCTGGTTTTGGCGTAACAGTGGCGGTGCTCTTCCTGTTTCCTGTTGGTCAGTGTTACTCATAATTTGCTTGTATGCTGTAATTAAACTATAATTGACTTACAATGTCATGTATTTACTTCAGACAAATGCATTTGATCTGGAATTGAATTTGGTCTGGAATTATATAAAAGTACTTCATTTATTTATTTATGCATGTATGTATGTATGTATGCAGGGCCTAAAACGAATTTTTTTAAACTAACCTGCCAATGGCCGGTAACTTAAGAACATATACCGGTCATAAATATTTTTTACTGGCCATGAAGCTGTTTTTGCAAAAACAGGCAGTTATGACACCAACATTTTAGATACCAGTTAAAATTCACAATTCTTTATTACAATTTCGATAAAACAGCTAAACCTTCTTGCCTAACTAATTTAAATTTAAAACATTATTAAAGATAAGTAAACAATTGGTAAAAATAATTAGAACAAATTATCAAATTACAAGCAATAGCAAAAAAAAAAAAAAATACAGTAGAACAAAGATAAAATAAACAGTTCTTTTCAGGTTTTTCAGGTAGATTCAATTAAATTAAATTCACATTTATTTGTATAGCGCATTTCGCGATATATATTGTTTCAACACAGCTTTACAGAGAATGCATGTCAACATTACAATTTAGAGAATGCAGTTAGCTAATAATGTAATAATTTACACAATTTAATTTACAATCACACTGTAGATCTGACAGTAGTTTTCAGGTATAGAAATTGAATAGTAATCAAATAGTAGTAATCAATGTAAAATAACACTAGTCTTCACTATATAAATTAAATATTGATTAATCCTTAATAAAGTTATAAAAGTTATTCAGTCAAGAGCAGTGATTGATTTCTTTGTCTTTTGTTGTTTTATTAACATTAAAAACACAGACAGCAAGAATATTAGGCTGCTGTCACTTTAAGACATAGGGATCCAATATACTGACACATGCGTTGTCTTTCTCGACTGTTTATTTTCACTTAAGTCATAACCGATTGTTTACTAGGATACTCTGCAATATTTTTTATTTCATTTTTTAAATTTTGTGTGAATTTGTCCGTTCAAGCACAAGAAGATGTGAAAGAGAGCTCAATTCAGTATTCACACGCTGTGTGCGATGCGGCTTTCTGGGCCCGTGCTTCAGATGTTTGCACACAGAAAACGTCCCATACCACCCGAGTAACGAATTGAGTTCCATTTTGTGTCTTCTTGTGCTTGAATATTTAAATTGGCAAGGCTCAAACTTTTGCGACAATGCAGCACTGGCCCATCAACTGTCCAGAGAGTCGTTCACGTTTGTTCACATTCATGTTCTCACAACATTGCATTGTTAGGATTCATAAAAATGTTACCGGCCAATTGACACCATTTCATTTACTCGCCAATGCCGAGTAAATGAATGCTAATTTTAGGCCCTGTATGTATGTATGCATGTATTGTATGTGAGTCAATGACGTGACAGGTCATTTATTTGTCCAAAGGCCTAAAAAATAATAAAAAACAAAGATATGACATCCAAAGTATGTAAGGTAGTACAACTAGCTAGATCATTTTATTGAATCCAAAAGGTTTTAATTATATTTTGCTACATATAAAGGTATTTTAATTCGGTCATTCGGTTTAACCGTCCAACGACCAATACTGCCATTTGTATAGTGATTGAAATATCTTAAAATGTAATAAATGTGTATATTTTTTATTCTGGCATGATTTTATATAATCATATATATATATATATAGTGCAAAATGGTATTAAAATGATGTGTAGAAGTCGTTGCTTTGTTATGAGAAAGAATGTCTGGAAAAATGAATTTTATTGATGTCATTCGGAGTAACCAATATAAAGGGATCATTTTGGATCAAGTCATGCGGTCAATATCATGTGACAGGATGTGACATCATTCAGACACCTGCAAAGGACCACATAGTTGTGAAGCAAAGTAACTAACTCTCTCTTAACTATTTGAGAAATTCATGTTTTCACTTGCTCATACGCACGTCGCAAAACATCAGGTCATTCAGTACAACCGGAAAATTCCAAAAACATGGAAAATGTTGTAATATTTTAAAAACTTGTACTAAATATAAAATGTTTGATTGTCCTTTTGCTTGCTAGCTTGTTAGCATTGTTTGAAAATATTGTCATTCGGTATAACCAAAACTGTCATTCGGTAAAACCAAAATTTTGGTTCTGGTAACCAAAATCTTGTAAAAAATGACAAAAACAGTGTTAATTGATTTTACCACAATCTCATTGTTAACACTTAATAAAACTTCTAAATTAATTATATCTCCATTAGGTTTTTTTGCACTTTTAAAAACATTATTCGTCAATGACTCATGTATCATTTTGTATGTATGTATTCATCTATCACAAAAAATATAATGCATATGCCACCCAAGCATTTCTCAACACATGTACGTTTACTGATCTCTCGACAGTAAGCTACATAGTAGCTTGTGTAGTTGCTCATGTTCGGACAGCCAGATACAAACGGTTCCAAAAGAAGCTCAGAGGTTCTACAAGAGACAAGGAACCTGCACATGGAACTACTGGTCAGTAACATCACCTGCAATGTCACATTGGCCTGATATGCCATTGAAGATGAGTTTATTAACTTCTGTTTTTTTTTTTTGTTGTTTTTTTGGTGTTGGATTTCACTTTTGTGTTCAGCCAAAGAGTGGTTAGGACACAATACAGCACCCCGACAAGTTAGACTTGCGTTCAACGAGAAGAAAGTATTCCAGACATTTGATGAGAACGGTTCCTCTCTCAGCTCTCACAGCTTGGGCAGTCAAGAGCAACTGAATGTGATAATATCCAATGACCATCAGCATCGTGCTCTACTCTTGAAGATCCCCAAAGAGTATGATCTGGTAAGAATTTGGTAGTTCATTCTGTTGTCATCATGCAATAAATGCTCAATGAGACATTAAGTTTTTGGATTTCTGTCCGAAAGGTTTTGTTCTTTGAGGACATTGGTCAGAGGTCAGAGTTCTTAAATCACCTGAGATCTGAGCTAGAGGGCAGAATTCAGAATCTAACTGTGATGGAAATGAGTGAGAAAGAAATACTAAGAGATGCAGTGACCAGAGAACAGAGGGAAAAGATTGTGGAGACCTTCTTCAAGCATGCTTTTTCAAAGGTATGTGTTTCTGTTGTTTCTTCATATGTCATTTTGTCCTCATTCCATTGACAATGTGTCACAAAGTTAAAAGGTAGCATCTTATATGTCTTTTTTGACTCCAGGTCTTGGGCATTAATAAAAGTGATGCTGGAGACTTGAGCAATAGGACCCGAGAAGCTTTACAGTGTGAGCTCACGCGAGATGAATTTGCCAGTGTGCTCGGTCTGAAGCCTGACTCACTCTTTGTAGAGTCCATGTTTACACTGGCTGACAAGGACGGTAACGGATACCTTTCTTTTCAGGAGTTCCTGGACGTTATTGCCATTTTTATGACAGGTGAGTTTGTTCAGATCTTTTGAATTGTAGTTCAGTGTTAATCACAAGACTTAGAGCCTCTGGTCCATAAATGTTGTTACAATATCACCATTTTACAAAGTTACACAGTTACAATGTTACATTGTTAGGATGTTACAGGTTTACCATTTTAAACTGTTACAGTGTTACAATTTTATGGTGTTGCAATGCTACAAGGATACATTTTTACAATTTTACAGTTATGATGTTACAATGTTACAGTTATACAATTTTACAGTGTTTTAACAGTGTTACAGTGTTTAAATGCTACAAAATTACCTTGTTACATTGTTAGGATGTTACAGTTTTACAATTTTACATTGCTATGATGTTAAAGTGTTACAATGTTAAAATGCTACAAAATTACCTTATTACATTGTTAGAATGTTACAGTTTTATAATTTTACAGTGTTATGATGTTACAGTGTTACAATTTCATGATGTTACAATGTTATAAAATTGCCTTGTTACATTGTAGAACTGTAACATCCTAACAGTGTTACAGGGTTAAAATGCTACAAAATGTTCTTGCTACATTGTTGAGATTTAACGGTTTTATCATTTTGCAGTGTTACAATGTTACAAAGTTTTTTTTTCTGTTTCGTTAGAATGTTTTACAATGTTATGATGTTATTATGTTGTGTTGTTAAGAGTGTTACAATGCTTGATGTTTTTGGCTTTCAAATCCAGGTACACCCGAGGAGAAGTCTAAGCTTCTGTTTTCAATGCATGATATTAAAGGAGATGGCTTCTTGTCCAAGGATGAGTTCACTTCCTTACTCAGGTCGGTTCTGATGTCAGATCCTGTTTTTGAACCTTGAAGAAAAAAGTTAATTTGAGATTCAGATAATATATAACTTTGAGATTCAGATGATATAAATCAATAAAGTTCCTCTGAAAGATTTCTCCTTTCTTGTGCAGGTCTTTCATTGATATCTCTGGAAGTGCTCTATCTAAGAGTCAGGCTGATGATGGCATAGCAGCTATGCTTCAGGCAGCTGGTCTTCACAACAAAGATTGCTTCTCATGGGAGGACTTTCACTTTCTGCTGCGAGATCATTCAGCTCAGCTCAATATTAAAGGTGAAGGATATACTTTTCTTTATGCTCTAATCCCCCATATGTCTCTATAATTCTTAGTTCACCCAACACAGAGGCATTTATCTTTGAAAAACTGCTGTGCATGTATTCCCAGGCATGGAAGTACTTGGTAAGAAAAAACTAGCCAGACAACATCGAGTGTCTTTCATTAAGAAAAATAGGTAAAGAAAAAATATATAACATAAAACATCATATGGCACTTTTTAAAATGAGTACACCGTAATATAGCTAATAAGTTGTTCTTCTTCTTTTGTAGTTCTTCAGCAGTGGAAGAACTTACTCGTGGGTCTGAGGGGGAGCAAGGCCAAGAACTTCGTCAAAGACAGACCAAGAAGTGAGACATTGATGAATAATATCTCTGTCGTGGTCATTTTAGAGCATGTGTTGCATTATGCAACATGTTCTGACATGTGTATGGTCATTAGCAGCTCAGCTAAGTGTTAGATTTAAGCCTTTGTAAAACCTGTCATTTGTTGGTTATTGAGAAATGTGGCAATCAGTATTTGTGGGAACTGATGCCATTCTGTGACATAATGTCGGCCTGGTCTCATTTTGAATGTCATCATCTTTAGTTGACTTTCAGCATTGCAGCAGAAGTAACTAGATTTTTACATATTATGAGGAAAATGTATGTGGTGCTTGCCTGTGCACCACAATGATTTTAAGTTGTGGGTGTTTGGCAGGTTTTGCCCTGCAGCCGATTCTTATGATTTTATTGGTTATGTCAATCACAGTACAGATTGCCTACACCAAATACTGATCTCTAAACCTACCCATCACTGTAACCTTAACTAATGAAATGAGCTGCAGGGCGGGATTTCTGGTGACCTGATTTTGGAAAAAAAATCACACTTCCTCATTAACTTTGAAACAGGAAGAAGCATCGAGAAGACTTAACCCTCACACCTAATTCTTTTTCATTTACTTCTTATATTTCTCTTTTTATGAGATACTGCACTGAAACCCACTCAAAACCTACCCTTATGCCAAAAAAATCCTTTCAATCGGAAACCAAATATACAAATCACATTTTCGGGTTGAAACCGGGATAGGGAGTCACAAGGTGACATATTGGACATCACACTTGGAGGTGGCAGGGTTGGATGTCCAGTGGAGGATGCAGCAAGCCCTTCTTGTATTAGTTGCCTCTAGATGGCTGTCTTTCTACCTAGTTAGTCATCCACCTGTCTGTCTAATAAGTTCAAAAGACAGCCATATAACTAACTGATTAGATAACTAACTAATTAGACAGACAGATGGGTGGATAACTATCTAGATAGTCATCTATCTGGCATTCTCTCAATCTAGTCAGTTATCCACCATTCTGTCTAGTTATCTGTCTGGCTGTCTTCTAGTTAGTTAGAAGGGGTGTGCCATTTAACGAGCTGCAGAGTCATACAGTTCACTGATCATGTGACAAGATGACTGAAAAGACGTTGCACATCAGAGCCTAGCATATGACAAATGTCTTATTTTGTAGAATGAGCGCTCCGCACCACTGCTCCCTATTCACAGAGTACACGCGAAAGCGAAAGTAAAACGCAAATGCACATTCAAACGCCGTATTTCAATACCCCGTATTTTGAAAGCAGTTCTCTGATGTATGCAAATATCTCCCAATATGAAAGCTATCTTAGGCTGGGCTTTTGTAGTTGTAACCATCTCTCAACTCTGTATCATGTTTGAAGAAAAATGTGGTCTCTATTTGTACTTTGAATATTGAGAGAGTACTTTGATTATGGTTTCACTTATTGTTTGTTCTTATAAATACTAAGAGAAAACTGTTATTCATTTTTATTTATACTGTTTTTATTTCTATGATCAATTTGAGGAATAGAGTTCAGTTAGGAGGTCAAAAGATGTAGAAGCTCATAAATCAGTTACAGTTCTAAGGTCTAAAAAAGACTTGTATGAAATCATACAGGACAGAAGCCAGTCAGTTGAGTTTGTGGCAAAACCTTTTACGGTGCTTGAGTATTGTTGTCTTTTACTGCATATGATAATTCATACTCAGAAAGTAGAACTGAAATGACAAGATGATTAGTTTCAAATGCACCTGCAGACTATTTTTCTGTATTTTATGTATTTCGTCATTGAGGATTTCTTAAGATGGTGTAAAAATCTCGTCTTGTTCTTGTGAACTCAATCTCGTGTCTCGTCTCATGAGCTAACGATCTCGTCACACCCCAGTTAGTTATCAATCTGTCTGTCTAACCTACTAACTAGCTAGATATATACACAGATATATAGATAAAACCATGAGTCCGTTACAAAAGATAGTAACCCAAGTCAGAACTAATATAGCCTCTTTAAAGTTTGAGTAATAAAGCTATGTTGTTTTTGTCAAGCCACTTAATTAAAATGTTCAGTTTCCCTAGAGTTGGACAAAGCAACCCCAAGGTGTACGTGAAGCCTCAGAGAGAGCGCTACAACAGGAACCCAGTGCAGAAATGGATCCAGCAGTTTAAACGCTTCATAGAAAACTACAGAAGACATATCATTTGCGTAGTGATTACATACGGGATCACACTTGGGCTAGCACTGGAAAGATGCTACTGTAAGTTTTCTGTCTTTTTATCATTGAATATTGTATTGCACATATTTAAAGCCATTGAATGATTATTTGTTATTTACTTATTTATTATGATCATGTTGAATTGTTCATGTATTTTGACACTGCATGGAGAACCACACTAACGGTTGCAAACCAATAGCGATGTTTGTAGATTATGGTTTACAGGCTCACGCCAGCGGCATCCCAGAGACCTCCATGGTGGGCGTGCTTGTGTCTCGTGGCTCTGCGGCCGCCATCTCCTTCCTGTTTCCCTACATGCTCCTCACTGTGTGCCGTAACCTGATAACCATGTGCAGAGAGACTTTTCTCAACAGATACATCCCATTCGATGCAGCCATCGACCTTCACCGCCACATGGCTATAACTGCTGTCATCCTCTCAGGTTAGAGGAGAAACATTTATAATTTCTTGTGTGCCCTTTCAATAAAATTTACCACAGATACGATTCAGTGAAAGTTTGAGTCACCATACTTATGCATAAACACATTGTATGTGGGATAAGTCATGCGGTTAATGCATAAATGACTTAATTGTTGCATTTCACAACCAGGGTTCACAGTTCCAATTGCTTAATGCATGGGTTAAAGTAAAAAAAATTATTCTGACTGAATTTTTTTTTCAGGCCAAGTCATATTCCTTTTAACCGACACTCTATTTAAATAGTCGAGACCTATAGCGTTTAAAGGGGAGAAGTTTTAAACTCTCCTGTGGCTTACTGTGCAAAGATATATGGAAGCCCATTTCCGCCACAGTTGAGTAAAAAATATAATTCTGTAAGTCATAATAATGAGAAACTTTATCATAATTAGAAAGTCTTAGTATCTCATAATAATGAGAAACTATAATAATTATGTTAATATTAAACATTAATTATAAAAGTAATATGTTAAATATTAAAATCTCGTAATAATGACTTAGTTTCTCATAATAACGAGAAACCTCGTAATAATGAGAAACTTCTACGCATGCGCAAAGCAAGCGAGCAGAAGGGCGCGACATCCGCTGGTCAAAGCCGTTTAAATGCGAGAACACAAACATGGCACGTTCTGCAAAGGTGTAATCTATAAATCATAAAATAACATGAATAATAAATTATCCGGGTACGAGACGGTCTTTTATTCATTTGTAACATTTTGTTTATGAACAAGCAGCACAGAATGGTGATCCATAGATTTCAAACAGATAAGACAGCACACACCTACATATCAAAGTCTGTTAAAGAACGCGTCATCAGGAAAACTGTCTAAAAACATCTGCTAAACATATTTTCAAGCAGTTTTGCATAACTTACAGTCTGATAAGTCATAGACATCTTAAAATGTGTTTTCTGTATGTCTAGGCTAACCTGTACATCAAATAGCCTAGACGCATCCGTGAAATACGTGTGTTAATATTAACACATAAACCAAAACATTTTATGAAGACGTTACACAAAGAATAAATGTCATATTCCTTTGTTAATGTGATAGTTTTGTGAAGTTCATGCAACGGTTTCCACCGGTGAGCACAAGCAGGAGTCGGTCGTTACCACAGTAACCGCTCTGCTTCTGCTTTCCACCTTCTCGTGCGCATGGAAAAGTATGGAAGATATACTGATAATTTATAATTGATGTTATTTAATAATAGGCCTACTATAGATTGTAATTTGTACATTACACTGACTTTAACGAAAACAACTGTTTTGCAGAACGTGCCATGTTTGTGTTCTCGCATTTACACGGCTTTGACCAGCAGATGTCGCTAGCGTGCCACGCCCTTCTGCTCCGCTGCTTTGCGCATGCGTAGAACTTTCTCATTACAAGAAAGTTTCTCGTTATTATGACTTACATAGTTATAGTTTTTACTCAACTGTGTACTCAACGAACTAAAAGCCTTTACATTCTCACCCATTTCGCTAAGCCAAGCCCATCTCAGTTTAATTTTTACACTTTTATCGATCTCCAATACATCGGAGGCTTCCTGCAACTGAATTTAATTTAGTTCAATTACAGAACGCTTAGAGTGGAGAGAGGAACGTGCTTTTGCTCCACCCCAGGCTTCAATCACACCCCCCTCAGCAGGGTGAATACACCTCATCTTTCCTTAATTTAAGACCCATTAAAACTAAAATTAAGGCATTTATTACACTATTTGAGAAATGTAAGCCTATTTACGGCCTTAAAATGATGAAAAGTTAATTTAAGACATTAGGACAGGTGGGAACCCTGCAATTGACGGAAATCCGTCATAGACTTGCTGCAGTTAACGGAAATCCGTCACAGCGACGGAGAACTTTAACCCATGTTAATGTAACTTCCTCAAAGTGACATGCTTTACATCAATTATAGTTATGTATGTATGTATTAATTATTAACTAATTAATTTATTTCAATTTTATTTTTGTGCCACAGTTGTTCACAGTTTGGGTCATGTGGTCAATGTTTACATTTTCTGCATCAGTGACCTCAGCATTCTTGCCTGCTTGTTTCCTAGAGTGTTCTCCAACAATGGGTAATTCATTTATTGGACTAATCCTGATATATAATATAATATGGATAGATAGATAGATTAGTTACTATTAGTAAACTAATACTATGTGTTGATCATTTGCAGGTCTGAGTTTCCAATGAAATGGACCTTCTGGTTTTTCAAGACAGTTCCTGGTATGGCTGCACATTCAGTGTTGTTTTGATATAACCAGTATTCAATTAATAGATTAAATGTATTATTTTTTGTGGATGTATGGTTTGTGTGTTCATTGTAACCCTGTTTTTTTCTTTCTTTCAGGTCTCACTGGGGTCCTTTTACTATTGATTTTTGCTTTTATGTATGTCTTCGCCTCACACTATTTCAGACGCATCAGCTTTAGGGGATTCTGGATTACACACCACCTATATGTGCTCGTCTATGTCCTGGTGAGAAAAAAAGCACACCAGTAGTTTTGTGGATTTTAATTGTGTTTGAGGATCAGTATTGTGTACTGAGAAAAATAATGTTAAATATAGATCAAATACAAATAGTAGAAGAAAGCATAACCGCATAACAGTAGCTGTAGGATTTTTAATTGCTTTTTTAATAGACACTTTGACTGTTTATTTACTTGTCCTTTAGAAGCACCAGCCTGACATTTTTTTTTATTATTATTATTATTTGTATGTGTGTGTTATTTGAGGTGAAGAAGACAAAATTACTAATCCTTGTTAATAATAAGTCTACAGTCCCATAAAGCTGCTATTTACCATATCATTGAACAACTTTGATAAAACGGTTAGTTCCTGTCCTTGATTCTGATTGGTCAATAGCTGTGTTTTATTCATGATGAAACACAGCTATGATCGCTTCACCCAACGGTTCTGTGTATCACTGCACAACACCCTTAGCAACCACTCTTAGCAACGTAAACTGACTGCATTGAGATTTAGCATTTTCCTTCAGGTCAGTCCTAAGTTCATAATAAAAAATCTGTTTAAATGTCCGATGTATTATCTTGTCCTTTTAACAGTTAAGGGGTTTTCCCGTGACTGACAGCGCTATGCCCTTTTAACAGTTGCGTCTTGTTCCGTGTTCACAACAATTCAGTCTTTTCAATATAAAATTCTTCGCTACTGACTGACACACTCATAAAGACAGTCTTTTCCGCCATCTAATGCCGTAATAATGTAACTTCTGTTGCTGTTCACGGTCAGGGACTATTTTTTACGGCGGAAGGAAGGCTTTTAGTGAAAGTTTACTTCATGAAAGTTGCATTGAAACATATTTTTGGCATTAATATTTGTAATTGTGTGGTAACCGTTTTATAAAAGCAATAAGGTACTCGAGGCTAGTGCTGTATCGTGAATAAGTCACGGCTGAACGGGTTCACTCCGCTTCGTATCGTGCCTAATAACGCCCTTCAGCCATGACTTATTCACGATACAGCACAGCCTCTCATACCTTATTGCTTACATAGTACATTGAGGACAAATGAATATGGTAACACTTTCTACTAACCATAACTTTGCAACTACATGTCAACTATCAGTCATTAGAGTATTAGTAGACTGTCTGCTTAATATCTGCTAACTCTTTATTTTGATGCTCCCACAACACACATTCCACTGACTATATGTAACTTTACAACTACATGTCAACTTATTCTACTAACCTGAACTGTTAGCTGACATATAGTTGCTTATATTTCCTTTATAGTTAGTAGAATTTCTGAAGTAGACTATAGTAGACTAAAGTAACAATATATTGTCACAATATATCACAATACAAAAATGCAACAATATCGTAGTGTGGATAGTGACAATGTGTGTTGTGCATAGTTCATCCAAAATGAAAATTACTGTGCGAGACAAAATTAAATATTATATCAAAAATATTATATTAAAAATTATATCAGATTAAGCAACACTTAAGCAAAACATGGTCAGGTCAAAGTGTCTGAATAATTTTTTGTTCCAGACTTTTATCAATTTTACTGGTAGTCCACTGTATTCAATTCAATTCACATTTATTTGTATAGCGCTTTTCTTAAGAGGCTGGATCCAAACTGAAGCTGATGTACCCTCTAGTCAACGGAAAAACGGAAAAGCAAATGGAGAATAATTAGCATAACTGCTGTTCATAACATTAAGCAAAGATAGTCATGTGCAAGTGATCTGATATGAGATGCATTATGTGAATGCTTGGCTAAAGAGATGCGTCTTTAATCTAGATTTAAACTGGGAGATTAATTCTGAGCTCCGAACATTATCAGGAAGGCTATTCCAGAGTTTAGGAGCCAAATGTGGAAACACTCTCCCTCCTTTAGAGGACTTAGCTATCCTAGGTACAACCAGAAGTCCAGAGTTTTGTGATCTTAAAGAGTGTGAAGGATTGTAGGGCAATAGAAAATCGGTTAAGTACACTGGAGCTAAACCATTTAGGGCCTTATAGGTCAGTAGCAATACTTTATAATCGATACGGAACTTAATAGGTAACCAGTGTAGAGATGATAAAATTGGTGTTATATGATCATATTTTCTCGACCTGGTAAGAACTGCATATTGTACTAATTGTAGCTTGTTTATTGAGAAAGCAGGACAACCAACTAGTAATGCATTACCGTAATCTAGTCTAGACGTCATGAATGCATGAACTAACTTTTCTGCATCAGAAACAGATAACATATTCCGTATCTTAGCAATGTTTCTGAGGTGGAAGAAGGCTGTTTTTGTAACATATGAAATATGATTTTTGAAGGACAAGTTGCTGTCTAATATAAGGTCTTTAACTGTCGAGGATGGAGTAAGAGTACATCCTTCTAAATGCAAATTGTAGTCTGAGAGATTCTGTGTGCAGGTTTTTGGTCCAATAAGTAATACTTCAGTCTTATCTGAATTTAGTAGAAGAAAATTACCAGTCATTCAATGTTTAACTTCTTTAACACACTCTGTCAGATGGGATAATTTAGAGATTTCATCTGGTTGTGTTGAAATATATAACTGAGTATCATAGGCATAGCATTGGAAACTAATTCCATGTCTTCTTATAATATTACGAAGTGGCAGCATGTATATTGAAAATAGCAAAGGGCCTAACACAGATCCTTGCGGCACTCCATAATTTACTATCGTTATCTTAGATTTTTCCCCGTTTAAGTAAAGAAAATTGTGACGGTCTGATAGGTACGACCTAAACCACATTAATGCCTGTCCCTGAACACCAGTATAATTTTGTAGTTGATCTAGGAGTATTTTATGATCTATAGTGTCGAACGCAGCACTAAGATCAAGTAACACTAGTATTGAGATAAAGCCTTGGTCAGAAGCTAGAAGTAAGTCATTTGTAATTTTAATGAGCGCAGTTTCTGTGCTATGATGAGACCTGAATCCTGACTGAAATTTTTCATAGATAGCGTTTTTTTGCAAGAAGGAGCACAGTTGAGCAGATACAACTTTTTCTAGTATTTTAGACATAAATGGAAGATTTGAAATGGGTCTGTAATTTGCCAATACATTTTGATCTAATTGTGGTTTCTTAATGAGAGGCTTAATAACTGCTAGCTTGAACGGTCTTGGGACATGACCTAGAGATAAAGACGAGTTAATAATATTGAGAAGAGACTCTTCTGCTACAGGTAACAATTCTATTAGTAGTTTAGTGGGTATTGGATCTAATAAACATGTTGTTGGTTTAGACGCAGTGATACGTTTATTTAGCTCTTCCTGTCCTATAGTTGTAAAGCACTGAAACTGTTCTTGAGGGGTGATAATTGAGGCTGAATCATAAAACTCTGTCAAAGGTTGTACATTTACAATTGTATTTCTGATGCTTTCAATTTTTTCAGTAAAGAAATTCATAAAGCCATCGCTACTAAACTGTAACAAAATGTTTTGTTCTGGTGATGTCTGTTTATTTGTTAATCTAGCCACTGTGCCTACTAAACAAGAACCTTGGATTGTTTTGGTTATTTTCTATGAGTTTGCGGAGATGCTCAGCCCTGGCTGCTTTTAGAGTCGTATAATGGGAAGTGCTGTCTTTCCACGCGATTCTGAAGACGTCTAAACGAGTTTGTCTCCATTTACGTTCTAGATTATGAGTTTCTCTTTTGATAGCGTGAGTAATACTGTTGTACCATGGTACAGTATTTTTCTCTCTAACCTTTTTTAATCTCATGGGTGCAACAGTATCTAATGTACTAGTGAAAATGGTGCACATACTGCTAGTCATTTTCTCAAGATCATTTGTGTGTTTAGGTACAATGAGCAGCTGAGACAGATCAGGCAGTTTATTTGTGAATTTATCTATAGTTGTCAGGAGAATTGTTCTACCTAATCGATATCGTGGCGCAATTTGACAAATATCAGCAGTATGTAGTACGCATGTTACAAGGTAGTGATCAGTGATCACTTTGCGGTAGAATTTCTATATCGGTAGGATTGATTCCATGTGATATAATTAAATCTAAATGTCTTTTGTTACCAGTAAAAAGTGGCCTGCATTATTTCAAATATATCTAGTCAGTGACAGAGTGCAAACATATTCATATTTTTCTGTATTTTCAGCTTCAGAATCATGAATATTTTTATTCTGGTGTCACCATTGTCCTGTGAATTGGGTTACCAGAACCATGTAATACCAAATTTAGCATTTTAATCAACAGTACATTTTTTGTTATCCTTTTACCATATGTCTTGAAGTATCGTAATAATATCGTATCGTGATATGTATCGAATCAGAACACCCTTAATATTAACATATTTAATTATACTCTAATGCATAAATTATTAAATCACTATTAACCTTTAAAATGATTTATTTTTAATATTTTGTACAAAAGAGTGGGAATGTTATTTCAGTTTTGAAGTTAAAAGAAACAACAACAATAATACATTTTATTTGTTTGGTTGATTTTATTTTAAAACAAGAATATAATTATTCTCAGCTTTGTTTTTTTGTCTGTTTTTTTATTATTATTTTATTTTGTTTTTTAGTTTAGTTTTTTGTTTTGTTTAGTTCTATGTTTTGTTTTGTTCAGGTTTGTTTTTTGTTCAGGTTTTTTTGTTTTGTTTTGTGAGAGACTTCTCCTTTTCTCTCATCTCATTTGACAGACGGTGATCCACGGCAGCTTTGCCCTCCTTCAGGAACCCCGCTTCCACATTTACCTGATCCCCCCTGGCCTGCTCTTCCTCGTGGACAAGCTCATCAGCCTCAACAGGAAGAAGGTGGAGATCCCAGTGGTGAAAGCCGAGCTGCTGCCCTCAGGTAGACAATACTCAGTCTCAGCAGATCCAGCACAAAGCTCTTTTATCTCCGAGTCTCCAAGGGCCCGAGAGCACAGTGGTCTATCATGTGCTGTAAAGTGTCACTCCTAATTGCTCTGGCTGTGAAATCATACAGGAAATCTCAAAATTCAGGAGACACTTCAAAATCAAATAATACACGCACAAACAAGTGTCCTGTTATATCACATCTCTGTTGTCAAATATGTTTAAAATCACTAGTTGTTCTGAGGTACTGAGGTACAATGATAACAAACTAGCTTCTCAATTTCTTTGAATTGGCAGATGTAACGTACCTGGAGTTTAAGCGTCCACAAGGTTTTGTCTACCGCTCGGGACAGTGGGTACGTATCGCATGCCTGGCACTGGGCACGGATGAGTACCACCCCTTCACTCTGACCTCCGCACCACACGAGGAGACCCTCAGCCTTCATATCCGTGCAGTGGGACCCTGGACCAGCAAACTCAGAGAGGCCTACACCCCTGAGAATCTCCAGGAGCTTGGAGGATATCCAAAGGCAAGGATGTAAAGTCTGTATTTGGATTAAATAGATGTAGATAAACCTGAATGCATCAGGTTATGCCAATAAAAATGATTTTTAAGGGTCAGATCAGGTAGAAGTAGTTCCTTGAAGTAAAAAGCCATATATATATATATATATATATATATATATGTGTGCGATTAATCGATTGAAAGCTATTATATTTAGTCCTGTCAAATTGATTAATCGTGATGAAAAGTTTGTATATATGTGTATATATATATATATATATATATATGCGATTAATCGATTGAAAGCTATTATTATATTTAGTGCTGTCAAATCGAATAATTATGATTAATCGCATCTAAAATAAAAGTTTGTAAACTTTTATGTTAGATGCAAGTAATCGATTGACAGCACTAATTATATATTATATTTAGTGCTGTCAAATAGATTAATCGCATCGAACAAAATTTGTGTATATATATAGAGAGAGAGAGAGAGAGAGAGAGAGAGGGGTGTGTATGTATGTATGTATACATGTGATTAATCGATTGACAGCACTAATTATATATGTGATGACTTTTTATACACAATCATATATATAAACATTGGTATATTTTTTATATATATATATATATATATATAAGTTATTTATTATTTTCATTCAATAATAATTCAAACTCAGCTGTATCTGGACGGGCCGTTTGGGGAGGGTCATCAGGAGTGGACAGACTATGAGGTGTCAGTGCTGGTGGGTGCTGGGATTGGAGTCACACCCTTCGCCTCCATCTTAAAAGACCTGGTCTTCAAATCTTCAGTCAAGTTCAAATTTCACTGCAAAAAGGTACAGTTCCCTTTTTAAAAAAACAAGTTTTAATGTCCTTTGATTGAAGTTTTTAAAGACGTCCTCTGGCTCCAGGTGTATTTTATCTGGGTGACACGCACTCAGCGTCAGTTCGAGTGGGTGTCTGACATCATCAGAGAGGTGGAGGACATGGACGGCCAGGAGCTGGTGTCAGTGCACATCTACATCACACAGCTGGCTGAGAAATTCGATCTCCGCACCACCATGCTGGTAAACCCATTGTGTTTATATAAGATAACTTTATGACAAAACACAATTGGTTTATATGGTTATTGTCCATTCCACTGAACTACTGTGACATAATTGAAAGCAGCTTATCAGTTATGAACTAATGGTTGGTTATGTCACTTTTTTCTTTTGAAGTATGTCTGTGAGCGCCACTTTCAGAAGGTGTGGAACAGGAGTCTGTTTACCGGCCTGCGGTCCGTCACACACTTCGGTCGCCCACCCTTTGTGGCTTTTCTCAGCTCGCTACAGGAAGTTCATCCAGAGGTCAAAAGCCAGTTTGTTTGCCTCCATTGCAGCTTTGCCATTAAACTTTGACTTTTACATTTTTCCAAATCTTCCAGTAAATATTCTTCTTGTTAAGGAAGTCATTTTTATTTTTATGTTAATAAGTCACTGATTTAAATCAATGTGACAGTTTATATCAATCTCACGTACGCAATTTATGAGCTGTTCTTTTCTAACTCTTAAAGGTGGAGAAGATTGGCGTGTTCAGCTGTGGTCCTCCCGGTCTGACTAAGAATGTTGAGAAGGCCTGCCAGCAAATGAACAAACGTGACCAGACACATTTTCTTCACCACTATGAGAACTTCTAAACTGTCTATGTGTGAATTATTTAAGGAATAACTGACAATGAATCATTTAATTATCAATATTGATTCACTTTATAAGGGCTGGACTCAATTTTTGTTGCCATTTACAGTTTGTAAAGAATGTGTTGAGGTCTAATGGAGTTATAAAAGTTGTGATAAATTAAACCGTTTTATTAACAATCATATTAGGGGTGCATTTCATTTAAAGAAACTGATTACTGTCAAAGGAAAGATATTTTGGAGTTATGCTAAATTGATAATTTTTCATTTGTCTTTCTCTCTGCCTGAATGCAAGTATTTATGATATACATTCTACAATGGATGATCAATAAATGAAGTGTTATTACATTTTTGACTGTATTGTTGTTGTCATTTTAGTCTCATAATCATCACCTGATGCATAAACAGTTTAAAATTACTGTCACTGATATAATGGTTATAAACATGGAAAATGTTATATGCAATGTCTATGGGCACATCTATAAGATGTGCATATACATATATGTGTTTATGTGAGTGATTTATATTATATTATTAGAAACACTCATTTTATAATGAGAATAAGGCAAGTTCTTTTGTACAAACAATCTAATTGTTTAATCATTTTAGAAAGGAAATCTTTCTTTATCGGAAGTATCAGAGGCAGGTGGTCTGCATATTATGTTTTACATGCATTTATTTATATAAGGAATGCATTAATAATGAAGAAATCTACACACTACATTTAATTATCTGCCATCATATCATTTATAAAGCATTTTCCATCACTGAACGTGAACATTTATTAGGAAATATACTGATATATGATGTGACTTCTAACAGTTTTCCCATGAAAACAGACGGTGTTGAGGGACATCAGTTTTTATGGATTTCACAGTTGTAAAGTTACTTTAGTATTTACATTTAATTATTTAGCAGACACTTTCATTCAAAGCAACTTACAAATAGAAGAACAATAGAAGCAATCAAGCCAACAATAGGTGTGACTATTAGTTAGTCCAGCACAGTACACAAAGCAAGGTTTAAAGTCTTTTTTTATAGATACAAGTGTTAGTATTAATGGGTGAAGTGTTGACAAAAAAGATATGTCTTCAGCCGTTTCTTGAACATTGAAGCTCAGTTTGAGTTAGATCATTCAACCAACATGAAACACTCAAGATGAAAGTTTGTGAAAGTGATTTTGTGCCTCTTTGGGATGGCACCACAAGGTGCTGTTCACTTGCCGAATGCAAGCTTCTGGAGTACACATGGGTCTGAAGTACTGAGTTTAGGTGTAGGGGTGCAGAGCCAGTGGTTGTTCTGTAGGCAAACATCAGAGCTTTGAATTCATTCATTAATACAGTTTATTCACGATAGTTTAAAAAAATGGTAATAAAATATGACAAGATCTCAGAGTTAATTATGTCAGATAACACTTAAGCAAAACATGGTCAGGTCAAAGTGTCTAAATAATTTTTGATTCCAAATTTTTATCAGTTTTCCATTTCATGCATTAATACAGTTCATTCATTAAAATATGACAAGATCTCAGAGTTCAACTGTGTCAGAAAAAAATAATCTTAATTATTTCAGATAACACTGTCAGGTCAAAGTGTCTGAATAATTTTTGGTTCCAAATATTTATCAGTTTTACTGGTAGTCCACTGTATGAAGAATTTTTGGGTATAAATATCAGTTTACTTTATTTTGCTATCCTCACTTACATAAATGAACTATAGTGTCCTGCACCCACTAGTAAAAATATATCAAATGTCTGAATAATTTTTGGTTTGACCATATATATATATATATACACACACACACACACACATATATTTTATATATATATATATATATATATTTATATTACACATATATTTATATTACACATACACATATACACACACACACACACACACACACATTTGAATGTAACAAATACACAACTTTGGCAAAAAAATTAAAATAAAACCGTTCACACTGTAACCATTCATAAAAGCGTGAAGTTTAATGCCAATCATGAAAGACATGTTAAAAGCGAAGACTTTCGAAAAGTCAACAGTTATAAATTTTTTTATACTGGTAATGATGTAACAAAAATTTAAAGTGTTGATAACCCAAGCCTGATAGTGATAAAGGTGTAAAGGTAAAGGTGAACAAATTTTCTGAAGAAACTTCCTGATTCTGTAATAAAGGAAGCACATTACTGAAAATCAAACATTTTACAGAAACGCCTTTTTTATTATTGTCTGAAACTGATAATTTAGGGTTGGGTCGGACACGTATGCATCCTGGAACATTATTCAGTGAAATATTATCTTATCGATTCACTTTCCACTGCAGTGGAAATCAATGTGAAATACCGCAAATTGATCACTCTTAAGTGATAATACCATACTTTTATAATGTGTGATAACCAGCCTGTTGTCTGTTAGTACTGAGCACTTCGTAATAGCATAGTCAGGGTTGGTCTTATTTTTGTAACATTACATTCAGTATTGCTTGCTTACAACACTGCACACATAACATATTCGCCTAAATTAGTGTCTAAAGAAATTGTAAATAATTGTGAAATTGCTATACTGCATTGTGTGACATTATTTAGGGTTTACTGGAACTGAATATCTGAGTCAAAGCGAGAGCATGAGGTTTGTGTAAAAGGGAGGATTCAGTGAGATACATGGTAAATAATACAGATAACATCATGTTATCAGGGAGCTTGACATCTCAAATGAACAGCAACCATTATTTACCGTTGATTGTTACAGATTTTCATGAAGTGAGTCATTTTTATTTAATTATTCTGGTAACACTTTACAATTAGGTAATATTAGTTAACTATGAAAAATACGTCTTTAACTAACTTTACTAATGGGACCAACCTTTATTGTGAACCGTTACCGATTTAATGCATTTGTCTTTTTATTTTTTTCTGTTGTTTCTGTAGTTTATTTATTTTCCGTGCTTTTATGTGACCTGTTTGAAAATCAATCAATTAAAATTAAAAATAATAATGGAGCATGTTTTGTGAGTGTGATATTCTTTTTTAGTGCTATGGCAGCACTAGCTCAACCAATGGCGTGAGTTTGAGGCGTACCGTACCGATTCTGAACTGTAAAAAGCCTTCACGTGCTTGTAGAACTTGTAATTTACAATGTGTAAACTCGCAATTTTCTGAGAGTTACGACTTTTTACCATGTGCAAAAATCAAATGTTCCTAACAAAGCTTTAACAACAAATGCTTGATTAAAGTCATTAAACAACACAAAAACTGTGATAAGGTAACATAAAAAAATAATAGGCTACATAAAAATGAGTTAAGTTAACACAGTTTAACACATTCTTATAGGGTGAATGCAAGTAAAGTGGGCCAGTTTTTGTTAAACGTGTAATTTAGATATCTAGGTGTTTTTTATTATTACTTTTGTTAACTTTAAAGGTAAAATATGTAACATTTAAGAGGATCTATTGACAGAAATGCAATATACATAACTATGTTTTCAGTGGTGTATAAAGACCTTACATAATGAACTGTTATGTTGTATTACCTTAGAATGAGCCATTTCTATCTACAAACACCACAGGTCCCCTTTTCGCGCTGGCATGTTTCTACAGCAGCCCTAAATGCACAAACTTCTCTACAGAGCGTGTTTTGTCACTATGTTGTTGTTGTTCTTATTCTTTGGTGTTTTTAGAGGCAGCTTGCATCGTCACTACGTTGAGTAGTGACTCAAGTGACTCTTTTCTATAAAAAAAAACATCTCAATTTACAGGAAGAGCAAGTGGCAGACGTGCAGCAATGAACGTGCGACTGGACACAGCCTTTGTCGTCAACAACAAAAGATGTGGGAAAGGCCACATTCTCCTAAGCCATTGCAAAGCTCTGTGATCAGTCTCTAGCACAGGGGTTCCCAAACGTTTTGCAACACGCACCCCTTTCTAGTGTTTGAAACCTGTCAAGCACCCCCACCACCTTACTTCAGTTAAACATCACATTTTTAATAGCAATAACTAAATACAAATATTCACTGTATATTAGAAAACATCAACATTTCAGTTATAAATAAAAAAAAATACTATTGCTTCATACCTTTTTTAGTGCGATGGATGAGCCCCTCTTGTCTTGAGTTCGGGCCTAACAACTCCAAAGTCGTCCTGAAACCAAGACACAGATATGTCCCTAAGGTTCTCTTGACTCCGTTCAATGCTCGTTCCGTATCTAAGGGAACCGAGGTTACGTTAGTAACCGAATACGGTTTATTACCCTGGTATTTTATTACCAAGGTAGGACGTCATAGACACCAGGGATTTTTTTTCACTGCAGCTTTAGGGAGAAAATACTGAATTAGCACATGGTTTGTCTTAAAGCATATTAAAAAACACCACATAGACATATAAACAACATTAAAAATTAGATTTTTCACCACAGGGGTTCTTTAAAAGACCCTAAAATAAAGTGTTACCAAAACTTAAAACTGACTTTATTTCAGCTAGTTGCCAAGGCAACATTTCTCATTTTCTTTTAGTTTAACTTGATGTAATAAAATAACTAAAACTGAAATAAAAAGTAAATAAAAACTAAAATGACAAAAACACAACAAAATTAACTCAAATTAAAATGAAAACGCAAAACAGTATCAAAGTATCTCAAAGATACTAAAATATCCTGGTTCGGTGTTTAATCTTGCAGAACCAGCAGTCAAGACTGAGACTGCGCCGCCCTCTACTGGTAGAGTCTGCTACTGCACACATGATATTTTCTGACTATAGTACATACACTGTATATCCAGTAAACATAAGATGAAGTGTGTTAATTAGGCTAAAACTATACAAATTCAAATGTCACATTTCATATACATTTATGTTTTCCAAACTAGTGATAAACAGAGCAACCTACCCTAACCTCATCTGCTTAACACAAAGCTAATCCTATTACTGTCTGTAAGTACCAAGTACGTATTTTGTGTCTGTCCAGATTGTCCTGCTGTTCCACACACTTTGGGTGTCACAACAAATGCTATATTTACAGGGGCAGAACACAAAGGTATGATCGTGTATTGGTTGTAAAAATATGCACTTTCCTTTCTTTGATGGAACTGCTCAAGACGTCTTAGTGGGAATCCTCAATGTGAAGATGTTTGGAAGTGGCACTAAGAAGTGGTTTATCAAGAAGAATAAAAAACAGAGGGTTAAAGGAAGAAAACCTGTCAACAGGAGGAGAAAGAAATGGGTCGCCAAGGTCCTGAAACAGCACAGGGAGATGATTGTGAAGGAACTGGATGTCAACAAGGTGCTGCCGTACCTGGTGTATGACAAAGTGTTTTCTCTTGGAGAGTACAAAGAGATATTGGGTCAAGACTCTAGCAAGAAACGAGCCGAGCTGTTCTTGGATCAGCTGTCCCAGAAGGGCCCGTGTGCCTTCAGCGCCTTCTGCTCCGTGCTGGAGGAAGTGTGTCCTCACCTGCTTACCTGCTTCCTGCTGGATTGTGAAGGTAAATCAGACTTTCAGAAAATATTAGCTGACTATTTAGATCACAGGTGGACAAATCTCATGAAAACATATTTACTCAGGTCTCATTTCACTCCTAAAAAACAAACTAACTATTAAATTTGGTAACACATTAGTTAATGTATTAACTAACATGAACTAACCATGAGCAATAAACTACATTTGTTACTATATTTACTAATCTTTGCTAAGGTTAGTTAATGAAAATACAGTTGTTCATTGTTTGTTCATGTCAGTTCACAATGCATTAACTAATGTTAACAAGATTTTAATAATGTGTTAGTACATGTTTAAATTAACAAATATTAATAAATGCTGTATAATTGCAGTTTAATATTAGTTCATGTTAACTAATGTAGTTAACTAATGTAAACCAATGAACCTTATTGAAAAAGTGTTACCTTGAATTTTTTTTAAATGAATAAATATTTGTTTATTGGTTTAAATAAATTAACAAATATTATTAATTTATAAATAAATAAATATAGAAATTATTATTTATTTTAAAAATAAATAAACAAATAAAACCAATTTTAAATAGTTTAAACATTTTTATAAATAAATAAATAATAAAAGAAAACTAACTAACTGAAACAAAAGAAAGGAAAACTATTTTTAAATATTTATTTATTTAAATAATGTAATTAATAAAAATTAAATAATATATTATAATAATATACTTATTAGTATAATATATAATATATATTATTTAAATAAATGCATAAATATTTTATTTATTTTTAGAAAAAGAAACTATTTTTTTTTAATATTTATTTATTAAAACAAATATTTAATTAATATAATATATATAATAAATATAAAAATAAATAATATACTTACTATAGTAATATGCTTATAAGTATATAATATAATGTGTATATAATGTTTAAATAAATACATAAATGTATTCATTTTTAAAGAAACAAAATTCTTTCTAGAAAAAAAGTCTTTTTAGGACCATTTTTGCACTGTAATTTTTTTGTATATATATATATATATATATATATATTCCATTATTCTCAATGATGATTCTTATTTGATTTTTTATAATAATGAAAATATATCTTTGTTTTTGTTTTGTTTATTTATTGAGCACAACATCAGTATATGTGGGGTAAACTGTGGATCATTTATCATTGCGTTGGCACAAAATGCATTCACCGACTTTCAAATGGCAGGAATTCACTCAAACACCACCACCTCAAAACTACATGTACCTAAAGGCTTTGCATGTTTACATACTTTTTTCAAAACTGTTAAACTTAGTATTTCTCAGTCGCTTTGGTGCATTTCTCAGATCACAACTGAAATTCTCAAAACTGCTTGTTCAACCTCCACATCATCTAGTCACTTGTGCAGATCATAAACGCAGTTTCTCATTCTTTTAAACGAATTGCAAATGCTTTGGTACAGTCTGTCTGCTGTTTCCTACATTATCAATTGCTAATGCCATGTTTATTAAAATATATTATACTAGTTCTCTATTGAATAGTCTTACCCTTCAAAACATCCAGGCATTTGTTAATCACATAAGTCATTAAATGCAGAATGGTTGAACACGTTTCTAATGAAATAAGGGCCACTATTGTGGACTGTGTTCTCAATATTGACCTTACAATGGCCAAGGCGGGTTAAAAGGTACAGCCGAATGCTGGGAGAATGACTGTTTCCTCAATAATTCAAACGTTTGTAGACAGAACATATGTATTTCAACAAAGTGCACTGTAATCTACTGCAATGCTTCATATTACAGTACCATTTTTACACTTACATCAGCATATTACACTTTCATTTTACAGTATATAGTAAATAAACTTTATACAGATACTATATACATATATACAGTGTATGTATAAGTATTCTTGTCTTTGTCTTTTATATATTGCAATGACATTGTAATTTGTTGACAGACTAACAGTGTAACTGTGAATCCTGCAGTCTCTTGTCCAGTAATGTGTCAATTTGTACTGTTAAAACTGATAAATGCCTTACAGATAAAGTGCAGTCTTGTGCATTTTCAGTCATTGTCATCAAAATTGTCACCATAGTTTACATGGTAATACTGTCAGAGTACACTGTTATATTGACAACATGACTAAGCATCTTGTTTGTGAACAGTGACACAAAGACGTCATTTTGATGGCACAGATATGTTCACTTGATTTTGAGAGATGAACTAAGGATTCTAAGCAAGTTACAGGCTTTTGCAGGTAATCCATTGTGTGGTGCTGTTTGTACAAATTGTTTGGAGAAATGCACTGACTGGTTTGCAAATTTTAACGGTGATTCGAGAAATGTACCAAAGCGACTGAGAAAAACTGTAACTTCAATACCTAATAGGATACAAAACTGAATAAGACATCAATTTGCTACATTTCTCCAGTATTAATGCCATACTGAAATATATTCAGAATCTAACATTTTAAATACTATCAAAACAATGAGATACAGCAGAATAGTTAGTCTTTCAATTTTATTACCATCTGTACAAAAGGCGAAATGTAAGAGGAATGTAATGTAAACATGGATCATGTGATCTGAGTCAATTCTAAAGAGTAGAGCGTGTCATTCTTGTTTTGTATTGTGTCATGTTATATAATGCTGCCTGTTGTTAGTGTTTTTAGGTCATTGTTTTATGAGTGGCAAAGTGTGTTTGTTGGGTGAAAACCTTTGCTAGTGTTATGGAAGAATGAGTTGATTTGAGACATTGAATGAGCTGTTTTAGTTGTTTTAGTGCAGTTTGAAATTCACTGCTCTGTGCCAAACTGAAAGTTGATTAGAAAAACTATGTGAAAAGTTTGGAAAAACTGTCCTAAGTATTGAGAAATGGGTTCTAGTGACTGTTTAAAAACAATGTCATAAAACGATTATTAATGCGAAAATAATACAATTATTTATAAAATACAAAAGTTATAAATAATACTATAGGTTAATAATATAGGTTTCATTTTCATTAGACAGACAACAGACAAATCAAAATAGATAGATCAATAGATAGATAGATAGACCGATAGACAGACAGATAGATAGACAGACAGACAGACAGACAGACAGATAGATAGATAGACAGATAGATAGATAGATAGATAGATAGACAGACAGACAGATAGATAGATAGATAGACAGACAGACAGACAGATAGATAGACAGACAGACAGACCGATCGATAGACAGATAGATAGATCAATCGATAGACAGATAGATAGATAGATTGATAAAGACAGACACACAGACAGACCGACCAACCAAGAGATAGACAGATAGATAGATTAATCGATCGATAGACAGACAGACAGACAGATAGATAGATAGATAGATAGATAGATAGATAGATAGATAGATAGATAGATAGATAGATAGATAGACAGTTAGATAGATAGATAGATAGATAGATAGATAGATAGATAGATAGATAGATAGATAGATTAATCGATCGATAGACAGACAGACAGACAGATAGATAGATAGACAGGCAGTTAGATAGATAGATAGACAGACAGACAAGACAGACCGACCAACCAACAGATAGATAGATAGATAGATAGATAGATAGATAGATAGATAGATTAATCGATCGATAGACAGACAGACAGACAGATAGATAGATAGATAGATAGATAGATAGATAGATAGATAGATAGATAGATAGATAGACAGACAGACAGATCGATAGATTGATAAAGACAGACAAGACAGACCGACCAACCAACAGATAGATAGATAGATAGATAGATAGATAGATAGATAGATAGATAGATAGATAGATGGATAGAGAGAGAGATGGATCAACAGACAGACAGACAGATCGATAGATTGATAAAGACAGACAGACAAGACAGACAGACCGACCAACCAACAGATAGATAGATAGATAGATAGATAGATAGATAGATAGATAGATAGATAGATAGATAGATAGATAGATAGATAGATAGATAGATAGATGGATAGAGAGAGAGATGGATCAACAGACAGACAGACAGATCGATAGATTGATAAAGACAGACAGACAAGACAGACAGACCGACCAACCAACAGATAGATAGATAGATAGATAGATAGATAGATAGATAGATAGATAGATAGATAGATAGATAGATAGATAGATAGATGGATAGATAGAGAGAGAGAGATGGATCGATAGACAGACAGACAGACTGATCGATAGGTAGATAGATATAAAGATATCTTATCCATTTCTTTATTTCTTCACCATTCTCCCATGTATGATAAACTGTCCAGTCAAGGATAATCTATGCCATATAATGGGGTGTCAAGAATTGTAGGGGAATGCATACTTCTTTTTTTTAAGTAAACATACAGTAAATTAGGTTAATTCAATAAGGTAAATTTAAATGAGGTAAATTCATAGGTGAAAATATGGATCCTGCATAAATGCAAAGCGTCAGTACCTTCACAAACACCTTTGCAAATCGCTGAGGTCTGTTATCTTAATCTAATCTTAAAGTGTAGTTAAAGCCCATGCTGACTACCATAGAAGTAGACACCAACCCAGTCTGTAAGGCACAGAAAGATCGGTTTAAGCCAGTGCGTCCCACTAAGAGCTGGCAGAAAATAGCCCGCTTAAATCCGCCCCTCTGAGGAGATTACCGGCTAGCCTGGGCTACAAACAGTGACGGGCAAAACCCAGCATATGGCCTCAAACTAAACTGTCTAGGTTAAGTTTGTCAGCTAATTTAATTTAATCTTGCATTTTAATGAATGCAGATTAATGTGAGGATGATAAACAGGCCAAAATATCAGTATAGCTCAGCTATTACTCAAAGACAGGGGTCTTATGATTTATTCATGCAATTAATCTACAGTCTTTACCCTTACAGAAGACCTTGGTACAACGTTTTTAGCCATTTAACTCTCAATCTTGTGTTACAGACTTCGTTAAAGACAGGCTTCGTGATTTTATATTAACGGTTGCATGTCAGAAACATGTCTGATCTTAACTAAATGGTTCCTAAATGCTTCCGTTCAGAGTAGAAAATGAATCGTCATTACATTACTATTCAGATACTGAAGTCAAAGTAAACTTTTCAAAGGTGTCTGAAAGATTTTTGTCTCCTAAAAGTCCACTGTTTCTCTCTGACGTTTCTCTCTCACAGATGGCTCAGCTGGAGGAAACAAAAAGCAAGGACAAACTAAACCAGCTCACAGCCAAGAGAACGATCTGTCCAAGGGACAAGACACGGGTTGTTTTCTACCTATGTACAGAGACCCACTTTTTGACACGAGGTAAGATATCCCATCGCTTGTGCTGTAATTGCCGCAATCTGTCCGCTCCAACTCCCTCGGGGTTGTTTTGCATAATGCATGAATGAATGAGAGCCTAAAGGGCCTATACTCCAGTTCTATGTAGAGCACAATTTCAGACTTTTAACTGCTGGTTTAATGTAAGTCACTTCTCCTTTTATGTCATGTCGGTCTCAGGAATTATGCGTTTCTAACAGCATCAAAATGAAGTTAAACTTGCTTTTTGGAATAGGCTACACCTCTGGCTACTCAGGCTACTGTCTCCTCTGACAGACCCTTTTCACGGACTGTGATGACGCGTTTTAACGGTCTCCAGCATCGTAAATCTTGCAAAGTTTTTTATATTTTCATTTTTTTTTTTATGTATGTACATTTATAACACTATACTTGGTATTATATTACATTTTCATCAAATTACAAAAAAAAAATTGTTAACGCTGTGAGGGTGTTTCTAATATACAGCGGCTATGGGAGTGACGGTAAAGTTTACATCTTTCTCTTTTCTGACGGCCGTTATCAATCTCTCTATTTTTTCATATTTTTTAAAGTTGTGAAAACACTGTTGTTGAATTTTTTTCTTTTGCTATTTGAGAACATGGGAACACAAAATAATGTACTAATATAATATAATAATGCAACTAGGCCTATTATTTCCGCTTCTGGGAAACCCGGAAATGTGAAAAGGGTCTTTGGTAGAATTGGCTAGGTGGCACAAAAACACTAGGGTCCTAGAACAGCGGTCCTGAAACTGCAGATTATTGTAGGATTATACTATTGCCTTTATTGGCCACAGTCTATCAATGGAGGGCGTCATGGTGGCTGTTGGACTATGAATAAAGCGAAATCAGGCAAATGGCTTTTTGCTTGGCATCAACACAATTGGATAGATCGGCAGAGATGCTGAGGATGCTGCTGTTTGTCTCTTGTGATGTGTGAATCCTTCTCATCAGTCTTCCGTATTTCTGGAGTCTCTGGAGACATTGACCTTTTCTGTTCAGGATGCTTATCAGGCCTGAAGGAATGTCCGCATTTCTGTGCCCTTTTAGTGGCATTTCTTTATTTGTTTAACTGCAGATACTGTACATGTAGTAATTAATGCAACAAGTATCAGTCGCTGTAAGCACGTAAAACTAATTATAAAATGACAAAAGCACATACAATTTAATTAATTAATTAATTTAAAATGAAATCTGAATATATAAAGCTACACAAAAATAAAGCCCATGTAGTGTGTTAGCATGAAATAAGTTTCCATATTGATTTTTACGGCACAAGCGGATTGGTTCCTGGTGCTTCTGTAGCCAGTGGGCTTGCTGCTCAACATTTAAATAGTTGGTCAGTGTTTGCTGTAGCAGTTTGCAGCACACTTTCAGAGTTGCTCTGAAACCCTCCACCTTCCCCAGCTCCACCTGTATTGATCTGCTGCGGGTAATTTCATATATGCTATTTGTGTCTCTGTACTTGCTCTGCAGCAGCAGCAGCAGCAATAATTAACAGCAACAGAAAAAGCAGCGTAGCCAAGACCAAATACATTAACATTAGTATGTCCATTACCATGCTAAACTTTTCCGAGAGTTGTCATGATAGAAATGAAGTTAAATACTTCTTTTGGGATCTTTTGGGATTGGTTCCAAATTGTGAAGTACACATTAATATGTACAATTATGTTTCATTCCCTGAATTCCAACACAATGTTTAAATAAATTATGTGTTCAAACAAACTCTTTATTAAAAATCACTGGACTACATAAAAAGGAATGACAAGACATTTTGGTGTTCATCCAAACACCATCCTCAGTTGTAAAAGCACGGGAAGTAACTTGATTGTACTCTTGATTGTTTCATCCCTCTTTTGTATGGATTTTAATAAATGCCCAATCTGGATAACCACAGTCCTTCAGTGCATGTTTAATGTAGTTATTTTCTTGTTCCCTGGCCTCAGGATACGTGGATACACTCTCTGCCCGACGTTGCAAAGTATAAATCACACCCAGTTTGATTCACACCACCAACGGGTGGTGTGAATCAAACAGAAGATACTAGTCCGCATTGGTGGGCTTCCCATTTTCCTTCACTTTTATGGCACAGTCTAAAAATGGAAGTTTGTTCTCACGCATCTCTTTAGTGAACTTGATGTGAAAGAGGGGGTGAAACAATCAAGAGAAAGGGTATGTATTGTCCAGAAATATCATGTGGTTATCAGTGTTGGGGAAAGTTACTTTTAAAAGTAATGTGTTACAATATTGCATTACTCCCTTAAAAAGTAACTAATTGTGTTACTTAGTTAATTTTTATGGAAAGTAATGCGTTACTTTACTTTCTGTCACCTGAGCAGGGCTAGTTTGTTTGTTTTTAATAACAAAACAAGTTATATTTTTGGCAAATGTGAAATAAAAGTGTTGCCTCGCTGCCTTATCAGGAAGTAACTTTGCATATGAAGGCACCTCACGAAATTAATTTGGGACAGACTTCTGATGCAGCGTAACAGTTAATGATCTAAGTTAAAGGGGTGGGTGATTATGATTTTACTTTTTAATGTTAGTTAGTGTGTAATGTTGCTGTTTGAGCATAAAAAATGTCTGCAAAGTTACAACCCGAATTCCAGAAGAGTTGGGAGGTTTTTAAAATTTGAATAAAATAAAAACTAAAAGACTTTGAAATCACATGAGCCAATATTTTATTCACAGTAGAACATAGATAACATAACAAATGTTTAAGCTGAGAAATTTAACAATTTTATGCATAAAATGAACTCATTTCGAATTTGATGCCTGCTACAGGTCTCAAAATAGTTGGCATGTTTACCATGGTGTGGCATCGAGGTTATGAGTTTCTGGAATTTTGGTGTTGGAATTTGGTCCCATTCTTGCCTGATACAGGTTTCCAGCTGCTAAAGAGTTACGTATTTTTCGTTTAATGTTGCTCTAAAAGCTTTATATACCTTTCAGCATTCATAGTGCCTTCCAAAACATGCAAGCTGCCCATACCGTATGCACTTATGCACCCCCATACCATCAGAGATGCTGGCTTTTGAACTGAACACTGATAACACACTGGAAGGTCTCCCTCCTCTTTAGCCCGGAGGACACGGCGTCCGAGATTTCAAACAAGAATGTCACATTTGGACTCGTCTGACCATAGAACACTTTTCCACTTTGAAACAGTCCATTTAAAATTAGCTTTGGCCCACAGGACACGACAGCGCTTCTGGACTATGTTCACATATGGCTTCCTTTTTGCATGATAGAGCTTTAGTTGGCATCTGTAGATGGCACGGCGGATTGTGTTTACCGACAGTGGTTTCTGGAAGTATTCCTGGGCCCATGTAGTAATGTCATTGACACAATCATGCTGATGACTGATGCAGTGTCATCTGAGGGCCCGAAGACCACGGGCATCCAATAAAGGTCTTCGGCCTTGTCCCTTACGCACAGAGATTTCTCCAGTTTCTCTGAATCTTTTGATGATGTTATGCACTGTAGATGATGAAATTTGCAAAGCCTTTCCAATTTGATGTTGAGGAACATTGTTTTTAAAGTATTCCACAATCTTTTTACGCACTCTTTCACAGCTCTGCCCATCTTTACTTCTGAGAGACTCTGCCTCTCTAAGACATCTGTTTTATAGCTAATCATATTACAGACCTGATATCAGTTAACTTTTATCAACTATTAACTTTTATTAACTATTATTATCAACTTTTTTGAGACCTGTAGCAGGCATCAAATTTGAAATTAGCTCATTTAGTGGATAAAAGTATAACATTTCTCCGTTTGAACATTTGTTATGTTATCTATGTTTTATTGTGAATAAAATATTGGCTCATGTGATTTGAAAGTCTTTTAGTTTTCATTTTATTCAAATTAAAATTAAAATTTGTTTTTATTTTATTTTCTTTTAAAGAATTGTCTGTTTAAGGACTACAACAAACGGCTGGTAGGGACTACAATGAGCTTCTTCCCGGTTTAGTGACATCACTAACCTTAACATTTACATAAACTCTGCCCCCGGCTGCTTTAGAGAAGAGGAAGAGTTGTTGTAGTAGAGTGTTGTTACCATGCCGTCATTTTACGCCGGACTGCTTCACAAACAAGGGTCAATTCAACGCTGGATTTGCACAAAAGATTAACATTACGGCACACGGCACTAGATGAGGAGTTGAATCAATTCCACAGCAACTACATAAATTTATCCAATAACCATAAGGCTGAACACCATTACTGACAATCGTCATTTTGGCTGCGTGAGATTCTCCACCTTTGTTGTTGTTGAGCAACCGAAGCGTGAGCAGTTAAAGCTCCGTCCTCTTCTGGAAAGGAGGCCGGGAGCAGCAGCTCATTTGCATTTAAAGGGACACACACAAAAACGATAACAGAAACCAATGACTACATTGAGACAAAGTTTGGTTAGGTGTTAGCTGTATATTTGTTATAGTTACTTCCTGTGTTTTACAACTGAGGATGGTGTTTGGATGAACATCGAAACGTCTTGACATTCCTTTTATGTAGTCCATTGATTTTTAATAAAGAGTTTGTTTGAACATTTTATTACCTGGATGTTTTTAGAAAGTCATGATAGTATAGATACATAGTTCATTTTGTTATACCTCCATCTGAGCCATCTGTGAGGGAGAAAAGCCAGAGAGAAACAGTGGACTTTTAGGAGGCAAAAATCTTTCAGACACCTTTTGAAAAGTTTACTTCGACTTCAGTATCTGAATAGTAATGTAGGTCTACATTTTGTCCTGTTGCCACATATCAAAATTTTTGCCTTTGACTGTGAATAATTGCTGACATCACTGTTACAAGTTTGCTTATCTCATGTCCCTTATGTAAACCGACTTCACCTGTCTGTGTAATAGGAAGACAGTGCATCTGTTTGTTACTTGTATACAGCCATAATTGGACACTTTGCCTCAACCTTGTCTTTTAAACATGAAGAATTTTGACAAGCACCAATACATCATTTTAAGACTAAGGAAAGTGTGCTGAGACTCTAGATGTAGTATGCATGAAACAAAGAGTAAAGCTCGCCAGAGGCTCCAGCAGTCGTGTGTTTGAAGCTGCTTTATTTGTGGTGTCAGCACACTGTTTGATCAGGGAGACTAATAGCTGACAGTGATTGTGAGTGTGTGCTATGTATATTAGTGAGTGGGATGTGACATGAACAGCCTGCAGGGCCAATAGGAGAGGAAGGTGTGCGTATTTCAGGTGTCTGTACATGGTATGATGGAAGATGAGGTAAAAATAGGAAATGGGGCCTTTGCCCAGCAAGTGCTGCACTTCTGAATGAAATGGAGAGCTCTTTTTAAATCTGGTGTGCAGGGTGGTCATTTGAATTTAAGGAATTAGAATTAGAATGTAATGAAATGTGAAGAAATGCTGCAAGTGTCTTTTTTTCATTTAATGTTTCAGTTTGAATTACTGATGTCCCATCTGTGGTGTATTTCCAGGAAAAAAAAAATAATATTGCTAATCAGTGTTAGAAATTTCACCAATAAAAAATGTGTTTAATTAATATATTTAAATGATATATTTCATGTTATATAGCATATTATTAAATAAAATATATAAATCTATCATCAGAATATGTTAAATAAATATATTTCAAATCAAATGTATACTGTAAATAAAATAAATATATTTATTTCATATAATAAATGTAGATATATTTAAAATTAATGACATTAAATTAAAATCGATGTATATTCTATTTATCTAAAATTATATAATATATAAATATATAATTAGAATATGTAAACTAACTGTCTTTTAATTAAATATATGTTAGATAAATATACAAATATATTTGTTTTAAATAAAATATATAAATATATTTAAAAATACATTAAATTACATCTTTTTAATTTGTAAAATTATATACTGTATAAATATATAATTTCAATATTTAAAATAATTTGTAAAATTATATAGTAATATATAAATATATAATTAGATTAGAATATGTAAATTAACTGTTTTTTAATTATAATTAAATATATGTTAGATAAATATATTTGCTTTAAATAAATATAAATATTTTTTAAAAATAAATTAAATTAATTAAATTACAAAATTTATTTAATTTTATTATATATATATATATATATATAATATTTTTAATATAGATTAATTTTGGACCGCGATTGGAAAATCTTTTTAATTTGTAAAATAATATACTATATAAATATATAATTTCAATATGTAAAAAAAATATATATATATATATAAATATATAATTAGAATATATAAATGAACTGTCTTTTAATTATAATGAAATATATTTAAATATATATGAGATAAATATATAAATAAATATTTGTTTTAAATAAATATAAATACGTTAAATAAATATAAATAAAATTAATCTATTTAATTTTGTTATATAATATTTAATTATAGATTAATTTGGACTGATTGTAAAATCTTTTTAATTTGTAAAATTAAATGTATTGAATTAAATATATGTGAATGATAAATGTGTTTATATTATATTATATTTTCATTTTATTTATTTTTTTTTAATTGAAATATAGATAAAATGTTGGATTGTAATTGTAGAATCTTATATAAAATATAATTAGAATATTTAATATATTGAATATATAATATTTTAATCATGAAATAAATATACAGTCTTTAAATTGCAAATAAAATGAAAAATTTGTGATTTTATTTATTTTATTTATTTTTTTTTTTAAATTGCAATTCAAATCTCACTCCATTTCAACTTCCAATTTACCTAATAGATTGAAAGGCCCCTAATTCTTATATTCTGAATTTTACCCAACCCTGGTGCCCAGCAGACCTGGTTAATGCATAATGATAGTTCTGGCCCTGTGAAATCAGGCTAGATCCAATCTGGGTTTGAAATAGAGGACGTGGGCTCGCAGTGGGGGAGGACAGACATCGCAAAGATGAATCTCTGTGAGGTGAAGGCACACTCAGGCGTATTGTTCGCTAAAGTAGGCCTCCTTCATGTCTGACTGACAGCAAAGTCATGATGGAGACGACAGCGCCACTGGTTTGACCCAGAGCTGGAACACACATCAAACACACAGTCACTGACGTGGCAATATGACAAAATCATTTTGGGTCACACAAGTTACAGACAGACACACAAAGGAGCTGGACGGTTTGAAAACCGCAGACACGGTAACAGCACAGAGCAGAGAGGCATGATCACGGACACCATGACGGGAGCGCAGCGTTACGGCCACTGTATGTAAGTACGCGGTTTAAGACAATGAAGATGTTTTAGGTGCGAAAGGTCAAGGGAGAGGTCAAGGCTCGTTTGAAATGTGTAGAAAAAAGAAGAACGCATGAGGATGATGTTGAATATGTATGAGGAGTACGAGTATGGAATACAAGAACATCTAATTCCCTATGATATATTTCTATTTACATATATACATATTTATAAGGTAAAGTTATATAACCTATCGTACATGCTATGAGTGAGTCTCTAAGTTGACTTTGATTCGGATAGATACAAATAGACGAAGTGAGCCACAATCTGAGCAGGAGACGTCTCTACGATGATGCATTAGCGCCTGGGGATCGTCACGTTTTACGAAAACTTGTGTTTTTCAAATAAAGAGTAAATAGAGCTTTTAGCTAAACAATGTCTTTACGAATGTTGGAGAGTGAGGCTAACTGGGCAATTTGTGTGTTTGAGTTGCCGTTCTTTGTGGAAGTAGGACACATCCTGCCTCCAGCTGGGCTTCATGACATTTGAATACAAACATAACTAGTGTGTAGATTTTTTCCCCGTCTTGTTTGCCTGTAATGTGCGCGTGTTTGTAAATGGCTCATGGTACGCTCTTAAAAATAACACTTCCAAAAGGGGGATTCGTAGAAGAACCATTTTGGGTTTCCCAAAGAACCTTTCAGTGAACAGTTCTTAAAAGAACCTTTTCTTAGAGTGAAGAACTTTTGAATCTAAAAAAAAAAAAAGGAATGCGCAATGGAATGTTTCCATAGATGTTAAAGGTTCTTCATGGAACTATCAA
The DNA here is from genome assembly GCA_037101425.1 of Elopichthys bambusa. Taxonomy (NCBI): domain Eukaryota; kingdom Metazoa; phylum Chordata; class Actinopteri; order Cypriniformes; family Xenocyprididae; genus Elopichthys; species Elopichthys bambusa. Next base: position 16,836,592 of record CM074455.1, on the reverse strand, counting down.
TGCCAATAGAGAACCTTTGTTCATAAGAGTGTTATGAGAAAATGTAAAATTAAAGCTTGGTGCCGCAGTCTGTAATTTCAAATGGTTTACAAGATATGATGCACATTATTTTTTGGTTTGGAATCTATTCATTTATTCAAAAATACATTAAAATGCAGTTCATACACACAATGACTTGATTGAGCATGTTTTTTAAAATTCATTTTGATATTCATTTTCATGTGTTGGACCAACAATGTGCAGATCTTCATTATATGATATCTATGAATTAAGTAAGCAATAAGGTACGAGAGGCTGTGCTGTATCGTGAATAAGTCACGGCTGAAGGGTGTTGTTAGGCATGACGCAAAGCCATGACTTATTCACAATACAGCCTCGAGTACCTTATTGCTTTTATAAAACGATTACCACACAATACAAATATTATGCAACTTTCATAAAGTAAACTTTCACTAAAAGCCTTCCTTCCGCCAGAAAAAATAGTCCCTGACCGTGAACAGCAACAGAAGTTACATTATTATGCCATTAGATGACAGCAAAGACTGTCCTTATGAGTGTGTCAGTCAGTAGCGAAGACTTTTACATTGAAAAGACTGAATTGTTGTGAACACGGAACAAGACACAACTGACAAATGCTTTGACTAGCGCTGTCAGTCACAGGAAAACCTCTTAACTGTTAAAAGGAAAAGATAATACATCGGACATTTAAACAGATTTTTTATTATGAACATAGGACTGACCTGAAGGAAAATGCTAAATCTGAATGCAGGTAATAAACTCGCTCACTCGATCTCTTTCTCACAATACTCTTCTACATAATACAGTAAGCTTCAATGAACAATATCAATTGAGAACAAACAGTTTACGTTGCTAAGAGTGGTTGCTAAGGGTGGTTGCTAAGGGTGTTGTGTAGTGATACACAGAACTGTTGGGTAAAGCAGTCATAGCTATGTTTCATCGTGAATAAAACGCTGCTATTGACCAATCAGAATCAAGTTTTTTTTTGTTTTATAATACACTGAGGTGCAAATAGCATCTAACTACTAATTATACTGCTATTTTCACTTAGTGCAAATAACCTCTGCCTTAAATGACAGAAAACTAGTTAACGCTGCTGTGTTAATGACACAACAGCTGAGGGAGTGACGGCAAATTTGACATCTTTCTCTCTTCTGACTAACATTATCAATCTCTCAATATTTTTCCACATTTGGAATTTTTTTTTTAAATTTTGCTATTGGAGCAAATGGAAATACAAAAATGTTGTAATCACTGGCGTTCTTCTTCTGCTCTGGAAGTCTATGGCAGCCCATAGAACCTCTTGCGGGAAAGTTATGGACACAGTTAGAGGACCATCTGAAAAGTCACCATAGCCATTTTCTGTCATGAAAATTTTTCCGCCAATTTCAATTTTCCAAAAAAACTACTTTTTCGAACTCCTCCTAGGCCGTTGCTCTGATTTTCACCAAAATTGAACCAGATTATCTTCAGACCATGCAGACAAAAAAAGCTATAGAATTCAAGTCCATTTTGTCAAACCGTTTTCGAATAACGCGCAAACAAATTTTAAGTAGCGCTTGTGAAAATAGACATAAGGCTGTATCTCCTCAACACTTAATTGTATTCTTTCTGACCAAGCTTGGTACATGTCATCAGTGCCACCTACTGGTCTGGAGATATGAAAAATGGCTATTTTTGCTTATAACTTGAACAGTTTGAACAAGTTAAATATGAAAGGTTTGCCCAAACATCATAAAAGTGGTCTCGTTAGATTCGGGGCGTAATGTTGAGTCGAATGATATCCAATTTTCCCATATCGGCCATTTTGGGAGTCGGCCATTTTGAATTTTGTCGTATGTTGTATGTTGTATTTTATGAATGCATTACTGTATCCTTACGAAACTTGCTATGTGTCTTCTGCACCATGCCCTGTCAGTACTCAAAAAGGGCAAACTTCGGGGCAGTGCCACCTTGTGTTCAAAGTTATAATGAAATTACCAAAAATGCTAATAGCTTTTGATTAAACTAGCCTATTGTAATGACTTATTGTAATAGACTCATTGGGTCATGCCGAGAACATAGATACCAATTTTTGCCACATTTGGCCAAACTTCCTGTCCGCCATTTTGATTTTCTTTCAAAACCTAGTTTTTTAAACTCCTCCTAGACTGTTTGTCCGATTTTCACCTATATCCAGTTGTATCACCTTCAGACTGTGCCGACAAAAATTAATGGATTCTGTGTCGATAGATACAATCGTTTTCGTATACCACAGCAACAAATTTGAGGCATGATGCCAAAATGACTCTTGAAGCTATATCTCTGCAATGCTTTAACATAGTTTTTAGCAAGCGACACTTTGCATGTGTCATTGTCACCTCTCTCTGACCACACCACATTAATTTGGTCACAACGCCACCTATTGGTTAAAAGGGATAATTCATTAAATCAAATTATTAGTGACTATATTTGCTTTTTTCAGTCATTTTGCCTAAAATTATCTTAATATGTCTTTAATTGCTCATTGTTGCAGTCAGTCTGATGCTCCCAGCCGTGCTGGCATGTCTTGTCATGCCTTCTTTGTGCTTGGCCCCTTAATTGCTGCTTGCAGCTATTTTTATATTTGTTGTCTGTAAAATTGTATAACTATGTATAACCAACTATGATGACTTCTGCTTCTGAGAACCCCGGAAATGTGAAGTCCATTCTTGAAATAAAATGGCATAAAAGTTTTACCATGTGAAACCACCATAAATATGAAGAGTACATTGGCACGTTTTAAACTAGATTTTTAAAGATTTTCTTTATCGCCTTTATAAGACTTTCTTTATCGCGGACACTCCTATTTGTCATTGACCCACAAATCTTTTCTCAGTCTCATGCACACACACACGGGCTCTTGCTGAATAGAAACCCAATTGATTGATCACCAGATTAAGTTCTGGTGTTGTACCAGAGGATATGGTATTTATCTGTTGAGCTCTCACTTTGTCTGTGTCCATCTAATAGTTTTCAGTTTCTTGCTGACTTTGAGCAAATGCGCCATTCTAAATCATAGGCCAAAGCCGATCTCCACTGGACCGTCCGACCATAAAATGACCGGGTCTGGCTGGGCTGATCCTTGACCATCAACGTTAACTACTATAATGATTTCCAATTATAGAGTTCTGTTGTGGAGCTAATGCATTAAATTAGGTATGCAGTTAGATTAGATTTTTGCTAGCGTTGTGTTTTTGTAACACCGCATGCAAGTTAAAAGTTAGCAAACGTATAACTTAATATTCAATGCCTGTGAGGCAACTGCAGTTGGAAATAGAGATACAGTATTACACAACGTAATCAAAGATGTAACTGTCTTCTCAAGTGCCCTTTGCAGATGCTTTGATCCAAGCAGTCTGTGTTCACTTCAGGCCCCTTTTTGAGGCATTAAAAGCACTGTAAACAAAATAAAGTGAAAGTAAAGTGAAATATTTTTGTTAAAAAGAAAAAGATTTTGCTCATTTATAAGCTAATGGCTGAAGCAACCATCTTATGAACTCTCACATGCACTTTGAAGATACTCTGATCAAAAGGTCTGCTTTCAGTTACGATTTCATGCTACATTTCACTCCAAGGCTCTTTTTGAGGTGTTAAAACCACCATAAGAAAGGCAAAGATTTTGCTTGTTTTGTAGGATAATGCTTAAAGTAGTAATTGTCTAACAAACTCATGCCTACTGTGCAGATGTTTTGATCAAAACAGTCTGTATACGGTTGGTAAGGAGCATCTCATGCTACGTTTCACTTAAAGCCTCTATTAAAACCACCATCAGAAAATTTAAATGAAATTAAATTGAAATATGCTTGTTGAAAGAGACAAAATAGGCTAATAGCTAAAGTAGAAACCACCTAGCAAACCCGCATGCAGTGTTATTGTAGTATATTTGTATATTATTATAGAAATTATTAATATTTTGATTATCTTTAATTTAATATTTTCATTTTTCATTTAAATTTTAGAACTTTTATGTGCTTTTGTCATTTTTATAATTTTTTTTATATTTCTGTTTAACCTTTCATTTATTTTTATACATTTTTAGTTTAAGTAATTTTAGTACTTCAACTTATTTTATTTCAGTTACTTGCCAAGACAAAATTTCACATTTTCGAAGTTGCGTTAGTCTGTTCTGTTTATCTGAGTGAAACAGCTTCTTGAACAAGAATAAATGTTTTTTTTATTTATTTATTACTCACCCTCATGTCGTTCCACACCTGTACGACCTTCGTTCATCTTCGGAACACAAATTAAGATATGTTTGTTGAAATCCGATGGCTCAGTGAGGCCTGCATTGCCAGCAATGATGTTCCCTCTCTCAAGATCCATTAATGTACTAAAAACATATTTTTGGTGCGCCAAAAAAACGAAATAACGACTTATATAGTGATGGCTGATTTCAAAACACTGCTTCATTAAGCTTCGGAGCGTTATGAATCAGCGTGTCAAATCAGCGGTTCGGAGCGCCAAAGTCACGTGATTTCAGCTGTTTGGCAGTTTGACACGCGATCCGAATCATGATTCGACACGCTGATTCATAACACTCCGACTATATCACTATATAAGTCGTTATTTTGTTTTTTTGCCGCACCAAAAATATTCTCGTCACTTTATAATATTAATATTGAACCACTGTACTCAAATGAACTGATTTAAATATGTTTTTAGTACATTAATGGATCTTGAGAGAGGAAATGTCATTGCTGGCTATGCAGGCCTCACTGAGCCATCGGATTTCAACAAAAATATCTTAATTTGTGTTCCGAAGATGAACGGGTGAGGAACGGCATGAGGGTGAGTAATAAATGACATTATTTTCATTTTTGGGTGAACTAGCTCTTTAACTAGTTGAGAGAAATTTAGGGAATTCTGTTAGTCTAATATGGGCTTTTATGTAGTTTGAAGTAATTCATAAATCTGAGTAGTTGTAACTCAAAGAGCCCCGTAAATTGGTAACATTTTGAAGTGTTGCTGGGTTCAGACTACACAATATCAACCCGATTTTGACACAGTCCATTTGAAGTAGGGTGTCGTGGTGATTCGTAAACAACAATGGTCTTTGGGAAGCAAGAATTGATTGTTTTATTTCGTATAGTGTGTCATAGTGGACGACAGCCTCACAACGTCCCTACAGAAAGACTAAAGGTCCTCCACAACAGGTTCCGACACAAATGTGACATTAACCAATGGGAGCACAGAAGCTCTTCCATACACAGCTTTCAAACATGACGAAATGAAAAAGATACAATGGTATTGGTGGAATTATGCAATGGAGGAAAGGTTTGTGGAGTTATGGCAACAATACTCCCACCTTTATGATGTTTTCTTAAGGGACGTTTACCACGACAGAGTGAAAAAATTATAAATGCTGGTGAATGATAGCGGAGGCGCTTCAGCAACACGGTGAGTACATTTATTTTGATTTTAAAACTGGTTAAAAATAAAAAATAAATAAATAAAAAACTACATTTTAGCTCAAGTTCGCTTTGGAGGATTGACAGCCCATCATCATGCAATCCAGGAACGTGTCCACTGTTAGGTTTTCTTTCTTTTTGTGGGGCTTTTCTGACACCAAGACACTAAGCCAGTGCAAAACATGTCGCTTTGGTAGCCATTGTTTGTTTACGCTCACAACACCAGTTTTCAGTTGATAGTTCTCGATGACATCACACACGTTGTTGAAGATGGCAAGCAATGATTGGTCGGAAAGCAACGTGTAGTCTGACATGTTTCTTGTCCACGACACAACAACAATTTAGAGGTCAAAATCGCATAATCTGACACAGTGACTTTTGTAAGTCTGAATGGCATATACAGAGCCCCTAAAGAGACATGGTGGTGGGGGGAAAAAATGTGATTGGAGTTAAAATCGTCAAAGTCAATGCTTTTGCGTTCTCTTGCAAATGTTTTGCGTTCTCCTGAGAAACTTTGTGTCCTGTTGCAAATGGTTTGTGTTGCGAGCGAACGCAAAGTTTCTCGGGGCAACGCAAAACATTTGCGAGAGAAAGCAAAAGCACTGACAAATAATATTTCCTCCATCTCATATTTTTTTCCTTCACCATGTCCCTTTAGGGGCTCTGTAAGCATTAACAACTGGCTAAAGTAGTAAACATGTCTCTGTACTTTACGTGAATACGTTTCTGTGCAGTCAGTAAGGAACATTTCATGTTATGTTTCACTTCAAGTTGTTAAAGCAATATTTTGGTTAGAAAAAACATTTTGCTTGTTTTGTCGAGTAACAAGCAAACGTGTTAGGCGATATATAATTGAACATGTAGCCGTTTTCCCTCACATGTACTTTGCTGATGCTGTGATCAAATTGCTAAACTTTTAGTTAATGTAATGCTAGGCTAAGTCCTTTCCGTGATGTAAAAAGCAAGATAAGCTAAATATAGTGAAATATGTTTGTTGAATTGTGCTTGTTTAGCAGTCTAACCAATAAATATCTTAACTTGTGGCAGAAAATACCATGAAACGTGAGCTTTTAGTGTCTTGATTTTTCTCTGGCAGAACTGCTCCTACATCCCAGCCGTGGAGAATTCAGCTTATTATTGGTTAAAAATAACCAGGATGAAATCCTAGTCTGTCAGGTTAGCAAAGAAAAGAAGAGGAGAGAGAGGAAGATTAAAGCGGCTGGGTTATGCTACAGCCGACGGATGACTCACCTCACAGCACACAGGGAAAAAGCACTGCGACAGCACTGAAAAGTGACTTGAAGTGTGTGTTTAAAGAGGAAAAAAAGAGTGTATGTGTTACTTTATGCATGAATAAGTGTTGTTGCTGTGTTAGCACTGTTTGAGTTGAACGTGTTTGGCTGTGTATGTCAAGAAAGGCGAATTACACGATCCCATGTGCATATGTTGGAACCTCCCTCTCTTGCGTCTCTAAGTATGTCCTCTCTCCTGGTGCAGTGAGCTCATGTGTGAAGGAACGCCTTCTTTTTTCTTTTTCTTTTTTTTTACCTCATTTCTCCTCTTTGTTCACTTGCGAAAAGTCATAAATCACACCGCCCCAGCTGGAGAGGGTTCTTACAGCGCGGGTCCAACTCTCCCTCCTTGGGGAACGAGCTTTGAATCTTATAACCCATTCCTGGACCCACATTTTTCTGTTTGTGGAAGACCAAAGAAGGAGGGCACTCCTAACTTATTCCGTCCTATTTCACGGATGTACACTCCACATCACACTGATGTAGTTACCGGCCACGCTGGGCTTGGGGAAGAAAGGTCCTTGACCAACTTAGATTGGTGGGCGTCCTGAAATAGATCTGTGAATGTTTGAATTTGTGTCCTATATAGAAGGAAGGAGACGGTGTCCCGTACAAATCTGTGTTGAGAAAAGGGCCGGGTGATATATTGAACATCATGTTACATTTGGTTGGTCAAATACAATTTAGCAGCATTGTGAATATTGCAAAATGTTGTGTTAAAGGCCAAAGATGTCACGATCACACCAATATAACAATATCTATAAAGTTTTAATAATTGTTTATGAGAAGTCTATGAGAATAGGAAAGTCAACACCACAGCTACATTCTTAGGCCCTGTTTACACCTAGTATTAAGATGCATTTTGGTCGATCGGATCACAAGTAGACATTCCCGTTTACACCTGGTGTTTTAATCCGTCCCTTTTGTCCACTTTCGACCACTTCTGTCCTGAATTCTTCAAGGGGAGGGTCTATGGGCAGGTAAATATATTTAGTTTTTCAGATCTTTCAATCTAATGGATGAAATGAGCTCACGGCATTTACATATAAGTGTGATTGGAGACGCCAGAAAAACATACAGAGAGCATCAGCTTTCGTTTCTGCTGTTAGAAATCAGGAATGGTGAGAGAACATTGTGCTTGGTACATTTTTCATCTTCAAACCAAACTTGGGTCTTCAGTCGACAAAGTTTAAATCCCGTCCCATAATGTTTACGCATTAGTTCAGTAGGCGGAGAGCAGGTGGTCTTTAGCGGCTGTTTGAACACATTCGACAACATTAGCGAAAGTAATCCAGTCGAATTTTCAACTACCTCTGGAAGTGGTCAAAAGTGGACAAGCTCAAAACTTTTTAGAACCCGTTTACACCTGTATTTAGCGTCGACCACTTGTGATCCAATTGACCAAAGCGCTTCTTAATACCAGGCTGTACACAGTCTTAGGTCCTGTTTCCACCTGGTATTAAAGGGTTTGTTCACCCAAAAATGAAATTTCTGTCATTAATTACTTACCCTCATGTTGTCCCAAACCCGCAAGACCTTCGTTCATCTTCGGAACACAAATTAAGATATTTTTGATGAAATCCGAGGGTTATGCTACAGCCGATGAGAGTCTACATCCGAACGCTGACTCATTTTTCATATATTTAAATATATTAGTAAAAGTGGTAGGTTTATGGTTAGGGGATAATTATAATTATACAGATTGTGCAGTATAAAATCATTATGTCTATGGAATGTCCTCATAAAACAGGGAAACCTAACATGTATTAGTGTGTGAGACTCATGGGATTATTGCGAGATGTACACGAGTATGAAATTATGGTGCTGCACAAAAAAGTGTGCCATGCTCAACATGCATTAGGCCACCAGACTGTAGAAACAGTTTTGCATGTCCTTTTAGCCATCAATATTTTAGCCAGATTTTTAACATCATATCATTCTGTTCTGCAGTAAAATAGTAGATCTGTTGCACTAACACAAACACCCCACATTGTGATCCGATACGTTTGCTAACTTCATTTGCGCTCTGTTGATATACACCGATCAGGCATAACATTATGACCACCTTGCTAATATTGTATTGATCTCCCTTTTGCTGCCAAAACAGCCCTGACCCGTCGAGGCATGGACTTCACTAGACCGCTGAAGGGGTGCTGTGGTATCTGGTGCCAAGATGTAAGCAGCAGATCCTTTAAGTCCAGTAAGTTGCGAGGTGGGGCCTCCATGGATCGGACTTGTTTGTTTAACACATCCCACAGATGCTCGATTGGATTGAGATCTGGGGAATTTGGAGGCCAAGTCAACACCTCAAACTCGTTGTTGTGCTCCACAAACCATTCCTGAACCATTTTTGCTTTGTGGCAGGGTGCATTATCCTGTTGAAAGAGGCCACAGCCACCAGGGAATACCGTTTCCATTAAAGGGTGTACATGGTCTGCAACAATGCTTGGGTGGGTGGTACGTGTCAAAGTAACATCCACATGGATGGCAGGACCCAACGTTTCCCAGCAGAACATTGCCTAAAGCATCACACTGCCTCCGCCGGCTTGCCTTCTTCCCATAGTGCATCCTGGTGCCGTGTGTTCCCCAGGTAAGTGACACACACGCACCCGGCCATCCATGTGATGTAAAAGAAAACATGATTCATCAGACCAGGTCGCCTTCTTTCATTGCTCCGTGGTCCAGTTCCGATGCTCACGTGCCCACTGTTGGCGCTTTCGGCGGTGGACAGGGGTCAGCATGGGCACCCTGACTGGTCTGCGGCTATTCAGCCCCATACGCAACAAACTGTGATGCTCTGTGTATTCTGACACCTTTCTATCAGAACCAGCATTAACTTCTTGAGCAATCTGAGTTACAGTAGCTTGTCTGTTGGATCGGACCACATGGGCCAGCCTTCACTCCCCACGTGCATCAATGAGCCTTGGTCACCCATGACCCTGTCGCCGGATTACCACTGTTCCTTCTTTGGACCACTTTTGATAGATACTGACCACTGCAGACCAGGAACACCCCACAAGAGCTGCAGTTTTGGAGATGCTCTGACCCAGTCATAGCCATCACAATTTGGCCCTTGTCAAACTCGCTTAAATCCTTACGTTTGCCCATTTTTCCTGCTTCTAACACATCAACTTTGAGGACAAAATGTTCACTTGCTGCTTAATATATCCCACCCACTAACAGGTGCCGTGATGAAGAGATAATCAGTGTTATTCACTTCACCTGTCAGTGGTCATAATGTTATGCCTGATCGGTGTATACACCATATATCATTTCATATATTTTCTGGAGCTCTGCAAAAAACATAAAAAGTTGTAAAAAACGTAGTTTGCCATCTATTTATTCTTCTATTCGGATGTTATTGTTTGAATGCAAGCCCATTTTCTGCATGTCACAGACAAAAAAAATGTAATTACCCTTTGATAATTGGAGATGAAACTGGTGCACGATTCAGTGGGTTGACAGCGCTAGTGACGTCACAACCATAATTACAACCTGCACAAGATTCAGCACCAACTCTTTGTGTTCCATCTAGCCCATTATTCTGCACATATCTAGCACAATCATCATTGCACATTACATCAAAAAGATTTGCTTAAAGAACTGGGTGATCTCACTTGTGTGTGGAACGCTGTCTTGATACTGACAGTAAGCATCATTCTAGCCATGTCCAAGAATAGAACCTGAGTAACTGAAAATGGGAATCACTGCAAATGAGCTCTGCACCACCAGCCCAGTCTGAGGCTGTCTGAAAAGTAAATTATTCCCCAAACTGTCCCACATTGAAATCAAATGAAGCAGGCTACAATTTTGAGCTACAGTATGAGTGGATGTTGCATGGGTGTTTATTAAAGTGTCACGGCTGTTTTCCAGTTATGCATTTTTAGATTCCTTTGCATTTGCCTAATTAATGAGGGAAATTTTTGTCTGACAAATGCTTTCATTAACTCCATTTAGACATTTTATTTTCATGAATGAGGCACTGCAGCTATTGGCCCTGCCCGGCACGTTGTTAGCCCTGGCTCACACTGGCCCGACGGTGGAAAAGTGGCTATTGTACCAAGTTCACCAACAACACTAAGGCATGGCCTCGGCTTTATGAAACCCTACTCTCTTTGACCACTATGGGAGAGCATTTCATTTCTGTCAAAGTGGGATAGTCCATTTAAAGACCTTGACACAGTTTTGTGAAGGTCATTGTGCACATATTATGCTATATATACTTATAAAGGGCACATATGAAAATATTTTTTTTGCAATACATCTAAATAATAGGTGTGTAAAAGCTATTTGAAAGGTGGTGGACACACATCAAGATATGCTTTCTAAATAATGCTTGCTTAAATAATGCTTAATACATTTTCACTTAACCCCGTTTACTTTCATTTTAAAGTGAAATATTCCTCTAGACAATTTCATATAGCCATAAAGAAATGTGTTATTAGTGTCATGCTCTTACCTTAAAGGGTTAGTTTTTCACCCAAAAATGAAATTTCCTCATGTCGTTCCACACCCATAAGACCTTCATTCATCTTTGGAACACAAATTAAGATATTTTTGATGAAATCCGAGAGGTTTCTGACCCCTCCATAAATAGCAATGTTATTTCAACTTTCAAGGTCCAGAAAGGTAGTAAAGACATTGTTAAAATAGTCCATGTGACTACAGTTGTTCAACCTTAATGTTATGAAGCAACGAGAATATTTTTGTTTTGTTTTTGCGCATATAAAGTAATGACCTCATTCAACAATTTCTTCTTAGTCAAGCGCTTCTAGGTTCTACGTCAGAACGCCGGCTAATACTGAATTTGCGTTCTGATGTAGAACCTGGAAGCGCTGCACTGTCTATACAATGTCAACAGCATATGAGACTGACAAGGAAAACAAGAAATTGTTGAATAAAGTTATTTTTGTTTTGGTTTCGCACACAAAAAGTATTCTCGGTGCTTCATAAGAACGACATGAGGGTGAGTACTAAATGACAGAAATTTCATTTTTGGGTAAACTAACCCTTTAACTGTATCTTATTTAACATTTAATGGGTATAATACACCCATATTCAGCATATACACCCATAAAAATCATTTGTCCTCAAGCCATTTCAAACCCATATTGACTTTCTGTCTGCAAACAAATGTCTTTGTTGTACAGGTCGTACAGTATGTAATGAAAATAAATGACGACTGAAGGTGTCAAGCCTCAAAAGGACAAAAGGACGAACAGTGGTCTGGTACAATATGTTTGTGAACTATATATAAGTCTTCTAAAGCCATATGATAGCTTTCTGCAAAGAACAGCCAAAAATTTAAATAATTATTTATTGAGATCAGTCCAAATCATGAACGAATCAATCATTGGTTTGTTTCCCCAAAGCATCATTAGCCAACTATGGTTACAAGTTCTGTCGTTACCCCATAACCTTCCATATATACATATATATATATATATATATATATATATATATATATTATATATTGACATAATATATTGATAAATCCCATTATATTGATAAACCAACGTGGTTTGAACAATGGATGTGCAAAAAAGTTATAGAAACTAGCTATTTCTCCAATAATGGTAGTTAAGCAGCATATTATGTTGTACAAAAAAAAAAAAAAAAAAATCACCCCAGATCAGTATTGTGAAGTAGAGAAAATGATTCATTAAAATTATTAATTCACAAGTAAAAATATTGCATGAACACAGGAGAGAATGGATACCAAAAATTTTTGGTGAATAACAAAAAGTTTACACACACAAAAATAGTCATATAGACTACTTTTATGACGATTTTTGCATTGCTTTTGAAGCTTTAAAGTACAAGTCCCCATTCATTGTTACTGTATGTAAAAGAGTGACTAGCACATTATTCAAAACTTCGCCTTCGCATTAAAACTAAAGTCTTACTTTTATTGGTAAAACAACATGAGGGTAAATGGCTGTTTCCTTCCAAAGTTGCGAATTTAATTTATGCGCAACATTGGGATATTGCATAAAACATTTGCGAATAAAGCACTGTATATGACACAAAGAAACACAGTCATGTTATCTGTCATGTCATGTTATAGTTCTGAGAGGTACTTAACAACTCGCTCTTAATGGAAAATATGTGCGTTTCATTGATGTTTTCCATCAAGAAATGAAGTCACTTCTTTTTCAAAAAATTATGTTTAAAATGTTCGGACCTCATCGTCCATCCAAACATACCTCTCGCTTTCTGCCATTTTTGTGACCACATGATCTGTTGAGGCAAAGTCACATGACCTTTTTGTTGCACATCGAGTGATTTATTCGGTAAATGTGTTTTTGCGCGTCTTTTTATCGAATAAAAAAAATTATCTGCCTCAGCTGAGCGCATAAGTACAGCTAAGTTCCGGGAAGGAACAAGTTTGGTTCGACATAGCATGTTGAGGCCATGGCATATTAAATCATTAAATGTAGTGACCATAAGATCATATTGTTGACGGAACAACATCCTTTTCTCATGGCCATGCATAAACAAAACTGCATAGCAACCTGGGATTATCAAATATTGCATAGTATAAGAAACGTAAGTGACCCTTTCCGTACACAAGTTTCTTATACTAATTTTTGTATTTTACACACTTCTTGGCATTTACATCTAGCGTTTTTATGCGGTATTCAAAAATGTGCATAGAAATAGGTGAATGGATACATAACTAATGATGACAGGATTTTAATTTTTGGGTGAGCTGTCCCTTTAAATCACCCCCTCCAGTCCAAACTCCACACACACACACACACACCACACACCACACACACCTACACTGACTCCCCTAGCTACCTCACGCACGGACGCGTGGACGCTGCAGCGCGCGCGAGAGAGAGAGACAGGAGAGAGAGAGAGAGAGAGAGAGAGAGAGAGAGCGTTCTAAGCAAAGTGGCAGCACGCGCGAGTGGCGGGAAAAGAATGCCCATCTCGTGACTAATAACGAATGGATTGGCGCGCTTTCCGTTCTTAGAGGTAATACGAGCAGACTGTCATTGTAGTGATGGGTGGCAGCGGCGTGCTCCCTCGCGGGGAGTGTTTTCCCTGTCAGTGCTGCTACTGCTGGAAATGGCGCTGTGATGTTCAACAAGGAAGACGCAGTTGAAGCCGATGCCAGGGAGTAGGAGGAGAAGGAGGAGAGAATAAATTGTTATTATTAGTAGTACCTGCGCTTCTGGTGCGGATTTTTGTGTTTCAAAAAAGCGGTGAACAGTACCATGGTGAATTACCAGAAATACATTACTGTAATGCAGCTGGCTCTAGGGGTGACTGCCATCAACAGAGAGCGTAGCCTGCCTCCCAGAAAACATATGTGGTGAGTATATATACATATGGATGTGTGAGGGGCTGTTCGGCACTGCAGCTTGCTGGGAAGAAAGACTGTCGTGACCATTTACTTTTTTAACCATGTAAATGTCACATTTAAATATTTAAATCATGTTGACCGACCGCAGGCTGCGTGAGCAAAGTTTGTGTGTTCATAAAGCTATACTGTTATCCTTTTCACTCGTGTGTCATTTCATTCTTGATTCACTCTACTACAAACCCAAGCATGTCACATAATTCATATGCGTATGTCTACTATGTGCACTTTAAAATTAAATAAAAAGTTAAGGCATGGACGTGTGTTTCTTTGCATTGATTTGTGTGTTTTCTGTCATTGTCACTGTGTGTGTTTTTCTTTATTTGTTAAGTTTCTCATTCATTTCCATTCATAGTGCCTTCTCCAGCACCACTTTCTCAGTGTGCTTCTGTAATGACTACAGGATTACACTTCGAGTTGAATAGACGACACAGCCGTTAATTAACTTGTATTGGTCGCTATCTCCATTTTCATGTGAGATAAGCGTGAATGTCACCTCTACACTCACGTCAGGTCAGTAGGTTTTCGGCTTTCACAAGGTCAGCATACAAACAACCAACGTACGCCGATGCTTGTTTTCTCTCCATAGGTTTTCAGTAAGATTCAGACCTTGATTATTGATTGGAGATTTTCATTAACCTCAAACCTCTTTCAGTGTGCATCTTTGGACCACAGTGATTTTATTTTCCTGAGTGTCAGAGCTGGATGTATTCACATTTCATTCTCATAATTACCATATTCCACAACGTCATAACCTTTTGACATCATCTCATCCTCATCCTCATACTCCTTTTTATTACTTTGCAGTCTTGAAATAAACAGGAAATTGGAGCGTGTTGTGGCGAGGCTCACAGTATATGTCATTTTTAGTTGAGGAATGTTGGTTTGTCGTTAGGACTGAGGGTTTTTCAGTGTGTTCTCTGGGCTCAGCAGGTCTGTAGGCCTCGCAATGTATAGCAGGTTTACTCAGCTGCTACTATACTCTTAAAAATAAAGGCTCTTTATTGGCGTTTATGGTTCCATGAAGGACTTTTGACACCCCGGGAACCTTTCCATTGCACAGATGGCTCTTCATAGTGGAAAAAAGGTTCTTTAGATTATTAATTTTCTTCACAGATGTTCACACTAAAAAGGGGTTCTTTTGAAAAATTGAAAAATTATATGGGGAACCAAAATGATTTTTCTATGGCATAATTGCGAAACCCCCCTTTTGGAACCTTAATTTTTAAACATGCATGAGGTTAATGAAGCGAAAATATTCTCTAAGGCCACTGAAATTACACGCTGAAAAATCAAAAGAAAATATAGTGAAAGAACCAAAATGTTTTAAAGGATTAGTTCACTTCAGAATTAAAATCTCCTGATAATTTACTCACCCCTGTGTCATCCAAGATGTTTATGTCTTTCTTTCTTCAGTCGAAAAGAAATTAAGGTTTTTGAGGAAAACATTCCTGGATTTTTCTCCATATAGTGGACTTCAGCGGTTACCAACGGGTTGAAGGTCCAAATTGCAGTTTTAGTGCAGCTTCAAAGGGCTCTACATGATCCCAGATGAGGAATAAGGGTCTTGTCTAGCGAAACGATCAGTCATTTTCTAAAAAATAAATAAAATTGATATACTTTTTGACCACAAATACTCATCTTGCACTGCTCTGCGATGCACCACGCATTACGTAATCACATTGGAAAGGTCACGCGTGACATAGGCAGAAGTACCGATCGAGTGTCTACAAAGCGAACGTGCAAAGACTAAAAGTCAAAACGGCCTTTACACAAAAAAAAAGGTAAAACAACGATGCCGGACTATTTTGAAGTAGGAAAAAAATGAGATTGAGACTTCCGCCTACGTCACGCGTGAACTTTCCAACGTGATTACGTCATGCGTGGTGCATCGCAGAGCAGTGCAAGATGAGTATTTGTGGTCAAAAAGTATATCAATTTTATTTATTTTTTAGAAAATGACTGATCGTTTCGCTAGACAAGACCCTTATTCCTCGTCTGGGATCATGTAGAGCCCTTTGAAGCTGCATCGAAACTGCAATTTTTGGACCTTCAACCCGTTGGTAACCGTTGAAGTCCACTATATGGAGAAAAATCCTGGAATGTTTTCCTTAAAAACCTTAGTTTCTTTTTGACTGAAGAAAGAAAGACATAAACATCTTGGATGACATGGGGGTGAGTAAATTATCAGGAAATTTTAATTCTGAAGTGAACTAATCCTTTAATGTTCATGTAAAGTAAAACACGTAATTGGCATAACAAACCTTAGGTCTTTGTTGTAATAGCATTGAAAAAAGATGTAAAAATGTCAAATGTTGTCCTTAAAGTGCTTTTATAAACTAAAGTTCTGTTTGCAGATGGTCAGCCTGTAATGATTCAACAGCCGTAGGCATTTTGTGCCCCTTGGGGTCAGCAAAGGTTGCTAATTTGAGTGTTGCATGCTGGGTAATTCATTTGTAACTAATTAGGAGCTAGTTGTGAGTACCCAGATTTTTCATCTCGTTTTCATTGTCATTAAACGTACCCCTGGCTCTTGTAGCAGCCTGCTCACTCCTTTAGGTTTATTTTGTTAGATTTTCCCCTTAAATTGAGGTCAGCTTGTTTTGCTTCATGTCAGCAGTATACCGCAATAGTTGACGCTTAAAGGAGAACCGAAGCCATTACGAGGAGCCATGTGTGCTACACATCAGAGCGACAAATCAACCAAGCAAGTGAATGTAATTTACTATCGAGATTAGGTACTTAACACAACCAGCTCCATATAACTATAAAACTTGCCAAATCCACATAAATCCAGAATGATGATTAGGCACCTTAAACCCTGAGAGACGTCCTTGAGATGTTTGGATGTTGGTACTCAGCTTGTTTGAGTAATGGTTAATTATTCATGGATTTTGAAACATGATATCACTCCTGTTTACAGGAACATTCTCACCTCACAGCTGTAGTGGGATTTGCGTCACATGTAAACAAAAGTGGCATCACAGTAAATTAAACAAATTGAGATTAAATATTTAAGTCTAGAACATTTCCAGGTCACATTTAACCCCAATCCACCCCGCCAAATATCATTACTCTAATGCATGTCTAATTACAATCATGAGAACTAGGAGAGAATCATAATGCAATGCAAGGATTTTAATGGTACTGAAGCTCCATTTCCGTTTTTGTGAGATAAGTGTGAATGTCTTCAAATCCTTTTTTCTTTTGATTTCGGCGTAAAATGCGACCCAGACATTTTCTTAACAGCTTGACAGTGATTTGTTGCTGGGAGAATTGTGGATATCTTTACTATAAAGGATTCTCATTACTGTTAAACAGTAACTTTTATTGCTTAAATATTGTAATACAATATGCTTTTTCTTTTTCTTTTAATTTAAATCTGACATTTAAGGCATTTAAATATCATATAATTGTTTTATGGGGGTTGTTTTTCGCATTAGGTTAATGAGATAAAAAAAATAATAATTTTGCCTTAAGATGAGAACTACGGGGGGAAATTAACCTCAATTTACCTAAAAATAATGTCACAATGTAATACATCTGTCAGCTTTGGTTGCAACAAAGATGAAAAATGCCAGGATCTAATTGCAGCACTTTTATTAAACTCGAACTCAAAACAAAATACTAGTAATACTAAGACTAGAAACCCATGATCAGAACAACAGGGGGAAAGCATTGAGAACTAAACAAAACAGGGCTTAAATACCAAAGCAATCTGTTCAACAAAATGAACAACAGGTGCACATCATAATCACACAGATGATAAAACATACAAACAAACTCAAACCCAGGGGCCAGTTGTACAAAAGTAATGTGATCAGATTTTGATCTGATTGGCTCAAATCTTGAAAATGGGTTGTTCAAAAGGAAAAAGGGATTCTGAAATCAGATTATATCACAAAATCCAATCTTGGTTTTGACCTGGATAAAATCATCAGTTTGTGTTGTTCAAAACGTTTTAGTAGGATTGGGATATCTTTGATCCAAAAAATCTGGATTATACTGATCCCATCAGAAGGGTGAATTTCAGAAACAAAAATGTAATACTTTAAAACTGGTCAAAAAATACAACATTTTTTATCATGTAATATACATGCACACATATTTTTTATTTTGCTCTTGATAAGTTTAACTATTAAAATAATAAATTAGAAGTAGACATTAGGCTACATATTTAGCCTTTCGGTAGCCTACTATAAAGTAAAAAAGAGATTTTGGTGCCATAAAATATTCCCCAAACAGCTGTAAATATCAAAAATATTATATTTAATTAAAAAAACCCCTCATATTCTTTCTATCAACATGTCCCTTTAGAGGTTCCGTAGAGCACTAGTAATCCAGATTTGGTAATGTGAAAAAGTGTGTATCTGGATCAGGGTGTTCCAATCTAATTTTTTCTTTGAAAAATCAGCACAAAAGTAAAATGGATTACCTGATCCTGGACAGCAAAATATGGGATTTCCAAATCCAGATCATTCTGATCCAGATTAAACTTTTTGAACAACTGCCAGGAAAAAGAACTAAAACCAACCCAAAACAGACATAAAACATGGGCTGTGTTCGAAATCGCCCCCTACTGAATACCCTCATTCACTATTCCCACATTAGTCCACTAATATAGTCCACTTGAAGGAGTAAATGAAAACAAGTGAATTCGGACATTGAGTGCGCCAGAAGGGCTGCCGCTTTCGCATAGTTTGTTTTTGCTGTTTAATAATCATTTGCAACTTAGTGAACTAGCAGCTCCAGTAATAAGGAAAAGACTTGTTTTAAACTCTGCCATGGAAAGTAGCATATATAAACCTTAATTAAACAATTTAATAATCAATTACAAATGAATTTATACCTGTATTATATTACACTGTACCCATATTGGACCAGCGGTTTGGAAAATGGATGAATGAACGATTCAGCTGCGGGTGCCATCTTCTGGCGAGACGTGGGAATTCATTGGGTGCGACCCTCACAGTGCATTATGGGTATTCTCTAGCTGTTGAGTTATTGCGGCGCATTATGGGATTGAATGATTGCACTCGATAACATCCACTATGGTTTTAAACACCACTACAAATGGAAGTTCCCTCAAATAGTGCCCTATTTAACGGTATAGGGGGTGATTTCTGCCATGATCACCCGTAACACCATCAAAATGGTACTAAAAATTTGCATTAAGCAAAATTGAATTCCTTTTGATTTTGGGGTGAAGCATTACCCAGATATGTTCTTAACAGTCATTAATTGAAAAATTGAGAATCTCACATTTTGCATACTTAGTATGAAAGAGCATTCACAATACTAGAGACTCTGACCAGAGAATGCTTAAGAATTTCTCGTCTTTGAGAGTTGCTACATTCGATTTGTTTCTAGGTGAGCCTCCCTGCCTGTGGTTAAAAATCTGTCCACTTTCACCCAGAAGACTTCAGGATCAATCCAGGAAAAGAGGTAATAGGAGAAACATAGTAAAGATGAGTTCTCATGAGGCAAGTGAAGATTGCTATAAAGGGCCCTTGTGGATGATAATGGGCAGGCAACATGCTTCGGTTTTTGCTGTATATGATATCAAAAGATTGACTCAAATATGAAACATGGCTGTGTAAATATCTAGTAACTTGATCAGTTGACTCTGTGGGACGTGTCTGTAATAAGCCACGTCTAATTTGTCTTTGATCAAAGAAAATGTCAGATGCCTGTACAGTCATAAAGACAGGGCTGTTCATTTCTGACCACCCTTAGTGTTCATTACCAGAGAATTAATGGAAATGACATTTCTAAACACTCAGTATCGCCTGTAATGAGCGGGAAAAGAGAAGTTCAGAGAATGATGTCTGTTCCGAGTCCTGGAAACACAGCAGATGGTCTTCTTCCCCTGCAGTCGCACAAACTATTCCAGAGCTTAGCTTTAACCTGGCGTAATGAAATAGGCGGCAGTTGCCCACCCCGAGGCTTTTTTACACGTGCTTTTTAGCATTTATACACTCTTTTAAACGTGAGCCAAGTGCGCATTTGAGTTCAGAAGAAGCATCTCGATCACGTTTCATGCTAATCTCTGGGTTTCCCCACACAATTTTTGCCCCTCCTTTCCAATAAAAAAGTAAAGTACTGATTGAAACTCTCTGTAAGTACCTCTCCTCCATCAAGCCAAATAAACGTCTTCGCCTTCCACTTTCATCCCCATCCAGAGTGATTATTTCCTTCATTAACGGTTGACGGTTGTAAACCAAGTGCATGCTAATAGAAAACCCTCTAGTAGCCTCAGCAGGACACACACGACTGCATTTGTTCATGGCTCTTGCTGTGGTGCCCTTGGGCCATACTGTGCTGGATGAAGAGAAAATCATATTAACGTTTGTGATAAAGGCAGCCAAGATCATTTTGATGTCATTCGTAGTGGTCAGCATTGTCTATTTGTGTCTAAACTGTTCTACTGACTTGAGGCCCAATGCTAACGTAGATATTGACTTGCTGATCAAGCAGTATTTTTGCTTCTATATCTAATTGTGCCTGATAGCTTTATGAGGCACACAGGAAGAGGTTGGGGGACGGCAAAAACTAGCCAAGTTGATTATAGACTTTTTTGTTGGCTTTTGTTTGTGGCTGTAAAAGCGCTAAGCATCTTATTTGGACATCAAAATTAGTGTATTAGTATATGGCTGCGTATGAAAGCTTAGACAGCTGCTCTATCAGGCAATGACTAAAGTAGGTACCATTTTTATTTTTTAACTCAACTGTCACAGGATTGTGGGATATCATAAGCAGCGAAGGATACATCTATGCTGCTTTCAAAAATCAATCAGATGAAGGGACTAAACAGGATGTGACACAAGCTTTGGATTCAGATGTGCCTAGTTGCCTTTCTACCTCCTTATGCTGCCAGCGGAGGCAGCATTTTTCAGCTTTCGGAGGCAGCTTTTGGTGTTGGCATCATAAATGCATAATGCTAATCACTTTCAATCGAAGTTGTCTTTTCAAAAATGCACTTTGGTCTGAAACTTTGAAAGTACGTAAAAACAAGCACTTATAGTAATGCTTGTATTCTTAGTGTTAGTTAGCAAGAATAGTAGGACTTTTTAGTAGTAGTATATTTAGGATTTTTTTTTTTCTTCTACACCCAGTTTTCTCTTTCAGGTGAATTACTTTCATGGTGGATAAACAGTGTAAAGAAAATCTTGCTGCAGATGTTAGCAATAGCTACTTAAAAGTCTCGCGTAACCAGACCTTCAGACTTGACAGCAGTAGGTCTGGACTCTATCACAGCTTTGATTGGCCAAGGACCGCCCAAGAGGACGTTTGACTGACATGTAAAACAACCAATCACAGATGACTTCGAAAATCCTGTGTTTCCAGTTAAGTGTGCCATATGCATCATACGTTCAGCCAACGGTCTGGTCTGGTGGGCATGGCGTCTGAGGCTGAGACTACTTAATTAATAACACTTTTGGTTTAATGGTTTAAAGATAACTCTATCGCCCCCTTGAGTATTGGAGTATGCTCAAGGTTTGGCTAGTTAAGCCCAAAGTATACTTCAGTTTTGACATGAACGCTTAGCTCATTGGTGTCAAAATCAGTTCCTGTAGGGCCACTATCCTGCAGAGTTTAACTCCAACCCTAATGAAGCAGCTAATAAATCAGATAATCAAGCTCTTCAGTATTACCAAAAACTTCCAGGCAGGTGTTTTGGAGCTAGCTGGAGCTACACTCTGCAGGACAGTGACCCTCCAGGAACTGAGTTTGACACCCGTGGCTTAAGCCCCTGGTATAGAGCCCTTTCAGTTAGTAAACATTGTGATACATTTTTTTGTAAGCGGAGCTTAGGTGGAGGCAGAATGATTCCCCAGACCACTTCACTAATGTTAGCTAGCTAGTTTTGTTAGCTTGATTTTTAACAATGACTGGAGAAAACCCGTTTTTTTCTGAATACGTAAGGTCACTCATGTCTGGGTCCACGATTGTTATTTGAAAAAGTTAACTTTAACAGACTGAACCAGACTGGCCGACCCATACGCACTCACTCAATAGATGAACGAGCATTTTTGATGATCGTTTCTGTCCAATCCGCATGTTTTATTGTGTTTAACCACAGCTGTCGTTGTTTTTTTGTCTGGCAGTGGCAGCAGATATGCAATAAAATTTCAAATTGGAGCCTGTACTCTGTCGATTCTGGCACCCATCAACACAACAAGATGACATTTTAAGCTCTTTATGTAGCCGCGACTGTTCTGGCTTGAATTGGCCGCCTGCAATTTTCCCTTTGTTTTGCCTCCAGCTAACACTGTGACGTAATTGTGACGTCGGCACTAAAAGGGTCTACACTTTATTTTCCACATTCCATTCTCGTGGACAGCTGAGTGCACTAGTCTTTCAAAGTATACTCTTTGGCCGCGAGCATAGAAAGACGTGTTCGACACATGCGCACTATCTAGTGGACTCAATTCAGAAGTGCTCAATTCGCTCGCACGTGCGTTGTTGTACGCAAAAATTGGCTAGCATGTAGATGGTGTGCGCGGATGTCCACGGACCCTCCTGATGACGAAATTTACGTCATGCGGACCATCGCGGAACACGGACAGTGTCATGACAAATCAGGTCCTCCCTCGAAATCAGATCTCCACAAACTGTCAGTTAATGATTATCCTAAGTATATGAATGATATTCATTTAAAATACGCATAGCGTACTATATAATGTGTTCTTACACTTGATTAACTGTTAATTAATAAATAATAATACAATAATTGCCTATTAAACGAATAATTGAACATCATGAATATGTTTTATTCATAACTGAAATATTTGGACATTTAACACTTAATTTAACATATGATTACATTAATGATGATTGTGAATACATGTAGGGTAAGTGCAAATGCATGTATAAAGTAAGCTATCAGGCTAATTGGTATCTGTATGCTATGCTAGTATATAAGCTAACTAATACATAAATGGTCATTATAATGTAGCTGAAACAGCATTTATCATAACATGATTTTGTAGGAATTGTAATCAGGCGCTAAAGATATTTATTAAAAGCAGTTTGAACCAAAGGGATCACATGGGGTCCAATTTGTCACTATAACGGCCGAAGTATACTTTGGGCTTTAGCTTATACCTTCAGCCAAACACATATCCTTTCAAAGTATACTCCATTTGATAGTGACATTTTAACAATTAGCACTGTTAAAATGTCAATTGCTTGTGGTTCAAGAATGATTAGCATTTACAGCCCAGGAGATTAACTGAAAAACATGAGCAAAAATGGCAGAATTTGAATCGCATATTTGCAATGGATGGAAGTACTAACAGCTTTGCGTACGTGCATATTACACGTATATGTGCGCACATATCACACACATAAACTTTGAACCTTGAACTCGTTCCCAGGTGATTTAAATGTATTTGACTTAAAAAGGTTAACTGAAGGTGAAACCTCACTAGGTTTCCTCAGGCCAACATCAACCTCATTGTCACATTAATGTCTTTGTCCTCTCATTAGTCTTCTCTGCCGCTCTCGTTTAACACTCTAAATTACAAATGTTTTAGACGCTTCTTTAATTCTTGTTCATTTTATGGTATTCTTGGAAACCAGTAGCTATCAGCAGCCCAGGAGGCTTCCTTAATCTACCACTTAATATGGAAATGAGGTCTCCTTTTCATCTGTGCCCCATCCAGCGCATTGAAACAGAAGATTTGCCGTATTGAATTTCGTTTTGCAGGGTTTTCCAGCAAATCCTCCTCACAAACAAGGTGCGAACGGCTACGGTACGAGGTATTCAAATTGCCTCTCCTACTGTACAGGGGCTGTCTTACATACAACCACAGCTACTGTAAACCATGTGCTCTATAGGGTATTATATAACCTCCCCCCAACCTCTGCAAGGTCGGGTCTTTCCTTTTTTTTATTTTAAGGTGAACAATATGAACTGAAAATAAACGGATTTTTAGGTTTTATATAGAAACTTACCACACTATATATATATATAATTGTACTGAGGTTTTGTCTTTTACATAATCTATGGTTTGTTTGGTGCAGTGCTTTCATGTCTTGAAATATAACTGCACTGAATGACATGATCATATGAGTCTTCATGAATAATATATATATCCTCTGGATGAAAGATACTTTAGGAATCAGACAGAGCAGATGGGGCACTAATTATTAATGAGTAGGAATTAATAAAATGATTTAAATATAAAATGTAGGTGGTATCATGACTATTCTGATCATGGTGATCATTATATTTGGATTATTGACATCAAACACTGCATTTGGTCTCCGTACACTGTAAAAAAAAAAGTTTTTCATGATTTGTTATTAGAACATTTTTTTCTTTTGTCAAATCAACGTAGATAATTAATGTGGTTCAGATAACATAATATTTTGAGTTTCTGTTGATTAAAACAATTGCCTTCATTGTATTAACTCAAATTTTGAATTTTAGTGAACTCAAAATTTTAAGGCAACCTGGTAACTTACTTTTTTTAAGTTAAAGAGTTAGTTCACCCCAAAATGAAAATAATGTAATTTGTTACTCACCCTCATGTTGTTCTACACCCGTAAGACCTTCGTTCATCTTCGGAACAAAAATTAAGATATTTTTGATTAAATCCGATGGCTCAGCGAGGCCTGCATAGACAGCAATAGTACTTCCTCTCTTAAGATCCTTAAAGGTACTAAAAATATATTTAAAACAGTTCATGTGAGTACAGTGGTTCTACCTTAATATTATAAAGCCAAAAAAACTACTTTTTAACAATATCTAATGATGGCTGATTTTAAAACACTGCTTCATGAAGCTTTGGAGCTTTTCGAATCGAATCAGTGGTTCGGAGCGCCAAAGTCACGTGATTTCAGCAGTTTGGTGGTCTGACACGCGATCCGAATCACTAATTCGACTCAAAAGACACTCTGGAGCAGTGTTTTAAAATCGGCCATCACTAGATATTGTTAAAAAGTCGTTATTTTGTTTTTTTGGCGCACAAAAAAAATATTCTTGTCTCTTTATAATATTAAGGTAGAACCACTGAACTCACATGAACTGTTTTAAATATGTTTTTAGTACCTTTATGGATCTTGAGAGAGGAAGTACCATTGATGTCTATGCAGGCCTCGCTGATCCATCGGATTTAATAAAAAATTTCTTAATTTGTGTTCCAAAGATGAACGAAGGTCTTACGGGTGCAGAACGACATGAGGGTGAGTAATAAATTATTTTCATTTTTGGGTGAACTAACCCTTTAAACCAACAATTCCTTTTACAGTGTAGGTTTGTTGGACTGTTGGTTTTGTGTGCTGTGGGTGTATTGATGGTTACTGGGACATTTTTCATCAAATATCCTGTTTTGCTTTGAAGTACATCACACCTCTAGAGTTCATTTATCTAGTGAACTAACATGCTGTGGACACTAAATGACTTGTCTGAGGTAAATGTAACGCTTTGTGAGATATTATCCTCAAGCTGTTGTATTGAAGTCTTTCTGCAGTTGAAACACTGGTTGAGAGGTACGATATGTTTAATATGGATGAATGACTGGATATGTGCCATAATAGCATTTTTTTTTTTTTTTCATCGAATATACTGTTTTGCTTTGAAGTATGTCACATTACATGTCGTTTCATGTTGAGTTTAAACATGATTTGTTCAGTAAAAGTGGATCCCCAGTCAGTAAAATGTTTATTTTTACATTACATGTACTGCAGAATGTAAGCAAATTTGCCTCGCTTAAATGTTTCATGTTTAAATCTACAAAGCCAACAGCATTTTCGGTTTCCTTCAGAACTTCTTATTATGTATTGAAATACAGTAAAGCCCAATGGGCAAAATGAAAGCCTCTGCAACTATTTTTTCCTTAGTTTCAATCTTTAATATCTCTCTTTTTCTGTCTTTGATTAATCTTAGTACTGCAAAGAGACATGGCATATTACTTAGAGTTAACAAAACTCCTAACAATTGTATATTTAACACATCTAAGCTTGTACATCATATGAAAGTATGGTGCAGCATGACATTTCATATGCTTTTTAGCTCAAGCAATTGAATATGTAAACATTGTCGCATTGGATATCTTTATGCTTATGTAGTTTATGCAAATGTATTATGTTTGTCAAATGTTATATGATTGTCATCAAACATAACTACAAAAAAATAACGGTTTGGAAAAGTATTAAACATTGAGAAGATGATACAGTTCACCCAAAAAATTATATTTCTGTCATCATTTACTCACCCTAATGTCGTTTCAAACCTGCATGACTTTATTTTTTTCTGTGCAACAGATGATAATAAAATTACAAAACCATTTTTCAAGAGCTGAAACTTTCTTCAAAATATCTTTTTATGTGTTCCTCAGAAGAATGACAGAATTTTCCATTTTTAGATGAACTATCCCTTTAAATGTGTCTCTTTTCATTGTTTTCCATTGTCATTTTTTTACTGAAAATTAATATTCTCTCTCTTTCTCTTGTGCTTTAATCTCAGGGTCTTCCCCAAGCACGACAAAGACAAATACGGGCCTGCAGTGTAAGCATTTTAAACCCTTTTCACTCCATTTCACCAACGAAACTCATCTTTTTAATGGAGATTAAATTCACACCACAGTCTAACACACACTGTCTGTCACTTTCTTAGTTACTACCCCAAGATCCACGCCTTCGTCCCCACCCCAGAAACTATCTCCCTGCTGGATGAATCTGAGGGATCGGCCCACGGCAAGCCATCCCTGCGCAGAATCAAGGGCCGAATCCACCGCAGCAAGAGCCTGGACAGCATCGACCTGCTGGACTCCAACGTGAGTTAAAGACTGCATCCACTGCAGTAATGCTTTCGTGTGTGGTGGGGTGGGGGTGGGGAATGTGTGGGGGTGTGTGTGTAAGATTGCGCCCCTAGATGTTGTGTGTCAGCGCACGGTGCGCACGTATGCATGTATTTGAAAAGCGATTCCATCGCTGTGTGTGTGCGAGTGTGCATGTTTGTTTATGAAAATGCACATGTACCAGTATGTCTGCATTGCTGCTCTAGGGAATTTCTGCAAGAGTGAACATGACATGCACAATTGTATAAGTCTACTTATTCACAATTATTGCATACATTATTAACAAACACACAGATGGAGTTAATTAGTAAGTGTTCATAAATGCATTACAAGAGTCAATGGAGATGGGAGAAGATCTTTTAAAGAGACAGTTCACTCATAAATATTAAAATTGTAATCATTTACTCACCTTCATGTCGTTCTAAAGCCATTAGGGGTGTAACGGTACACAAACGTGACGGTTCGGTACGTACCTTAGAATTGAAGTCACGGTTTGGTATGGTGGGGGGAAGAAAACTAAACATAAAATTGCTTATTTTTTCTTCTTCTTTTTTAAACAGTGGTTTATTGAACAAATGCTAATTATAATTTAATTTATTTAAAGAGAATGACACATTTCTCTTTAAATAAATTAAATTATAATAAACATTTTCTTAAGGATAAAAAAAATCTTTCTCTAGTGATCTAACATGCTGTGGACACTAAATGACTTGCCTGAGGTAAATGTAATGCTACGTGAGATATTATTCCAGCTGTTTTATTGATGTCTTTCTGTGGTTGAAAAGCCAGTTGAGAGATTACACATAAACATATCTATACATAGATCATCTGTTCTTCTATGTCTGTGATTTTTCCTGTTGTTGCGGTTAGCAAACCGCGTTGCATTACTTTGCGTGCCCCCTTCTGGATTGGAGTGTGGATTGCCTGTGACCGACTGTATTTGTCGTCTGACTGTATGCACCAAACCGTGACGTCCGTACCGTGACGGTTTGGGATGCATACATGTACCGTTACACCCCTAAAATCCATCATTGGGACTTTTGTGAAGATTCTTTTAGATTTTCCTCCATTGAACATTTCTTTAGTAGAGTGTTCAAGCTGTTCTTTTCCATACATTGGAAGTAGATCGGGACTGGGGCTGTTGAGATCCAAAAATGATGAAAAACAACCATGAAAGCAATCCTTACAATTCCTGTATTATATTGCATGTCTTCTGAAGCCATCTAATAGCATTGTGTTCATAAAAATATTGAAATTTAAGTAGTTATTCACAGAAAATCTTGCAAAGAAAGGGAACGTTTTCAGCATGTAATATCTTAAGTTTAGGTTTATTCCTAACAAAAAACTACCATATAGCTTAAGAACACTTGGAATATCATGCAAAAGTTGTATATTTTTGGGAATTTTTTTTACATTTTTGGAGCTCAACAGCCCCACTCCCCATTCACTTCCATTGTATGGTAAACATTTTGCTGAACACCTACGTTTGTGTTCCATGGAAAAAATAAAGTTTAGTACTACATGAGGGTGATTAAATGATGAAAGACTTTACTTTTTTTTTTTTTTTTTGTGAACTATTCCTTGCATTCTGTGTATTTCTCATCCAACAAATCTCTAATCTAAAATCTCTTCTTTTGAAAATTACATTTCCGACCATGAATGTTACATGAGGCTGTCATGTTCACACTATGTAGACTGTCTGAATGCCTCATAGATACTTCATGGGCTCATACTTAATGTAACACCTTACTGAATCTGATTCCTGCGCTGGGATACCCCGGAGTGGGTTTCTGTTTGCATATATAACACTTGGGATTTGAAGTACATCAGGATGTCTCACAAATTGCTTCGCCTCCTCCGAGGAAATGCACTCTAACACGATTATTATTCTAATGAGCTTTGAGTAGGACTTCTGTGAGTAAATTCCACTTGTTTGAGTACCTCGCACTTTGCAATTATGGATGAAATTATGTCTTTCTGGTTGAACATGTTTTTCTGAAGGGAAATCCTCAGTTGTCGGATGTTTTTTTTTTTTTTTTCAGTTCATAATAAAAATGCTCCATTTAGATTAAGTTTAAATAGGCTTGTTTATACTTGAAACATACTTGTAGTGATAGACGTGTGGGAGTTTTTTTAAGCAAAGTTAATGATGAATATCATCTTAGCCTCTCAGATTTGTCAGTTACATAATGGTACCATGCAATGCAATCAGTTAACTCAGATTGTACATTATGTATTCATTGATGTCTTCATATTATTTTAAAATTAGGCCAAAACACTTGTATGTTACTTTATTATACGTCATTAATCATTTATGACTATCTTAACTGAAATTAATACAAATGTTTAGTGTATTTTCTTGTTTACTAACAAATGATTAGTCGCTTTGGTCTAAAATTACACTGTAAAAAAAAAAAAAAAGTCATGATTTGTTATCACAACATTTTTTCTTTTGTCAAATCAACTTAGATAATTAATGTGGTTCAGATAACATAATATTTTGAGTTTCTGTTGATTAAACCAATAGCCTTCATTGTATTAAGTCAAATTTTTAATTTAAATGAACTCAACATTTTAAGGCAACTTAGTTTTTTAAGTTAAACCAACAATTCTTTTTTTTACAATATACTCTAAAATTATGGCACTTTGCTTGTCCATTGCATAAACTGGGGATCTATTTGGAAACCTAGTGGGTTGCCTATTTAGGCTGAATTTCTGGGGATCAAACACACTTTTATTATTTGAATCAAATGTTCAAACTCTCAAATGATGCCCCAAAATGGTGTCTAGATTAGATTATGTGAATTCATATGCTTATAAAGCTCACAAATAAAAACTAAAGAAGAATTCACACTGACAGCAGTTAAATCACTAGAGGTCAACAAGTCAAAAAAG
Source organism: Elopichthys bambusa (assembly GCA_037101425.1). Classification (NCBI taxonomy): domain Eukaryota; kingdom Metazoa; phylum Chordata; class Actinopteri; order Cypriniformes; family Xenocyprididae; genus Elopichthys; species Elopichthys bambusa. Next base: position 16,806,777 of record CM074455.1, on the reverse strand, counting down.
GAGTCTTTACTCAGCCAACTTAAGGCTGAACTCTGCTTGGTTAAAATTCAGTGTAAAGACACATTATGCCTGCTCTGACCCACCTGATCCCCTAGTATCAAAGTATACAGTTGATATTGCTGTGTAAATGCATTCATGCCACCTCTGAGCAGCATTAAACAGTCTGTGAAAAGGCATGTCCTGATTTTGTCAAGTTAGATGCGTTCCTGGGTCAACATATTTTGTTGATCCTGGAACAACATTCTTGTCCGAAACCTATCCCTACTGCTAAACCTAACCCTACCCATAAGCTAAAATCAGAGAGAAATGGTAGGCTAATAACACTGATGTAGAAGCACCTAACCTTGGTTGTAAGCCAAAACTTGACATAAGCTTTAAACTTGTCCCTCAAATCTGATTGGTTGATTGGAATGTTATTCCAGGATCAACAAAGATGTTGATTCTGGAACATGTTGTACTTGGTGAAATCAGGTTCTGCCTGCAAATGCTGGCTTAAAAACAACCCAAGTTGGGTTAAAAATGGACAAACCCAGCATTTGGGTTGTTTTGACCCAGCAGTTGGGTTAAATGTTTGTTAAATGTAATTTAATAAACATATTAATAAAATGTTAATTTCCAACCTATTTTGGGTTCATTTTAGGTGAGCAATATAGTAATTTTTAAACAATAGTTGAGTTAAATAAAACTATCCAGCAGGTTGGGTCAAACATTTAGCCCAACCGCTGGGTCAAAACAACCCAATCACTGGGTTTGTCCATTTTTAACCCAAATGGGGTTATTTTTAACCCAGCATTTTTTAGTGTGTGTGAAAAGACAACTAAATGCCAGTTCAGAGGCGCTTATGTGCCACCTTTGCAATGTAAACTCTAAAAAATGCTGGGTTAAAACAACCTAATTTGGGTTAAAAAAGGACAAACCCACCGATTGGGTTGGGTTAAATGTTTTCCCAGCATGCTGTGCAGTTTTATTTAACCCAACTATTGTCTTGAAATGAACCCAAAATAGGTTGGAAATTAAAAATCAAACACATAATTACTAGAGGCAACAATAATAATTAAAAGGTGAACATTTATTAATAAGCAATTTATTAAATGTTTATTGTTTAATGATATTAAACGTATTAATAAATGTTAATTTATTAAACATATTAATAATTGTTAGTTTCCAACATACTTTGGGTTCATTTTAACCAGAAAAACAGAAGCTGAGTTAAATAATAGTTAAATAAAACATTTAACCCAACCACTGGGTTAAAACAACCCAATCGCTGGGTTTGTCCATTTTCAGCCCAACTTGGGTTGTTTTTAACCCAGCATTTTTTCGAGTGTAAATTTGTTTGTTCTGCCGGGATGGTTCACTGAAGAAAAAAAAAAAGAAAAGAAAATTTTGACATAATTTACTCACCCTAATATCTTTTTAAACCTGTATGACTTTCTTTGGTGGAACACTAAAGAAAATATGTGAAGAAATATATATTTTTTACACAACGAAAGTCAGTGGGGTATATAGTATATAATATATAAAATTAAAAGTTTGTAAATAATACTAAAATAACACTGGTTCACATGAGGTCCACTGTCTGCGCTCCCATTGGTGGTCGCTGAATTGTGTCACTGCTCATTTGCATAAAGTTGCATAAAGCATTGTTCGACACTCATTGGTCACTCATCTCAATCTGACAATTCTCATTTGAAACGAATGACTTGTGAATGAGTTGTTTGTCTCTGCAAATTGCGTTCATCCCCCCTTCTCCCCTTTAGAAATAACATTAAATTCCAACAAATCTGGGCCTAAAAAGATGCTGTCTAGGTAGGGAGCTCAAACACAGCCTGAATGCTGATATCACAGAGGCACAGACGCGATTGACAGGCTAAAAGAGGCCGGGTTAGTTCAGTGCCAAGTGACTGAGCAAATGTGCATTTCAACAAAGCTTCCTCTACAAAGGCTGTCGGCTTTTGTGGACCGGTTCATTAAACCCCTTTAAAACGCTGTTGGTCTGCCTGTGCTGAAAATATCTCACCTCTCCAGAACATCTCCGTGAAATAAGGGGGTACCACCATCCTGGTCCCTGCTCTTTAATACTGTACATATTTCTCCCTTAACAGAGCACACACACATACACACACACACACACGTACACAGGCCGGAGGAAAGTTGCTGACTGGGCCCGAATGCCAGCCGCAGCTGATGAGAGTAACGTTCCGGCTCACAGTGAGTGATGATGCCGCAGCAACGCTTGAGTGAAGACCTCTCTACTGCTGCCACTCCATCTACTGAAAGACAGAACAGAGAAAAGCCACCCACTTCAGAGAGTGTAGGGGCTTAATAAATACAAACTCGCTGCCATAATGCTAAGGTGTTGCTAGGCTGTTGCTATACGATTGATAAGGTGCCCAAGGCAGTTGTTAGAGCTTTGCTTGGTTGTTTTCAAAGGTTTGGTTCCTGATTGGTTGTTTACTGGAGTAGTCTCCATTTTGTCATCTGCCAGATTAAATTCTTTTGCCTGACTGGTTTGAAACAGTAATAGCACATGATTTGAGGAATCATTCACATTGGTTACATGGTGCGAGGTGAGTTATGCACCAACTTTTACTAAGTAACAACAGGTCCGGGCACTAAACAGACATTAAAACGCTGTTGCTTTGTCAGTTCATCACGATCTCATAAAGTTCCGTTATAATCAATGAAGCTGCCAACAATGCATAATAAATCTCTTACTTACATCTACACATCTACATTTTGTTAATGAGAGGTTTCTTATGTTAAGGTTTCTTAACATAATTAACATTCTGACTAACTTAAACACCTCTGATTGGCCATTGCGTTCAAGAGATAAACAGCTACGTCTGTGATTGGCTACATTGCTCAACAGAAACCTTTGACATTCTCCAGAGCGCAAACACAAATAAGCACTGAAGCGTTTGCCAAATCTGTTTCGCTAATATATTATTAAAATATCAACTGAGGGTGCTCTTGCTTGAGTTTGAGGGTGCTTAGCACCCTATAGTCTTGGGTGTACCTTGTTTTTTAACGTACGCACACAGTCGAAAGCACAGCCTTGCAAAGTATACTTCATTTGACTCGCACGCATACACAGGCGTTCGACGCATGCACAGTTTTGAACAATCTCTTGCCACGAGTTACAGCCCATGAAAATATATTTCTATTCTTTTATGCTAGAGTTGTACAAACTTTCTAACCTCTTCGCACAGTCTCTCGTCTATATAGGCCTCCATTGTCGCTGTAGCTTGCATGCGTTCCGGTCTGTTCTGTTTATACATGTTTTCTTCGACTACCTTGTGAATCGACGCTCCCCTGGGCAAGGTTTCCACCTTGTAGATAAGCTAATTATTGCAAAAAAAATTAAATGTGCATGTGTGACCTGTGTGTACAGAGTATGCGCGTTACAAAAATGTACACTACGTGTGTACACTACTTGCATACATACATTCGCATTTTTACCCCCACCCCCGTAGAACCAGGCCTGAGTTACGAGCACTGCTAATGAGTCAGTTAGCATACAATCAAAGTAATTTAATCTTGAAAAACTAAATGGTATAAAAAATTATATTTCAGTGCTTTTTTATTTTTTTTATTTTTTTTTGCATTTGCTTTGCTACACTCTACACACTTTTGTGCTCCCCTGAGAAACTTTGCATTCCCTCGTAAAACTTGAAAAAGAAATAGAAAAAAAGAGAAGAAAAAAAAAAGAAATGGGGGGAAAAAAATTGACCCTTCGCAAAGACTGTTACTGTTACTGTTGTCCGACAAGCCATGGCGCTCTCACACCACACCTTTTCACAGAGTGAAAAATACATTGCGGGTCTCAGCTTTCAAATTTTGTCATTTTTTTAAAGAAATTCAAACATTAAATTCTGTTTCTGGCTCTTTAATGTGTCATGACAGATTTCTGTAGCGTCTCAGCTCAAGTGGCACATGAATCGATGATCTCTTCCTACTAGTAATAAACATGAATTAACATTAGAAGGTATGTTGTTTCAACCACAGAAAGACATCAATACACACCATTTTTTAAGTTCAAGTCCACCGACTTTAATTTATTAACTCTCCTGTCTGGTTCATCTATTGGATAAAATGGCAGATTCAGCGTCATGATTGGTCAGATCGCCTCTCAATCAAATTCCCAGTAAAGGGTAAATTAAATTTCTTTGTGTTTTCTTTTGCAAAACTTTTGTGTTCCCAGAGAAACATTGCATTCACTTTGTGTTTGCTTGGAAAGCAAAAATATGTATATCATGGCCGCGAATCCCACAAATTACTGATACGTCAGCACGTTTTATTAATTTGTTCTCTTGTTTTATGTAAATCGTGTGCACAATATAATAATTTGTTCCCTCAATTTACTAAATCATGACCACGTTGTAATAATCCCTAGTTTTAGTTAAGTCAAAACGATGTGACAAATTAGTTCAACATGGCCATGATTTACTAAAACGAGTAAACAAATTGAAATATACGAAATATAATTTCATATTTTTGTCCCCTCATGGACTCCATATAAAATCTGTGCAGGTTGAGAGCTCTTCTGAAACTCTAGAGGAGACATATGTAATTAACTCATTGCAGAGAAAACTGTGTATTTTTTTCCAGGAGAAATATCTTACTCTCTATTTAATCTTATTGTTGTCTAGGAAGAACAATTTAAATATTATCATGCATGTCATCATAACATAAATGTAACATCATTTTTTATTATTATTAGGCTATTATTTAAACATCATTTAATCAACAGGAGCAGAAAATGTAGGGCAGGACTTTAATCCTATCAGTCTGTAATTGATTGTATAATGAACAGAAAATACATAATATTGTGCAGAATAAGCAGCATTTGAAGCATGGATGTTTTGATTCCGATTTATGCATGTGCATGCAATAAAATTGGAGTGTTTGAAGTCACGCTGTTTGGCAGAGAGCCCAATCCTGCTGTCATTTGTGTTGGCGAGTGCCAGTCTCTCTCTCATGGAGAGCATGAATCAGTTGTTAGTGCATAGGCTGCAGAAAACTGCATAGGGAGAAAAAGAGAGGGGGGGGGCAAAGAGGAGAAATGCAGCACCGTGAAATGCATCACATAACTCTGGTCAAGTGAGACTCTCTCTCTCTTCCAATCTTTCCTTCTTTCCATCTCTTCATCTCATGGATGGTATCGTTTTTGCCGATATCAGCTCTCCACCTCTCATCTCCATTCAATCACTCCATTCATTTTTTTTCATTCACCTTGAAAGCCAATATTAAAGGCACAGGAGCAGAAATGATTATATGACGTAAAATTGATATCACTACCATTTTGCTGCGCTTCAGTAACTCCTCTGAGGCTTTCCGCGCTTTTTTTAGGGTGACTGTAAAACACATTAGCCATTTTCACAATGCATAATCATTCATCCTCCTGAATTTGTGCAAATAAAAGGGTTATATATTTTTAAAAGGGGATAGTTCACAAACACAAAAAACAAATTCTGTCATTACCTACTCACATGTTGTTCCATATGAAATGACAGTATGTCTTTTGTATATCCTGGTCACTATTTTTATATAATAATTGGGGACTGGGGCTGACAAGATTCAAAATGACAAAAAGCTATGTCATCCGCCATGTTTTTATGTGTTTAATGAGTAAACTGATTGGCTTTACACAACAACAACGTACTAAAAACAGAAAAGTTTTTCCTTTCCGTTTTTTGTGAACGATCCCCGGACGATTCACACGGCCCCTTAGAATATATGGAATTTAGCACACAAGTTGTATGTGTCAGGTTTCTGTTTAGTTTCATTGCGTTTTTGTTCATGTGTTTCATGTATATCGTGTATCCTTTCCCTAATTAGTTTCCTTGGTTACTCATTAGTTAATGATTAAGTTCACCTGTTTCCTGTTTAGTTCCCTTGTTCACTATGTCCGAAATCGCTTACTCTTTTGAGTAGGTACTTATTTTGAATGTGTAATTATTTCATAGGTGCTAAAGAAGTATGTTCTATATAATATGAGTGTGAATATGTGTTTATAATGTAATCAGAAATGGGAACATTTTAATGAAATGTATTTAATTACTTTTGAGTATTTTGTAATTTGTATTTTCCTTAGCAAGGAAAAAATCACATGTAATTTGTAATTAAATACTTTAAGAGAAAGTATTTTGTATTTAAAATACTAAAAATACATTCAAATGTGTTATATTATTCTCGCTTACAATAACTTTCATCACCAGGCTTAAAGGTAGGGTAGGTCATTTTCGGAGAGAGGCTAGCAATAGTGAGTTAGCTTTGAAAGCATAAGATCCCACCCTCCCTTCAGTCTCCAAAGCCACGCCTCCTTTAAAACACATGAACGCGCAGAGCAGGGAGCAAAAGCGTCACAAGAGACGACGTTAAATTACTTCATGTCTCAAAGCACATGACATTACAATAATAATGAACATAAACAACTTAAAGAGCTCTGACCTGTACCACCTGACTGCTGCAGATTCATTTCAGCATTGGTAATGTTGCCATTGATGCGCATGAATTCGAGTTCCATATGAACTAAATACTTTTTGATGTATTTGTGCCCATCTCTGAATGTAATCTTGATGTATTACATTCTACAATAGTACAATAATACAATAGTACTACAATATTAGTTTGTTTTTGTTTTTTACACAGGTTTTTCAAGGTCTTCTGTTGTTGTTTTTTTTTAGTGTTTTTTATTATTATTTTGCTGAGGTTTTTTTTAAGTATTTGAGTTCTTCCTCAACTATTTCAGATATACCCATAACTACTAGACATGTAAAAACAAACATATTAGCTGGTCTTATGAAATATCAAATATGGCACCTTTAGGCATATTGTATCAGGGTGTTTGGAGACTGGACAGATTGGGAAATAATAATCAAAATATTGTAATGAATTACAATGTGAATTTGGGATACAAAGATATCGTATGGCTTCAGATGACTTGGAATTCAGCGCACAAGTCATATCAAAGACTATAGAATAGCATAAGATGCGTCACTCGTATTGTTTTGAATGGGAGAAAGTGCAACGCGCAAAATGGCAGAATAAGTCCCGCCTTCTAAATACGAGCCAACCGTTGATTGGTAAAGTCATCGCATCACTGCAGTGGCCGTTAGAATCTCCGGTTCCTATAGAAACAGTCAGATGCACACTTCCTATAGAGATGCGCATTTAGGACTGCACATGCGCATTAGCTTGATCCAGCCTGAAAAATAAATTTTTTTGTCATGATTCGAGCATTTAGCATTTATGAGATAGTTGTTGTCAGATTTCATTGGTGATTTTAAATATGAAATTTAATCGAAAGCTTGGCAAACAGCTTTGGAGAATTAGAAGTTTCCCCAATCAAAGAGATTGGGTGTTTTGAAGATGACCGCAGATTGAAATGACTTGTCTTAAAGGGACTTTGGTCATATGAAAGACTTTTATTGTGCATTTATTAAATCATAACAGTCCCCTTCACTTTCATTATATGAAAAGCGGTGTTCAAGATATTTGTCAAAACTTTTCTGTGATACACAGAAAATCATATGGATTTGAAACAACATGAAGGTGAGTGTATGATGACACGATTTAATTTTTTTTGGTGAACTGTACCTTTAAATTTTGCTTGCTAGTTGTTACAGTCATAATCTCAGGGACATGATTACAAAGGGACACGTACGCGATATATATTTTTATACAGCATTTTTCTGGCTCAGCTGTTCTGCAGTCTGAAAAAGTGTTTTGCTGCAAAAGCCACATGGACATAGCTGCAAACAAAGCTAATGCTAATCTTAAAGCTAATCCAAATAGTTGTATTGAATCCAGAATGATTTTGCTAAAAACTAAAGAGTTGCTAACCTAGTCCTCACAAGAACTGATGTAAAATTTATTAGGCTACATCTTAATCAGTTACATGTTAATCTGTTGTTAGCATGTTAATCTGACCTTTAGAACTAAAACATCAAATAGCGGCACACATTTAGGCTGCAGTATATGAACAGGAGTGCTTGCTGTCCTCGGCAAAAAACACCAGCGTAAGCACTTAGCGCCCAGCTCAGTGTAGCAAAAGTGCTGCAGCTGCAATTGCAGCGGAGACGAGACTGCAGTTGAATGAACCAATCTGCATATTCAGAGATCTATGTGAGAGACAGAGAGAGTGAGAGGGCTGAGAAAGGTAATACAGGAATGGGGACAGAGGTGTCCCAGCACGTGAGGGGTGAGGAGAGGGGGGCTACCCTTGAATGAGGTGCATATGGTGTGGAGGGGGTGGATGCAGGGGCAGAAAAGACACAAAGAGGAGGAGCAGCAGGAGGGAGGGAGGTAATCTCACCTATATGTCATGGAGACAGTAGAGGAGGTGAATGGGAGGGGAATGAGTACAGGAGAAGGTGTTTTTTTATTTTTTTTTATTGGGGTGACGTTACCTTGAGTGTCGCTGGAAGCTCAACACTATGGCGTGAGGATCCCTAGAGCATGATGGGATAGAGAGAGAGAGTGGGAGGAGAACATTTTGTTCTGTGCGGCATTAGAAGGGGACTGTGTGTGTGCATATGTATAGAGAGTGTGTGCTGTGTTTGATCAGTGAAAGATGAGATAGAGCGTGTTTACTGTGTCATCAAGTCATTCTATGAAACAGGTGCTGTGTTCCTCACATGTTTGTGTAAAAAAAAAAGATTAACAAAAAAATCATAATACTAGTCTGTTTTTTATGTTTTTCTCTTTTTTCATCACAAAGAAGCCGTTTTTGGCCGGTTTCCACGCTGTATTTCCAAATTCTCTATCTATATTAGCAAATGTAAATGCTTTGATGAAAACACAATATATGGAAATATTTATACTGTAAATACAGTACCGGTCAAAAGTTTAGAAACATTACTATTTTTAATGTTTTGAAAAGAAGCCTCTTCTTCTCATCAAGCCTGCATTTATTTGATCAAAAATACAGAAATAAAAACAGTAATATTGTGAAGTATTATTACAATCTAAAATATTGGTTTTCTATTATAATAAAATTTTAAAATATCATTTATTTCTCTGATGCAAAGCCAAATTTTCATCAGCCATTACTCCGTTCTTCAGTGTCACATGACCCTCCAGAAATCATTCTATATGCTATAATATGCTGATTTATTATCAATGTTGGAAACAGTTGTGCTGCTTAATATTTTTTTTATAACATGTGATACTTTTTTTCAGGATTCTCCGATGAATAAAAAGTAAAAAATAAAAAAATGAAGAAGAAGCGCGTTTATTTAAAATAAATATTTTGTAATAATATACACTACTGTTCAAAAGTTTGGGGTCAGTATATGTTTTTCTTTCTTTCTTTTTTTTTTTTTTGGGAAGAAATTAATACTTTTATTCAGCAAGAGTTATATTGTTAGAAAATATTTCTATTTTATATAAATGCTGTTCTTTTTAACTTTTTATTCATCAATGAATCCTGAAAAATCTATCACAGTATCTAAAAAATATTAGGCAGCACAACTGTTTCCAACTTTGATAGTAACTGAGTATCAAATCAGCATATTAGAATGATTTCTGAAGGATCATGTGACACTGAAGACTGGAGTAAAGATGCTAAAAATTCATCTTTGCATCACAGAAATAAATTATATTTTAAAGTATATTAAAATAGAAAACCATTATTTTAAATTGTAATAATATTTCACACCATTACTGTTTTTCTCTGTATTTTTTATCAAATAAATGCAGGCTTGATGAGCATAAGAGACTTTCAAAAACATTAAAAATAGTAATGTTTCCAAACTTTTGACTGGTACTGTATATTTAGATTTTAGTTAGTATAATGTGCTATTAAAAACCTTTGAAGTTCCAAGTCGTGTGTCAACCCTGTTACCATCATATTTTCCCCTTTTTTAAAGCAATTAATTGTTTCATAAATAAAAAAAAATAAATAAATAAAAAAACGTTTTCATAATGGCATCATGGTATCAACATTTCAAGGACGTTGAAGTGTCCTGTTTTTATCACTTTGTTCAAATTTGTTCAACCCTGTTACCTTGATTTTGTATAACAAAAACATTTGATGATTGAAAAGTGGATTTTTTTCCCCAGAAATAACAGCATTAAATTCTCTCTAATAAGCATCTTTTTGAGCATTTTGACATTTTGAACAGAACTTGTAATCTCAAATGAAACTGTCAACCCTGTTAGCTTTTATGAGAACAGTTATATCTAACCTATATCAGATTGTATGAATTTAAAATAATCTGTCATCTCAAGCTAAATTCATTTGAATTTATAAGACATAATTATGTCCCTTAGAAAAAAGAAACAGGGTTGACAGTTAACATGTTAAAATGACATCAACATTTCAATAAGTAAACCTTTCAAGGAAGTTGAAGTATTCTCTTTTTATCACTTTTTGCAAGTTTGTCAGTATGAGACAATATTACAATGTCAACCCTGTTACCTTTGAGGAAAGCTCTAGCTAAATTCCTAGAGTCATAATTACGTGCTTAAATAAGTAACAGGGTTGACAGACAGTTGACACTGATGGACTTTTCTGATGGACTTTATAAAATATTACATAGCGTTGCTTTAAAAATCAGAAAAAAAATTGGAAATTATATATTTTATATTACTACCCTATCAGATGAGTTTGTGTGTGTATTCTGATAAGTGAGTAAATACCAGACATGGTGACCCTGAACATGTTTGAACATGCATTTCAAAGACATTGTGAACAAACCTTGTAATGTCGAATTAATATGTAAAACTGTCATCCCTGTTACCTTGCTAGGAAGAACATAATAATATCCTAACATTTAATAAAATGTAAAAGTTTAAATTGAGCTGGCATCTCAAACTAAATTAATTTTAATTTATGTCAAGACGTAAACCTCAGAAAAGTAACAGAGTTGACATTTTCTGACGCACTGTATAAAATCTTACAAAAGTTTTCTTTAAGAAATCAAGTCAAAACTCGAAATGACATCCATTTCATAAATTTAGCCCATTGCCAATGTAATTTTCCACCCTATCAGATGTGTGTGTGTGTATTCTGATAAGTAAATACCAGACATGGTGACCCTGAACGTGCTTGAATGTGTATTTCAGAGCATGCGTGTATGCAGAAATTGAATGTCGGGACACTTATAGTGCAAATAGGCCTCCCTACTGTGCAAACTCATTTACAGAAGTGTGCAGTGTGTGGGGTAAAAAAAAAAAAAAAAGACATAATTTTGAATAAGTAAACCTTTCAAAGGCAAGTTCAAGTATCCTCTTTTTATCACTTTTTTCATATTCGGCAATACGAGACAATCTTAAAATGCCAACCCTGTTACCTTGAATTTGTATAGATATTTGCAGAAACATCAGCATTAAATTTTCTTTCTAACAAACTTATACAGTAGTTCCATGACATTGTGAACACACTTTGTAATATTAAATTAAATTGGAAAACTTTCAACCCTGTTACCTTTCTAAGAACATAATATCCTTAAATAATGTATGAATTTAAATTGAGCTGTGCCATCTCAAGCTAAATTAAATTTAATTTGTTGAGACATAAGCCTCAAAAAAGTAACAGGGTTGACAGGGTTATTAGCACACGGACTGACGGATTGTATAACATTTTACAAACATTTACTTTAAAAGTCAACATTCCAAGCTATATTCACCCCATTGCTAATATAATATTTCCACCCTATCAGATGTTTTTGTGTGTGTATTCTGCAAAGTGAGTAAATACCAGACACGGTGAACCTGAATGTGCATTTCAGAACATCCATGTGTGCAGAAATGGTATGTTAGAGGACATTTGTAATACAGGCCTCCCTACTGTGAAAACCCATTTACAGAAGTGTGCAGTGTGTGTGTCAGTATGTGTGTTCTATGATGTGCATGATGGATGTCCATATGTTCAGTGTTAGTATGCAGTACTGAATTCATGTGTTTCTGGTGTGTTAATGTTGTGTGTGTATGCACGTGCATTAGGATGGTTGGTTTACTGGAGCCCTGCTGAGAGCGATCCAGCTGTCAGGTCAGAGTCTGAGAATCAGGAGGTCCATGTGACCACGTGTGTCCCCTCAAGCCTCCACAAACCCCAACATATGGTGCAGTGCTTCAAGAAATCTGTCTGCAGATAATACACACACTTCTAGTAACAGCCCACACATGCTTGCTATTGCAGTTGTGAAATTTTGTATCACCTATTCCGTGAGGTCATTGTTTTTAATCACCTGTGGTTACTCTGCTAGTCAAACACCTGTAAGAACTTGAGGGGAACTGACTTCATAAATCTACTAAAATTACTGACACCAGTTTAAAGGGTGGTTGATTATTATGATTTCACTTTTTTAACTTTAGTTAGTGTGTAATGTTGCTGTTTCAGCTTAAACAACATCTGCAAAGTTACGACACTCAATGTTCAATGCAAAGGGAGATATTTCCTTTTAAAGAATTTAGAGAAGAGGAAGAGTTGTTGTAGTAGAGTATTGTTACCATGCTGTCATTTTACGCCAGGCTGATTCACAAACGAGGGTCAATTCAACGCTGGATTTGCACAAAAGATTAACATGGCGGCACATGCTAGTCGATGAGTTGAATCAACCCCACAGCAACTACATAAATTTATCCACTAACCGTTCAGAAACATCCAGTTTCATTCTAAAAGTTGTAACTTCTTCCTGAGTCTCTCCATCAGTGTCTGATTCCAGTTTGAACAATGTAAGGCTGAACACTGTTACTGACAATCATCATTTTAGCTGCGTGAGATTCTCCTGCTTTGTTGTTGTTGAGCAACCGAAGCGTGAGCTGTTAAAGCTTCGCCCTCTTCTGAAAAGCGGCCAGGATCAGCAGCTCATTTGCATTTAATAGCACACCCAAATAGGGGTGAATTTGACAAGCTATAATAAATTATCTTTGGGGTATTTTGAGCTGAAACTTCAAAGACACATTCTGGAGACACCAAAGACTTATATTACATCTTGTAAAAGGGGCATTATAGGTCCCCTTTAAAAATCATTACCAAAATAGCTCAGCAAATGTGATGCACTAGGAAAAGATATTCGAGCGGACCAGTTTCATTGCAAATGTTGGTTTGCTTGAGCCAAAGTCTGTCATCAAAATGGTTTGGTATAATTACCTCCCAGAAGCGTCTCTCACGAGTTTATAGCGTTTCATCTCCGCGCTCTGAGGCGCAAGTAATTTATGATGTCCAAAAAAGAGCCACTTTCTTCCCTGATTGCAGCAACTTCTATTTATATTACAGATATTTTGCACCAATTTCCCAGGAAGTGACGATTTTGTTCTCTTGAACACATAGGATGGAAATTTTGCGGATAAGTTAACAACTTTGACATTGACAACTTTGGATGGAAACATAGCTAGTGTCTAGAGGTTTACTGGTGATAGAATTCCTTGTGTGTTTTTATTCATGATATAGCCTGCAGTTTGACAGCTCTTTAATACAATCTTGCTGACTCCACTGTCAGTTCTTATTTATGTCACCATCAATTCTGTATATATTGGCCCATTTTTACATCAACTGTTAAGATTATGTAAAATTACAGTTCACTCTTACAAAGAAACTCCTACTAAGGGAATTTGTCTGCTTTTTAGCACATGGTTGTGTAAGATTTATTTGATTCAGTTGCTGTTTTAGCATCATTATACATTATACTGTTAGGTTAATTTATTTAAGTTTACTTTATATCTCATACTGCCAATTCTCAAATAAAATAGACCTATGACACCGGATAATAGTGCTGGGAAATTAGTGTAATTTCCGTTGAAAGTAAATTCTGTTTGTGATTTATCGATTTATCGAAATATTTTTTAGTGAATCTGTCTTTGTTAAAGTTAAAAAATGATTCATTTGAGTTATCATTTAAAGATATTACTGGACGTTCCAGCAACCTACGCAGGATCTTACTTGTTGTGAGAGACTTATTTGTTGTTCCCAAACTAAACCCAAACATCTTGAGTGATTTACGAACGATCTGTGAGTTGGTTTGACCCAATCATTTAAAGGAATTGACTCAACAGAGAGAAAAGGACATTAAGAAAGTACACACATTAGTCAGTTCACAGGTCAACAAGATTTCAAGGACAAATGTAACTAGGTTTTATTGATACTGAAGGATCTTATTGACACCAATTATCTACTCACCTCCCTCTGTGGCAGCTAGTGAGGTACAGAAACCGCCATTGCAGTACAATAACTGAAGAATAATACTAGTAAGAAAACAGTCAGCTGTTTCATGCCAAGCACATCAGCTTGTGTTCTGTAATGGCATTCTTTGTTAGAGCTTATTCTGTGCCTCAGAGTTTTAAATGTCTTATTTTAGACCTTCAGATTCCTTTTAAACAACACATTGTATTGTCTACAATCAATTTCAGTTAACAGGAAAAGGGAATGAATTGATTCCTGATGATAAAATCTAGAGATCCAGTCCTTGTCCTCCAGGTTTGCTAGAACGGCGCGTGTAAAGGTCATCTGCTTCCATTTATCGCTCTACCATGAAAGCACACATCAATACATACATTACAATATGTGGAGGACAAAACCTGTAAAAAATAAAATAAACAAAAATAAAAAATGAATAAATGAGGAAATTATAGTGATAAATTATATGAAATAAATTATTCAAATTAAATTACATTACATAATAAATTAAAATAATACATGGAAATGTTAATTTTATATATATATATATATATATATATATATATATATATATATATATATATACATTCAAACCAAACTATTCAGACATTTTTGGTATATTTTTACTAGTGGGTGCAGGACACTATAGTTCATTTATATAAGTGAGGATAGCAAAATAAAGTAACTGTGACATATAATACCAAAAATTCTTCATACAGTGGACTACCAGTAAAACTGATAAAAATTTGGAAACAAAAATTATTCAGACATTTTAACCTGACCATGTTTTGCTTAAGTGTTATCTGACATAATTAAGATTAATTTTTTCTGACACAGTTTAACTCTACAATTTTTTTAAACTATAGTGAATAAACTGTATTAATAAATGAAATGTTTAATAGGTTTTGGAAAGACATTTTCATTACACTGTAAAAAATTAAAAAAAAATTAAATAAAATAAAAACTCGTAAAAACATTGTAAATGACTGGCTGCCAAACAAAAAAATTTAAAATTAAAGTAAAATATCTTAATTCAAAAAAGTGCAAAAACAATAATTTTACCAAAATTTTCATTAAAAGTTTTAGTGAAAACAATGTTATTTTACAGATTTTTCCTTGTTTAAATTAAGATATTTTACTTTAATTTTACGTTTTTTGCTGCCAGTAATTTGACCGTTTTTCTTATGATTTTTTTTTTTTTTTTTTTTTTTACAGTGTACTTAAAACAAAGTAGACATTAACTGAAATATATACATAGTTCAGTCATGAAACTCTAGATGGCACAGACTGATGGGTCTTAACCAAGCAGCAACCTCCCCCAGTTTCTCTTGAAGCCAATACGGAAGTGACTTAAACTGTGATTCATCGACTGGCTGCTAGGGACAGGCTCCAAAAGAGAGCAGAATCTCATTGAGTCCCATGTTAAAATGCCCAACTTTACAGCAGAAAAAAACATGTTTACAGCCTGGATCAAATTGTGGTTTTGGTCTATACAGCTAATTTTGCCCTTCATGACAACTCTGAGGGGTGTGAATTTTTTTTATAACTAATCTGTTTAAATTACATAAAGCCTTAAAGTTCTGCATAATTAAGGGCGTGGCCACTCGAGTGACAGGTTTGCCGCTGCTGTCTGTGAGCCGTCATGTTACCTCAGCTAATTCCAGCCGCTGAATTTGGCATCTCTGCCGTGTTTGTGCTTTTTTTCAGGATTATTTTATACAATTATAAAATAATAATATATACAATTATAAAATAAATTGTGGCATTGGCTAAAAGTTTTGTTCCTGAGATTTACTACAATGACAATGGCGGGAGGATAGAAGTCGCGTTCTGGGGGGGAGAAATGGGAACGCGGGGGAACCGCGATACGACTGCTAAGGGCACTTTCACTTACGCGATCAAAGGGGCAGGGGCTCAAGCCCCGCATTTATGTTTACAAACATTATAAACAAAGCTATATGCTATTTGTAAACATTTTACTTTATTTACCGGTAATTTACATTATTTCTGAATGTTATAATAAAATGTGACGTATACGCGACTTGTCTTTTTTCCTCTCAGGAATTTTTAACTATGCAGCAAACATTTTAAAATATCTTGAAAAAATAGGCCCTACTTTAATTGTAAACCGTTGATAGTTTTTCCTTTTTTCATTTAATAGGTTTACATTTAGACAGAATCTTAGCATAACCTAATTGTAGGCCTGTTGACTAAGACGGAAAATACAAGACTCTCTTTGTTTTTAATAAATAAAATGCTGTACGTATTATTATTATTAATATTAGTAGGCTACATGCAATAAAAAAAATATTATTAACAGTTATTTTTTCTAAGGAAACCGGTTTCGGAACGTTAATAATACAGAAGGAACGCTGGAACAGAAACGTTAAAATACTGATTCTGCTCGGAGTGAAACAATTGAATTTTTTTTTTTCGGTTTTAAACCTTGTTGATATATGCTATTTGTGAAGCAGCACTGTGTCTTACTCGCAGCAGTGTATCGGCATATGTATTGGCAGTAGCAACATTCCCACATTGCTCTGCAGCAGCAGCATAGCAGATATATTCCACCAAGACCAAATACATTAACATTCCCACATTGCTCTCTGTGACAAACTTGTAAACATAAGAGGTCAGATGTAAATTCCAGTGACGATATTGGCATCCATGCTGGATTTATGGAATCCAGGCCCAGTTTAGAGCAGAGGATCAGCTGGGTTGCAGTCAACGCTTTGCAAACGTAGACTGGTCCACAAAAAAAATCAAATCAAGCTTGTGGGTTTCATTTTTACTTCAGCGTGCGCAAGAAAACAAATCAATCTAAAATCTCTGGCGTGTCGTCAGATGACTCATGCTATTGATCTGTTATTGATCAGGGGTCAGAACTGAGCACAGATTAGATTCAAACGCAAATGAATCTCTTAGACATTCCTCTTTTTAACTTCTTCCCAGGTATATTGTTCAAGGTCCGTGTGTAGTGAGTGAGGTAGCAGGTACGTCACTGTAGCAATCTGCTAACACCAATTTTATTTGATGAGTAGATTTTGGTGAGCGTTCAGCTAAACATTTACTGCTGACCCCCCACCAGCCAATGTTGTTGTTAATTTGGTCTAATGGAAGGGGTTCTGCTTCCTCAGCTGAATAGTATTAAGCCCCCTGGAGATCTCAGACACAAAGGCTCAGACTGAGCAATGCTTTCCCGCCATATACTGTACAAGTGTGTCTCTTTTCTCTCTTTTTAATTGAACATGCTTGTCTTTGTGTGAACGTTTACCTCTGATGTCATTGGACATCAATTTTTTACCCAATTTTTAATGTACAGTAAGCATGGTTTTATGAATAATTTACAAAGAAATTAATTCTTGTATAGTGCTTGCAAAATGTTTGATAATATTATATATTATCAAACATTTTGCAAGCACTATACAAGAATACATATATATATATATATAATTTAATATAATACTAATTTAAATACATTAATATTTAAATGTTGTATATTAATATGTATATTAATATGTATATATTAAAATTATATTTTTAAATTATTTATTTAAATTAGTATATATAAATTATATATATGCATATATATGCTAATTTATATATACTAATTTAATACAATACTAATTCGTATATTATATTATATTATATTATATTATATTATATTATATTATATTATATTATATTATATTATATTATATTATATTATATTATATTATATTATATTATCATTAAAGAGCCAAAGCATAATAATAAATTATTTAATAGGCTACTATTATATATTTAATTATTTTTAAATAATCATTAATAATAATTATATTATATTATATTATATTAATTATATTATCAGTAAAGAGCCAAAGCATAATAATAAATTATTTAACAATAATAATAAATATTTATTTATAAATAACCATTAATAATAATATTATTATATAATATTTTTATATAATATGAACAATATGTATTATATTATATTATATTATATTATATTATCAGTAAAGAGTCAAAGCATAATAATATTTTTTAATAATAATTCATTATTTTTAAATAATCATTATTGCTAATATTATTATATAATATTAATAATAATATTAAATATTTACTTATTTTTAAATAATCATTAATAATAATATTATTATATTTAATATAATTATTATTATTATATAATATTAATAATAATATTTATTGTATTATTATTATATGATAATATTTCAGTGATTTCTGCATGTTAAAAAAACTTAAAATAAATGCTTTTTAAAATATTTTTATGTGAATTTAAAGTAAATTTAAAATAATAATGTATTAATAGTTTGATCATTAAAGTACAAATTTGTCCATTTGATTTCAGCAATTTTATATAGTATTAACAGTAAGCTGTATTTTGGCATTATATCTGCTATAAGGCCATCCCACCCTCTAGATATTGGCAGTGGTCATTTTAAACCCTTTACTGGTCGACTACTACTAACAAGAGTACTGGCATGGGAATTGAGACGAGCATTTGGACTGGAATCACCCCAGAATTCATAATTTGGTGCACTGCAATTTTGCCTGAGGATTGTGTGTGTGTGTTTGTGGCCAAAAATCTGTTGGACTTTAGCCACAGCCATGTTTGTTTCATTCTCTACATTCTTTGTTTATTTGATGTTTTGTCATTTTAGCCTTTACTTTAGTCTCTGTGTTTGTGTGTGTCAGGCTGGGCTTGTTTATGCCGTGTTTCATGTGTGAGATCTGCATGAAGCTCCCGCTGAGACGCCATATGCTGCTGAGACCGTAGCGTCTCCTCATCCAGGCAGACCCGTGGCTTACAGCGAGAACGACCGCACACTCAAAAACACACTCATGCTTCATGTTGAACGAGATTTGATTTCTTCCCCTCCTTTTTTGATCCTGCCCACTGCGTTCCCAGGCAGTTTGTCTTTTTGAAGGACATATAGGGTGTGCGGAAGCATTTGCCTCAAGGTAAAACGCTCATTTTTCTTTACAATGTGCTCTTAAATGTCTTGTTTTAAGCTTATTTTTCTGCTAGTATTTTTTAAATTCAGTAATAACCAACATAACCAATCTAGACATAAATTACAATATTATATAATAAAAACACAGTAGTATTTGTTATTACGATGCTTTGATGAGGGAATGACCTCTCTGCACCCTCTAAAGCTCATTTCTTGAGTGTGAATGGCTTGTGTTTGTGGAGTGAGGTCATACAGCCGTCCTCCTGTAGAGGGCAGAGTTTTACTGTGTGACTGTGACCTCACTGCTCAAGCTGCTCTCTGAGGGATGCTGGCTTATACAAAAGCATTAGTCTCACCTTCCTAAAGCAAGTTACATAACAGAGCTTCTTCTGTCATGGCGTATCAAGCTTTGAAAGAGCACTGCGCACTGTCATACAGGGAGAATATCAGGAGATGGGTTCTTCTTTGAAAAGTATAGCGCTGTATAATTATGAGGAAGAGTTTGTTTGCCACTGTTAAGGGCTGTAAGTGGATTCATTCATTAAAAGGTGGATTCTGGCTGGTTGCTAGGGTGTTCTGTCTGGTTACTTGTGGGTAATTGCTCCTACCTCTAAAGTGCTCTGGGTGGTTGCTAGGGCCTTCTGGATTATTGCTAAGGTGTTGCTACCTGGTTACTAGGGAGTTCTGGGTGGGTGGTTGCTAAGATGTTGCTATGTGGTTCCCTTACGAAAAAGACGTTTATTCAAGTGTGCTATTAGCATACTTCTTTGAAACTAAAAATAAGAAAGTATACTTTCAGTCTACTTTTTATATACTTCTCAGAAATATACTTAAAATTGCACTTAAGTATACTTGATAAAATGAACTTGAAGTATACTTATTTTTTGTAAGGGTTGCTAGGGTGCTCTGGGTGGTTAATCCTTGCTAGGGTCATTCTATCTGGTTGTTAGGGTGCTCTGGGTGGTTGCTAGGCTGTTGCTAGCTGGTTACTAGGGTGTTCTGGGTGGGTGGTTGCTTACATGTTGCTATGTAGTTGCTAGGTTGTTATGGCTGGTTTTTAAGGTGTTATGTGTGGTTACTTCTTGCTAGGGTGATTCTAGTTGGTTGTTAGGGTGCTCTGGGTGGTTGCTAGGCTGTTGCTAGCTGGTTACTAGGGTGTTCTGGGTGGGTGGTTGCTTAGATGTTGCTATGTAGTTGCTAGGGTGTTCTGGCTGGTTTTTAAGGTGTTCTGGGTGGTTACTACTTGCCAAGGTGTTTCTAGCTGGTTGTTAGGGTGCTCGGGGTGGTTGCTAGGCTGTTGCTAGCTGGTTACTAGGGTGTTCTGGGTGGGTGGTTGCTTACATGTTGCTATGTAGTTGCTAGGGTGTTCTGGCTGGTTTTTAAGGTGTTCTGGGTGGTTACTACTTGCCAAGGTGTTTCTAGCTGGTTGTTAGGGTGCTAGGGGTGGTTGCTAGGCTGTTGCTAGCTGGTTACTAGGGTGTTCTGGGTGGGTGGTTGCTTAGATGTTGCTATGTAGTTGCTAGGGTGTTCTGGCTGGTTTTTAAGGTGTTCTGGGTGGTTACTACTTGCTAAGGTGTTTCTAGCTGGTTGTTAGGGTGTTCTGGGGGTTGCTAGGTTGTTGCTACATGGTTACTTGGGAGTTCTGGGTGGGTGGTTGCTAAGATGTTGCTATGTAGTTGCTGGGGTGTTCTTGGTAATTGCTCCTATATAGTTTTCTGGCTGTTTGTTAGGGTGACTTTGCGATTACTTGGGTGTTCTGGGTAATTGCTAGTATCTGTTTAGTGTTCTGGCTGGTTGCTAGGGCCTCCTGGATGATTGCTAGGGTATTGCTAGCTGGTTGCTAAGGTGTTCTGGGTGGTGATTTCTTACGGGCTCAAGTTAAAAGAGCCCACTCTCACATCTCTGTCATATTCTGGTCTCTAGATACGACTTCAATGTCAGTGAGATTTTCTTCATCACATATTTTTATATGACATCGAGCCTTTTTATGTTTTCCACGTGTGTCATTCCAGAAAAGGCAAGGTTGTCCTTTACTGTCACTCCGATGGATGTTCATATGAAGGACATTCATGGCCATATAGGAAAACATCATTCATGTTTATGGGATTGAAGAAAACAACTTAAAGTGATTGTCGACGTGTTCCGTGTAATTGCTTCAGGTCGATTCAATCCTACAAATTCATTTTCCAACCTGAAATTCCAGATGATGTATGGAATGAAGTGTTTTTAAGCACTTGATTACGTAATTTGTGAGTAAGGGGATGACGGGAGGTCTCTTCTTGGAATGGGATGTGGACAGGAAGAGACATTTTTAATGCACCTGTCACTCTTTGAGGAATGACTCACTCTGTGTTTACCGCTGCCCTCTGGTGACTAATGTAACCCAACTGCTTGGACACACACAAACACACACATTTACTTGGATTCCCATCTCTACTTTCTCTTTACTTCACCTGGATGGAGACTGAAACATCTAGACCTTCTCTTAAACACAATCCTTCCATGGAAATCACGTGGGAATTCATGGAATTGATTTGCAACGAGGAAGAGATTTATTGCATTGTGTATTTTTGCGCAGTGCGGTAGATTAACTCCCAGCTGATTTCTCTTCCCTCACCTCTGCGCTCTTACCCCCAACTACCCCCCTTACCACCGACCAATAGGAGCGCCTTACTCCGCCATGTTTGTTAATTGCTTTCCCTCAGTGCTTAAACACAGTTCTCTTAATGGCACTTGGAGTTTGCGTCAAACAAGACATTGTAAAATCCATCTTTACATTATTTACAGCATGAGAAATTTGTCGAGAGGATAAATGTGTTGAGTGATTTAGAGGCTGCTGTTGAAAAGACGAGCTTGATGTGTTTTGGATGCTGGCAGGGGCCCATTTGTTGGGGGGCAGGCAACACAAACTTTAGCCCTATAAAAACAACAACAAAAAACACCCACAAGTGCAATAGAGACACAATTAGCCAAAACCAGTCAACAATTTAGGTGTCCTTTAAACAGTGTATATATAGGGGAAAAAATCTTAATTAGAAACGTGAAAAATGTTCTGAGTATAATGTAAAAAATAATGGTACTATTAAAATTAACACACACACATAATGACGTGATGGGTCTTTTTCTTTTTTCTTTTTTTTTGTCCAAAGGCCTTAATAATAATAAAAAACAAAGTCATGACATCCAAAGTATGTATGGTAGTACAACTAGATCTCTTTTATTGAATCCAAAAGATTTTAATTATATTTTGCTACATATAAAGGTATTTTAATACAGCCATTTCATTAATGATTAAAATATCTTAAAATGTAATAAATGTATGTATTTTTTATTCTGGCATGATTTTATAACATCATATATCAACATAGTGCAAAATGGTATTAAAATTATGTGTAGAAGTCGTTGCTTTGTTATGAGAAAAAATGTCCGGAAAAATGAATTTCATTGATGTCATTTAGAGTAACCAATATAAAGGGACCATTTTGGATCAAGTCATGCGGTCAGTATCATGTGACAGGATGTGACATCATTCAGACACCTGCAAAGGTCCACATGGTCATGAAGCAAAGTAACTAACTCTCTCTTAACTATTTGAAAAATTCATGTTTTCACTTGCTCATACGCATGTCCCAAAACATCAGGTCATTCAGTACAACTGCTATAAAACATGGAAAATGTTGTAATATTTTAAAAACTTGTACTAAATATAAAATGTTTAATTGTCCTTTTGCTGATATCTACAGTAGATATCAGCCTGTTAGCATTGTTCGAAAATATTGTCATTCGGTATAACCAAAAGTGTCATTCGGTACAACCAAAATTTTGTCCTTTAATCACAGCGTGCATGTTGCACAGCTACGAGTGGGATATTGCGTTTATACAACAGTTCGACGGCGCGAGTGTGTAAATAAATAAGAGCAACAACGGAGTGTCTTTAAAACCCTCTTTTGTGAGGAACACAAAATTAAACACAGATTAAAATCTCAAGTTTACAGTTTAACAGTTGAGCCCAAGCCTCCGTTACTAATTCTAAAATGTCACTTCAGAACTAGTAACGAAGGAACGTTGAGTCGCTTCATTAAAGCTTATTGTATTATGTAGAGTATTATGGTATTATGAGAGAGAGATCGACTAAACGAGTACCTGCATCTGATATAGCATTTATTCTTCAGGTCGATGTCCATAATATTATATCCATTATAAAAAAAAATAAAAAAAACAGTTTGAATGTCCGCAGAGGAACGCAACATCTTTGTCTTTGTCCTTTTAAAAGTTTCCACAGTGCTAAAACAACTTCCTTGATTTGACTTGATCATAAAGAGAGTCTTTGCTGCCATCTAATGGTGTAATAATGTAACTTTCACTGATACTATTGACGAACACTTTCTTAATACCAAATACGGCATATTATTTATATAAAATAATATTTATTGAACAATATTTAACAACAATAAACACAAGAAAACAATTCTGCCAAGCATACAAAAGTAGCGCTCCAGTACAGGATTTAAGTTAAATATAGCCTAAATATAAAGTTATAAAATTAAATTTTCCCCTTAACCCAAATCTTTTTGCTCTGGAACAAGTAATAGATTAATAAGACAAAGACTGCTCGTTTAATATACCCAAAATGTTTTTTTAACTACTATCTACTAGCAAATACTAGCAAATACCCGAAGCACTGGCCGAGATGAAGCTGTTCTCAGTGGGTACACGAGCACTGAACAGCCGCTGATGGCCATAAAATAGTAAAATAGGCACTGTTTATGTCACATATCTGAGGTCTAAATAACTACATTCTCACCTAAAAACTCTTTAAACTACATTTCGTGACATAACAACAGTAGTATTTATAAAAAATATGGTAGATTTGCTTGACCGCCATGACAGTCACCGCAAGCGGAGTGATACAAATGGTGAAATGGTACCAGTGCTGATACTGGGAGAATATCGCACAGCTCTCAGCCAATCAGATTCGAGAACCAGAAAGAACTGTTGTATATAATATAATATAATATATTTATTATGTTTATAATATTATAAATTATTATATATAATAATAATATTAATTATTATATTATCATCTCTATATTATTTATAATTTATTCCGGTCTATATAAAACTTATAATACAAATATTAAAATATTGTTTTCCCTTCCTGCTGGATTTTTTGTAGTCCAGTATGTATATACTGTTGAGTTGTATAGACTGACCAAAGTTCATGAAATCATGTCTAATAGTTAGTGTCTTATAGTTATAGAAAAAAAAGTTTTTCAAAGAATTAAAATAGCCTGGAACTGCAAAGTTTGCCAACAAATCCCTTGAGCACAATTGTATATTCTGCTTCGTTTTCAATGTTATGTCTTTAAAATATTCAGTACTTATTGCATATGGATGGAGGGAAGCTCGGACTAAAGTCGGCACACTTTCTTCAATGTCTGCAGAACAGAAAGCTGCGAGAATTTAAATGAGCTTCTACTTTGTCGCAGAATAAGCTACAGGCATCTAGTTGGGATGTGATGATATTCATGTATGTTGTGCATACAAGCTCATTTAAAAATATTTTTCTTTCTTTCTGGTTATTATTTAGGTTTTATAGCATGCAAAAATATTATTTTGGTGCCCCCTTTCATGTGGCTCCCCCTTCAGCTTCAACTTAGCATCTTCACCAGAAAGTCCACACTGGTTGACTGGCTTAGTTTTTCAGCACCTACTTTAACTAACTAGCTTCAAGCAGCATGGAAATTAATTATTTCCCACCACATCACAGTGTCTCTTATCAGAATCACCAAGAGGGAGCTAGAGACTGTGTTTTAGCCGTATATTCTTTCTCTAGATCCTTTCATGCTAATTTTATCCCCAACATCCATTGTTTCTCATCTCCTTATCATTTAGGAATAGCTATTCTGTTTACCCAGATATCCCAGGCTGCCTTAAAGCCAGAGTGAAGTGAACGGTATCTCTGAAGGATTATTATTGGTTGGAGGATATGATCTGAACAATGTACGTTCAAATCGTTTGACCCCAAGCTTATGAGGCTAATTAAAAGTGCTCAATTAATCTACTGTCTCCCTCTGATGAATTTCTGTCTCTAGCTAACACTGCTAACTCTAACACGGTGTTTAACACGGAATGCAATGTTTTAAAACATTAAAACAAGAATTATTTCAGTATTGTGTATATTATAGTTTTTATTAATATTAATATTATAGTTTGATTTTGTTATGTGCTTTTGGCATTTTTTTTTTTTACTATTACTATTTAGGTTTATTTTGTTTATTTATGTTAGTGTTAGTTCTAGTTTTTATTTATTTCCGGTTACTCATTTTGGTGCTTAAACTTGCCAATGCAAGAGTTCTAATTTTCATTTCCAAATTTGAGTTTGTCATCAAATTTTTTTATTTATTTTAGCTTTATTTGTTTTTAGTAGTTTTAGTTTTAGTTAAACCCTGATTAAAACCACATATTTGTGTTTGTGTCATACTTGGACATAATACGTACTGCTTTTGGTTCACAATATAGTCGGGAAGTAGTACATTCCATTTGTCCTCGGATATGGGAAAGTCCTTGTTCCCAGTAGGAACTTTTAATTGGAACGCCCCCTCAAGTCGGAGTTGGGGGAAGGGCAACAACCCCCACTTCAGAATCCAATATGGCTGCTCAGTGCATCAGCCATAGTGAAACATAACTGACTGTGTTTACATGGATACTCACCAAGACCAGCATTTTGACATTATTTTGTGTGTATTTGACTGTTTAGCAGCAAAAAACAACTCAATTTTGTACTGAGAGGCGGCTTTATGTGCGTGCACTTTAGGTGTGAGCACAAAATGTGCGGGAATGAGTAAAATTATTCGCAATACGTGCAATCCCACACCGAAATTCAAGCCTTGTAACACCAACAATATTTATCCGGAGTAAATGAAACTAGTGCGTGAGGGGAGGCGGGTTTCTTGCTGTCCGAGAGATTTGAGTGCAAGAAAGCGCAGCTGGCCAGTTACGTAATCAGATTACTTTTTCAATTTAAAACAAAATATCTAAGTTACTTTTTTAAATAAGTAATGCAAGTTTAGAAATAAGATTTAGAAATAAGAGAGTTGAACTTCCTTCTCCTGTATCCTATTCTTCTTTAATCCAGAATGGCAGCACAGCTGAAAGGTTTGCTTGAGCAGCGCCCTCTACTGTACAGGAGTAAATTTGCTTTTCCTTCAGCCTGAGGCTTATTCATTTCACTTTTGGTGTGAAAGGGCCTTAATATTTGCCAAAAATATAACTATTTTTGTTGTTATTAAAAAACCAAACAAGCAAGCCCAGCCCAGGTGAAAAAAGTATCGCAAAAGTAATGTAACGCATTACTTTTCATAAAAAGTAACTAATGCAATTAGTTACTTTTTTAGGGAGTAACGCAATATTGTAATGCATTAATAATAAGTAACTTTCCCCAACACTGCAGCTGGTAATCGTGTATCTATTCTGCAGAAAAATTAGTATTGAAGCGTTTCAGATGTTTCAGTATCAATATGTATTGAAAAAATCTATATTTTTGACAACATTACATTGCACTTAGTTTATTATTTCAGATGCCTTTTTAAAAGACTACAAGTGAAAAATATTAGCTATATATAAAATTGGCGGGTGTTAATGTAATGTTATATTTTGCTACATATAAAGGTATTTTAAAGATGTCAAAGTGTCAAAAGGTCATTCGGTTTAACCGTCCAAAGGCCAATACAGCCATTTCATTTGTGATTAAAATATCTTGTAATAATGTATATATTTTTTATTCTGGCATGATTTTATAACATTGATTATCAACATGGTATTAAAATTATGTGTAGAAGTCGTTTCTTTGTGAATGTCCGGAAAAATTCTCATTGATGTCATTCGGAGTAACCAATATAAAGGGACCATTTTGGATCAAGTCATGCGGTCAATATGATGTGACAGGATGTGACATCATTTAGACACCTGCAAAGGACCACATGGTCATGAAGCAAAGTAACTAACTCTCTCTTAACTATTTGAAAAATTAATGTTTTCACTTGCTCATACGCATGTCCCGAAACATCAGGTCATTCAGTACAACCACTATAAAACATGGAAAATGTTGTAATATTTTAAAAACTTGTACTAAATATAAAATGTTTGATTGTCCTTTGGCTAGCTAGCAGATATCAGCCTGTTAGCATTGTTTGAAAATATCGTCATTCGGTATAACCAAAAGTGTCATTCGGTAAAACCACTATCTACATAAGAGCCAGCAGCAAATACCCGAAGCACTGGCCGAGATTAAGCTGTTCCGAATGACTTTTTTGGTGACAAATTTTGACCATCTTGTAAAAAATGACAAAAGCAGTGTTAATTGATTATTAAAAACACAATTAACCCTCATTGTTAACCCTTAATAAAATTTCAAAATTAATTATATCTCCATTATGTTTTTTTACACTTTTAAAAACCTTATTTGTCAATGACCCATATATAGCATGGAAATCCAATTAGCTGCATTCCCACTCGATTTCAACTTGACCTGACTCTTGTGTGCTCCTATCCTTCAAACTTTCCTTCAAAGCTTTCTGTAGTGTGTAAGCTTTTAAAATCGATACAGTTCAACCTCCAACATTCATGTCATTTGGATTTGAATGCTGGTCTCCTCAAAGTCAGAGTAAGTTTGCTCTCCTCTCAGTCTTTCGGACAGCGTAACCCCCAAAACGCTGCTCCCTGGTGGTTTGGAGTCTAGATGTGGATTTTGATGATGGATACGAAGGCAGAAGAAGGTGGTTGATGAAGCAGAGATTCCTCTTCTCAGACACAAGCAAATGTCTGCTTTAAAAGCTGGATACATCATACATTGTTGAAAGTGATGATATCAAATGTTGTCAGCAAGCTTGTTGAGACCTTCAGCCTGCTTCTATCGACAACATCACTTGAGCCGTTAGCCCAGTTTTGATTGGACTTTGTGAAAATCGGTGAACCTAATTTAGAACATCCGGCATCATCCCAACAATCAGCATACAACAGCAGAATCATACAGCATTTATTTCCTGTAGATCGTGTGTGTAAGATAAGCTGTTGGAAAGAAGATCCCTAGTTGAATTGGGGCTAAAAATAATAATAATGACTAAATCATTCCCCTTTGAGCTATCAACAGGCTAGTAAGCACAAAATGAGTCTTCTCCAGATCAATTGCTTAATTGCTTTACAGAGTAGCTGCCGTATAAGAGCTGACGGGACAGAATTCTGTCCAGTAAGAGCTGCTTGTCCAATACTGGTGAAAACAAAATCGAAAAGGGGCAAAATATCAAGTGCATAAACTTCATTAGTTACCCTCTGCTTTGACTAGATGTTTCTAAAATATTGACGTTTCCATGAGACGTCTTAATGAATGGACTAAAATGAGTGAATAAACCACAGATGACAACGCACACATACACGCAAAGAGATTTTTTGGTAACACTTTACAATGAGGTTTTTATTTGTTAACAGTTAACATGAGCTAAGAATGAACAATACATCTACAGCATTTATTAATCTTAGTTCATTTCTACATTTACTAATACATAATTAAAATCTAAAGTTGTATTTGTTAACATTAGTTAAAGGTGCTGTATGTAATTTTTCTTTACTGTACTAAAGCAAAAAATACCATAATATGTTTGCAGATATTTAGTTCACATACTTGTTTCTTGTTGAAATGTCTGTTTTTGTTTTGGTGTGTGTGATCCCACCCACTGCCAATTTACCCAGTAGTATTTCAACACCCCGGGTTTCCAGTTGGCCAGGGAAAAAAGTGTATTGCAGCCATAGAAACCAGCGAACGAACTGGGTCAGAGATCGCAGATTCTATCCGACCTAAAAAAAACTAAAAATCTCTAATAACGGGAGCATATTAAAATGCAGATGAATCAACTCATCAATTTACAGTATAAGTCTCCTTGCTTTCCATTGTTGCACTCGTTTCTGTTGTGTGTCCTCAATCTGGCAACCCGCGTGAGCGCAGCGTGTGAGGAGGAGGGGGTGGGGAAACAACGCTCTCCAATACAGTATTTTGAATTTGGACTGCAGTACCCATTTCAACGACTAGCTGTCAAAATTACATAATGCACCTTTAATGCACTGTGAGCAGTGTTGCCAAGTCCACTGATTTCCCGCAGAATTGGGCTACTTTATCACTGTTGCCGCAGGTTGTTTTTCATGTCCGTGGGTTGAAGAGACACCAAAAACATTATATTTAGCCCCTGGAATGCGAATTTTACCAGGGGAACCCTGCCAAAAAATGCAGATTTACCCCCAGGAACATAATTTTGAAACGTGAAACCCTGAAACGTGATTGGGCTAGTTTTGAGCTAGTTTAAAATAGCAATTGGCTGGGTTTTGTTGTGAAAACCTGGCAACCCTGACTGTGTGCTAACATGCACAAACAATGAACAGCTGTACTTTTTATATCTAACGTTAACAAAGGTTAATAAATACTGTGACAAATGTATTGCTCATTGTTAGCGCATGTTAGTTAATTAACTCATGTTAACAAATGAGTCCTTACTGTAAAGTGTTGCCAGTTCTTGTATTTTGAACCACTTAAAACTCCACAAGTGAGCTCTAACTGCATTTTAAGGCATCATACTGCATGTGTGCTTCTGATGTACAGTAAATACTGGCTTCTAAGATGTGTAAGATGTCTCGTTTTACACTAATTCTAAGGCTGCATTGTATGTATTCATCTTAGAGAAGGCAGTCCCATAATGTACTGTGATAAGTTCAGTGAAATAATTATTTCAAGATGGCGGACAAGTCAAGGGAAATGCTAAGAGAAAAAAGTATAAATAAAACTATAGTTCAGTCTAAGTAAAAATGACTTTCACACAATATTTGTGTGTCTTATGTATTTAAAGCCCCGTTTACACTAGACGCATAAAATGCATAAGTTTTGCTACAGTTATGCCTGTCGTTTACACTTCGCCAGCGTTTTCGAACCTCAGAAATGGGAGACTTTCGAAAACACTGCAGACCCCATTTTAGTTTGAAAACGCTGGGGTTGCGTTTCAGTACAAACGGACCAAAACAGATACTTTTGTAAACGATGTATCCTCTGTGTATCCTTGACGACCATGTAAACAATAACATGGAGACTGAACTGCAATTTTTGCTGGCTTTGTTGTCATTTTTAGCAGCCATTGTGCGGTTAAACTCAGCATTTTTTAAATACTGCTGCTGCCTACATGCGCAAGAGGGTTTACACTTGTACGCGCATGCCCAGTGTGCATGAACGGTCATGTGACATGAGTTTTCAGCCATGTAGTGTAGACGGAGATCGTTTCTGAAATGCTGTGGAAACGTCAGTGTAGACGAGGATCGCTTTCATTCTAAAATGCCATTTTAAAATAAAAACGCACTAGTGTAAACGGGACCTAAGTGCTTGCAACTCCTTTGGAAGAAACTGCGAGTCAATTTCTGTGAAACTTTGTGGGAAAAACGCTCCATTGTCAATGGTGTGGCAATGTATGAAGCACTTTCAAAACAAGAAACTTTGATACCTTGACCAACTTGAAACTTGACCAACCTGAAACCAACCAAGAAACTTTCGCATGACCCATTTGAACTTCTTTCGCCCTCAAGCAGAATTCAAAATTGGGCAGATTCCTATTGAAATGACTTGATTTTGACTGTGAAAATTCGGCAAACAACCATATTGTGACCGCACCTTCATTTCTAAATGTGTGAAGTCACTATTCAAGGGTCTATTTCTCTTAAAGGGATAGTTCACCCAAAAATAAAAATTCTGTCATCATTTACTCACCCTCAAATTGTTCCAAACCTGTATGAATGTCTTTCTTCTGCTGAACACAAAAGAAGATATTTTAAAGAATGTAGGTAGCGAAAAATTTTTCCATACTATGGAAGTCACTGGGGCCCCTGCGCCTGTTTGGTTACCCATATTCTTCAAAATATCTTCTTTTCTGAAAAAAAAGAAAGAAAAGAAATGATGACAGAATTTTAATTTTTGGGTGAACTATCCCTTTAAGAGCCTGCCTTATAAGAAAGCTACGTATATAAGAAAGTTATGTAGACAGTAGACAGCAAGGTAGTTTTATTAACTTGATCATAGACTAGAGTGTCAATTTTAAAAGTGTATATATGCTGACAGTTCATTTTGAATCATTGGACTGTTAGGAGGACATTAGCATATAGCTTCAAAGCTAATGCACATGCGGCCTAAAAGCCACAAACCTTTGTTGTTAGAGAATATATATTGAATGATGAGTTTATTAATACGTTTATTTTTAGTATCCTATTTGCAAATTCTTTCTAGTGTTTCAAACAATTTAGTACTTAAAACAGGAAGAATTTACAAATTGGATAAAAATCCATCATTTAAGATATATTCTTTGAAATCAGGTTGTATTATCTCACACGATTTTATTTCTTAAGTAAATATTTTGCTTAAAGAACATTATTTTTACTAGAAAACAAGACAAAAAAGTGTTTTTTATCATGTACTGGTATGTTAATTCAAATATATCATAATATTAACTAGCTGTCTGACCTTAAACGTTATTCAACAATAGACAAAATGAGAGCTGATGTTCTCCTGGAATAACCTGATTTCAGTTGTATTTGTCATTTCGCTCAAGCTGCCTTTAGGTACACACATGGCAAGGCTGCGCTTTACAAATTCTGGCTTCCTTTTCCCAAACACTCCGTCAGAGGCTTTTGCTTACTCGTCTGTTTTGCGGTTCTGTTTGGTGATTCAGAACAGCTCAGGGCCGAGCGCTGTAATAGACTCGAGGAGTGCACAACAAATGTGACTCACTTTCCATCATGTTATTGACTCATTTAGTGCCTCTTAAATGTGTTCTTTTCAATTTTGTTAACGTATTGAAAGATATTTTGCTTTCGTGTATGTATTGCACTGATATATACACATATTTGAGCCTGATATCATACAATATCCTCCGAAAATCTGTGAGGAAAACTTTTCTCTTTCACAAAACCCTTTAATAAAATGCCAAAGGCATCAAATTAAATTAAATAACATCATAAATGTTGTCTATAATGCTACCCTGTAGGAAAGACTGTGACAGCCACTGTGTGCTTTATTGCTCTCAAGCTTCACTGAACAATATCATCATCTAGACACTTAACTTCAAACGGGTCGTATAGCAGACAGCGCACATTTCTGGCATATACAGACTGGGTGTATGGTGTACAAACCGTCCTAAGGTGCTATAATGCCTGAGGACTTGAAAGTACGTGAAAATATAGGTGATAATTCACACCACAGGACACAAAGAAAACAATTCCTGCTCACGCGGTTTAATTGTTTAATTACAGCGTATCACAGTGCTATAGTCATTCATTGTGTTCGTGTGACCTTGTCCCACCCTGATAAAAGTCAAGCCCACCCCTCCCTCGCTCGAACTCTCTGTCCTCTGGTGTGAACCGCATGAAGTCTTCTACTCTCAGCAGCTTTGTGCTGGTCACAGGAGATAGAGGTTCATCAGTGGCCGAGAAAAGAGGTGACACTGCAGGCCATCAGGGATTTGTAAGGGTCACAACCATGCTGAAAAAGCTTATATTAATGAAGGTTGAATGCAAGATTGCATTTATGAACATAACTCATTTATAGTGCTGCAAAGTATTCATTGTTTTAAACTTAAAATATGTCATTTACATCATTAGTCTAAGTAAGTCTAAGTATTAGTCAACTAATTACATTATTAGTTGTTAACATTAACAATTTGAGAACAAAGTATAACAGTAATAATATTTTGCACGGTTTGACGTGATCCGAGCTAAGCGATCGTTAGATTTATTCACCATTGGCAGCGTGATTTATTGAAATGCTTTTTTCTTCAGTTGGTCAGAACAAAAGTGGCAGACATGTTAGTTACTTGTACAGCTGACATTTTCCGGTGAAAATTCTTATTTTGGTCATACTTCCAAGACGTAGAATATGTGATTCCGAGGTACAGTATCCACACCGATGTGTTGACTGACAGCAAACATTAGATTAATTTGCGCTGAGCAGCCGTGCCGAGGCACAACGCGCGTAATGATGATAATTCTGCAAATAACTGCAATTGCATGTTTCAAACAGAGATGGCGACAAAGATGCAAACTTACGGACTGCAGCTTTAATTTAAATAATGTGAATGTCCAACACAATTTGTAACTATTTTATGTTTTGGCAAATTTGTCGCTAATTCGTATAAATTCGTACGATCTCATTCTTATGTTTTCGTACGATCCTAGCTAACAGGGAACGTTTTCAGAACATTCTGGCTAGGTTCTCTCAAAGTTATGAACGAACATTCTTCCAGCAACATTAATAGAATGTTTGTTTAAAGTCCTCTGGTCCTTAATAACGTTCTCAATACGTTAGCACAAAAACATTACTTTTATACATCGTTCATGGCATGTTGCGAAAATGGAAAATGAAACGTTTTTAAACATGTTCATTCACTATAGCCTTAAAAGATTTAACCAGTTTAGATGAAAAGGATCTCAAGCTGACTAGCTGAAGACATTATTGTAGCTATACCCATTAATACACACAGTACTTCCTTAAAAAAAAGAATAATTCCAGCACAGCACTACAACAATCATAATAAAATGACTCTTGCCATTGTAGAAAGGCCAAGCCAATGTTGATTCTTGTTTTATTACGAGCTCTGTTGCGTTCTCTTTGTGAAAGCAGAAGCTCCTCTGTTTGGCGTTTGTTTAAAACAGGTGATTCCCCGAAGTTTGGAGATTTAGGTGCTCCATGTCAACCTTTCTTACTTGTTGTGACAACTAATCTATGCCACTCTCACAAGTGTCAAAATAGCCGGAGCAACTTTTCTCTATTTACGGATATGACGAGATGCGCTCGGGTTGTGTGCAAAATATTTTTGTTATAATACATAATGTACATATGTTTATTATGTTTATATTATGTGTATTACATTATGTATTTTAATAGAGTTGTTCAATAAAACCAAGTGATTACTTGCTTTTGATAGTTTATTTGAACCGGTTGTTATGCATTTTAAGTCATTTTAAAGGCTATACATTAGAAATGCACCTGCATTGTTTTGCATTTTGTATAAAAAACTTTTTTCCAGTCATATTCCATCATTAAAGATTTCTTAAAAATAGTGTTAAGATATCACCTCGTCTCATTCTCGTGAACCCAATATTGTCTCGTCTTGTGAGCTAAGTGTATCACACTCCTAATAAAACGTAATTTCCCACCAACAAAACTGTGGCCAGTGAAATGCTAAATGGCTAGTAACTTTGAAAAACCACTAGCCACATTGGCTGGTGAGCAAAAATGTTAATGTCAGGCCCTGGATAGAACAAATACATTTTAACAGCCACTTGTCGCCACCTACTGGCATAACAGAGTAATAGATACAAACTTGTAACATTAACGCGTTTGAATGGAGATCGCGATCTTTTAATGTTTAATCATGCATAAATATTGGCCTATAGCCTATGTAATATTATATGTACCAGACCTCAAAAGTAAACCGGAACCAGGCAACTCCCCAGTTTTTGCAGATCTTTGTATCAAACTGTCTGTACTATTTTAGACATCTCTGTTTGACTAGCACATGTCACAACCCTTTGGAGACACTCTGGATGGCAGGTTAGGTAATAAGCGCTCTTCTCATTCTCTTGATTAACTGACTGTCCTTCACAGTCTCCTCCTGGCCCTTTCGCCTGTTCTGCGGTCTCGCGCTGTTTCTGCTGAGGGCTTGCGCTACGGAGGACGTTCGTGATTACAGGTTACGTCACTTTTTCTTGTGTATGCAGTTAATGATAATGACGTGTCAACTAGATCCCAGCCACCTTGCACTGATTTAAATATCGTATTAGATCATCAGAAGCAAATAATATTTACCAGTCATGTTTTATTTGTCATATTCATTATTTTATGGTGCTATAAATCCATTACACTGTCTGCGTGGAGGATACAGCAGCTGAATTCTGCTTTCTGGAGAGCTGACTGTGGTGCCACACAGAGGCACAGGTGTCAAGGGCAATTTATCTTGCTTCCTTGCATTGTTTTTGCAGAGATGTGTCAGGCGGGCTGACTGGGCATCGCTGCCATTTGGAGCCCAGCGTGAATGAATGTGTGAGGTTTGTCTCTAAAACTGCAGATGCAGAATAGCAGTGGACACTGGGGAGCTGTAGGGGGCGCTGTCCACAACTGACCACGCTGGAATGTAATAGAAAAATTTTCAGTTTGTGCTTTGGTGTGGGTGAGGAAGTAACTTAAACATCCCAAATGAATGGCTACGTTGCCTGGTTTAACAGTAAATTCTGACTGACTGTAAATCTACTCAGTACGGGAATAAAAGAAAACAAATAGAACCTGAAGAGGAAGTAGAGAAAGTGAACCAACAGTATATCGACTATTTAAGATAAGTAAAGGTGAAACTGTATTTGTACCCCTCGTTTATTGTCTATATGTCTCTGTGCTTGGTTTTCTGCCTCTGTTGCAGATAATATCTAAAGTGGAGGGCCGCGCTGTGAGAGCAGAAAGAATCAGAGGAAGTTGTCAGTGTAATGCAGGCAGTGAGTGAGGTTTTCCTGTGGGAGTCATGTGGTCTCAGAGAGATGCAGAGTCTGATTTACTCTACAGATTTACAGTTAAAGTAAATCTTTTACAATGTAAAAAAAGTATTGAATTAAAAGATTATCTATCTATCTATCTATCTATCTATCTATCTATCTATCCATCTTTATGTCTATCTATGTATCTATCTATCCATCTGTCTATCCTTCTATCTATCTATCCGTCTGTCTGTCTATGTATGTATGTATGTATCTATCTATCTATCTATCTATCTATCTATCTATCTATCTATCTATCTTTATCTATCTATCTATCCGTCTGTCTATCTATCTATCCGTCTGTCTATCTATCTGTCTGTCTGTCTGTCTATCTATCCTTCTATCTATCCATCTATCCATCTGTCTGTCTATCTATCTATCTATCTATCTATCTATCTATCTGTCTGTGTCTGTCTGTCTGTCTATCTATCGATCTATCTATCTATATATCTATCTATCTGTCTGTCTATCAATCTATCTATCTATCTGTCTGTGTATCTATCCTTCTATCTATCCATCTATCCGTATCTATCTATCTATCTATATGTCTATCTATCTATCTATCTATCTATCTGTCTGTCTATCTATCTATCTATCTATCCGTCTGTCTGTCTATCTATCCTTCTATCTATCCATCTATGTATCTATCCATCTGTCTATCCATCTATCCGTCTGTCTGTCTGTCTATCTATCTATCTGTCTGTCTGTCTATCTATCTATCCGTCTGTCTGTCTATCTATCTATCCTTCTATCTATCCATCTATGTATCTATCCATCTGTCTGTCTATCCTTCTATCTATCATCTATGTATGTATCTATCCATCTATGTATCTATCCATCTATCTATCTATCTTTCTGTCTATCATCTATCTATCTATGTATCTATCTATCTAACTAACTATCCGTCTGTCTGTCTATCTATCATCTATCTATCCATCTATCTATCATCTATCTATGTATCTATGTATCTATCTATCTAACTATCCGTCTGTCTTACTATCTGTTGTCTATCTATCGATCTGTCTATCTATCTATCTATCCTTCTATCTATCCATCTATGTATCTATCTATCTATCCATCTGTCTGTCTATCCTTCTGTCATTTATCTATGTATCTATCTATCTATATATCCGTCTGTCTGTCTATCTATCTATCTATCTATCTATCTATCTATCTGTCTGTCTGTCTGTCTATCAAAATTATTTACCACGGTAACCATAGTTTCCTCTATTATCTGTCTCACTATACTGTACATCTAATACATAATTAAATCTGAACAGTAAAAAAAGCTTTTTGTGTTGATTTTGTTGGGTTTACATAGAAATGTTGTGCCCTTATAATCCCCAATTCATTCACAATACTCAGTTTATAAAACCACTTCACCTCAGTGCCTTTAAATAACAACATGGCAAAGTGGAACATCCCAGATAGGGATGCTGCTGCTCTGCTCTCTCATGTTCCCACCCCTGGAGAGATGCAATGGAAATGTCCAGCCAGTCAGACATGTCACTGCTGTGCTGTGGGAAAGAGAGCAGAGCAGAGCTCATCTCATCCTCCTCCTGCTGCTGCTGCCATTGCAGTGAGTCTCTGCTGCACAGGGCTAAAGCACGACATCCCGCCCTCTGCTTCCCCGCAGGTGTGCCAACACACCTCCGAACGGATATTATACATCAGGACTGCTTTGAATACACCCGATTCGTGCGGGATAGACGTGTCACATTCAGAGAATTTGTGAAATGTATTCGCTTCATCAGCAATAAGAGGAGATCACTGGTGGTACATGGCGAACTTTGGGCTTATCTGACATGTTGCTGCTCATCCTTATAAGAAACCACAACACACTTTAGCCCGACACACGGGCCAGAGGCGAAGAAAAACACGGATTTTTTAACCTCCTGGGCTGATCAAGCCCATATAACCTATTTTTTAAAATTTATTTCTTTGAGGCGACAACATTTAGCCTCAACTTGCTTCAGCGCGAGCAGCTAAAGGAACAAAATGTCTGCCCGGGCTTCCTCTAATAAGGTTTGTGATCATTTAATAACGTTTCTTATACAATGTCAGCAGTTGTTAGAGCTAAAATATTAAATATAATTGAACCAGAGCTTAAAATGTGTGTAATCGATGCCTGAGGTCATAAATGTGGGTGCGCGTTTAGCCTCAGCTAACGGAGATTCCTCAACTTATGCTAACACGCTAACGCTAGCCGATTTGTGCGGTAGTTTTACAGCTTTAATTTAACACATGACGCTTAAGTTTTGTATCTAACCTTTGTTTTTTAAATAACAATACTCTAGTTTTGTTATTTAACGTTTTGTTTTTAGATGTAACGCTTTTGTTTGTGTGATAGTGACACAAATAAGTGCTTAGGTGAAGTGTTTTCAAACTGTCGGTTTCATAAAGCTTTTGTAACATTTTAACGTTTTTAAATGTTATAATGCTAATTTTGTCTGTCATCTCCGCTTTTGAACAAACAAGCTGACAAAGCATTGCAATGACAATATCATAAGTTATCTAAAAATATGTCAGAAGAGAAAGTGCTTATGTAAAATCTCTTTAAGCTGTTCTAAAAAGTGTTATGTAAAATTTCGCTGTATTTCAGGATTTAGATATTTCACTGTATTTTGTAATTGTTAAATAAGTGTATGTGTGAGAGCTGACATTCATAGATGAGCAAATAAACAATGATGACTGGAATGATAAATATGAAACTCCTCAGCTGCGGTTGGAAGGATGTTTGCTTGTATTTGAACTCTTAAGTCTTCTCCATCAATTTAAAGCCCATAGAAACTTTAGGACGTGAGATGTAAATAAAATAAGCTGACACACCGGTACAGTTTCTGTTGGGCGGGTCTTTCCATTGACACCTGTTGAAGCCCCTCCCACAACAGGTGAGCTTCAAGAAACAGGTGGAACCATCTCAGGAATGTGACTCTCCCGCCGCCCTTTCTCGCTGTCATGAGTCACGGCTTGCTTTGCTGTCAGTGATGTTTGGTTAAGCCGAATAACATTAACCTGTTTGACCGGTTCAACCGACAGAGCATGATTTACTTGAGTTGCATTCATGATGGATGACATGAGTTATGATTTGACATTGCTTATTTATTCGTCATGTATTAATGTTAAGTGTTACCAGTAGTAAGCAGGTCAAAAAGGATTACGCTTTTTACACATATGCCAAATTTGCCAATAATGGTCAATTGTTATGGGTCATTATTGGTATACAATTTTATATGATATAATTAAATAGGTGTGTGGTGTATATATATGTGTGTGTGTGTGTGTGTGTATATATATATATATATATATATAATCCTTCAATCTAAAAAAATAATTGTTGGTTTAACTTAAAAAAAGTAAGTTACCTGGTTGCCTTAATTTTAAATTCATTGAAATTAAAAATTTAATACAATTGAAGGTGATTGGTTTGATCAACAGAAACTCAAAATATTGTGTTATCTGAGCTACAATAATTATCTAAGTTGATTTAAAAAAAGAAAAATTGTTGATAGCAAATCAGTAAAATAACCCTTTACAGTGTAATAGTTTTGCTGCTTTGGATATAGCAAATGATAAAATAAATGCGTTAAACAAGATAGATTAGTCGCAAAAGGGTGATCGCGATTAAAAATTGTAAAATAAAAAAAATAAAAAATAAATAATATATATATATATATATATATATATATATATATTAGTAACAAAGACATTTACATTGAAAAGACTGAATTGTTGTGAACACGGAACAAGACACAACTGACAAATGCTTTGACTAGCGCGGTCAGTCATGGGAAAACCCCTTAACTGTTAAAAGGACAAGATAATACATCGGACATTTAAACAGACAGCCCTTATAAGAAACTAACACTTGCCCTATTTCTGTTAAATGGCCAATCAGCACAGTTATAGGCTGATGATGTTCATCTCTAAATGGCCAAATATTGGCAGATTAATTAGCCTGTGCAATATATTGATCTCTCACTACCTGCCAAATTCAAGTTGGCACTACCAGCCATAGTCCTAAAGGTTTCATACTATCCCTAAAACTGTATTTGGCATGATTACATTTAAATACATTTTTATTGTCTGAAATTATATTGAAAATGTAGGTGTTTCCCCCCCATTTTCCTAACTAAAAATCTGTAATTAACTAAAAATCATATTTTCCACAGAGGTTAAAGTCATTATTAGCTACATTAAAGTCCCTAAACTCTTGTTCTATAAATTGTTTGTTTTTTGTTTGATTTGCTCACATTAGCGAGAGTCAGACTATCGTTATGTCAGTGAATTAAAATAAAAAAAGTTACTTGCTTGTCCATTATTCCCTCGTCAAAGGCACATGGTGTTAATTTTTGACTGTGGTTGTAAGACTTGTTTTGTAGGTTAATAACAGCACTTATTTGTAGACAAAATGCGGGGCAAATGCACTTTAGTTTGCACTGTTTTGTAATAGTTATTATCCCTTTCATGGTCTGTGACTTTGGGCCGGTGGCAGTGTTGCCAAGTCTATAGTTTTCCCGCAGAATTGGGCTACTTTTACACTGTTGCCTCTGGTTATTTTTTTTAGTCTGTGGGTTGAAGCAACACCCCACCGGAATGTGATTTTTACCCCCTGGAATGCGAATATTGATTAGCAATTGTGCTGGTTTTGTCGTGCAGACCTGGCAACCCTGGCCGGTCGTTTCACTGGTCAAGTCTCAGTAATCCTGTTGGTCTAATCTCTTCATGAGATCAAAGGCAGAACCACAACACGATTTCCCGTCTAGCCTAAATGGAGGATTTTGTTTGTGTCTCGCTCTGTGCCCTTTCTGGGTAAAAATCCTGGCCTTAGTCTCCCGCCCTACATTACAACTTAAATTAAGCTTTAGATGTTGACTTGTTAGGGTAATGCAGTTTGGCATGCAGAAGCCTGGACACTGACTTCTTTACGAGTCGCTCAAGGTAACTGGCTGAACGCTAGACAACTTTACTGTGGCCATGATTTCTGTCTTCGATAAAAATCTGTTTTTAGAAAAATAAATCCACTTCCTTCCTTCATTATGATAATTAAAGCCAGAGATTTTAATCTTTGTTTAATGTATACAGTTCTTTTGGCTGTTTATTTTCCCAATGCCGTCCTCATCTTCCCTGTAGTTTTACTTGGATGGCTGAGAAAGTTTTGGGATTTGCAGTGTTTTATTAAATAAAACATAATAAAATCACTTGGGTTCACATACAAATAAGTGCTTTGTCAGAGAAAAGAAAGTGTGAAAAATGTCTACTTCTTTTGACCAATATTTATTGAATGAACTACAATACTATAATATATTACTATGTATTTACTTATTTTAACAATTTATTTTGATGTCATGACCTCAAATGATATTTGTATTATTACAAATTAATTTTGAATAATTTTTATTTTAAATCATAGCATGTTTTTTTTCCCCATGTTTTAATAATTTTGGCACACATACATTTATATTATTATTATTACAATATCTTTATTAATAATATTTGTAGAAATTATATATATATATTTTTCCCATATTGTTGTTGTAATTTATTTTGGCTTTAGTAGGCATAATATCAACATGAATGCCAACTTTTTTTTTTTTTTAATTAATATTTAGCTGCTTTTATATTTTATCATTTTGCAAAGGGATTGTTTTTGTGG
The DNA here is from genome assembly GCA_037101425.1 of Elopichthys bambusa. Lineage (NCBI taxonomy): Eukaryota > Metazoa > Chordata > Actinopteri > Cypriniformes > Xenocyprididae > Elopichthys > Elopichthys bambusa. The sequence continues at coordinate 16,765,436 of CM074455.1, read as the reverse complement.
GTCCTTGGAATCAAAAAGTTTGGAAACCGCTTGACTGATATATCTTAAGGTTTTTTTCCTTATTTTCTTTAAAATATATTACTATTGTTGCATGTCCAAAACACATGGAAATGCCATGGTACATTTTAGTACCTCTTTATTAGTGATTTTTGCTTCATTTCTTTTTTATTTCTTGGTAAGGTTCTCGAAATCTGCAAAAGAGAAAGATGAAGTGTCTCCAGAACAGTGTTTAACTCCCGTTTAAGCTGTTTATTTGTTAGTGTTTTTATCGTAAGTCCTTTAGCTACAGTGTGAGTTTCGGGAGTTGGCATGGTGATTTCTCCCTCCAGCAACATTCAGTCGTTTGTTTAATCTTGTAAAAGAATGTGAGAGCCGCCCTTCACAGCGGCGGTGGGCAAATCTAGGACTTAGCCGAGGATACAGACAGAAATCGCTCCCTAACAAAGTTTCCCCAAACACTCCCCCTGGCTGCCATTGGTCAACAAACTGATAGTCCCACCCCAAACTCATGCCATTGGCTGAGACACAAATCACACATTTCAGCTTTAACAATAGCAAATAAGTAGAGATCCACCGATACCAATAGCCGGTTATTCAGAGTGGTATCTGCTGATAACGATAGTTTGGGGGTTCTGCCTTTTATACCCTTTTTTAATTAATGATGAATTCATTATAATTAATAATATACCAATACCGATTATTGGCCGATATATCGGTGTATCTCTACAAATAAGTCATACACAAGATTTCTGAATTCATTCAAAAATGCTGATTCATCAAGGAATGAAACAAGTGAAGTCTTTATGAGTGAGTCATTGAATCATTCACTCAATTGAAATCATTCAAATTAAATATTTGAATGCAATTAACCTTTTTTCAGAGCCTCTAGTAAATTACATGTTATTTTGTTTAGTTGTCAATTCAGACTTGTGGGAGAATTGTGATCTATTTAAAAAAAAAAAAAAAAATCTCAATATATCCAGAATCAAGCAGCTCTATCAGAAACCATGATAGGTCAATGCAGATGATCTGTAATTGCCAGTTAAGTGTTCTGTTGTTGAATTAAGAAAATTTGTGTTTTCATTAGGTTCTTGAGTGTTTCTGGTGTGTTTGTGGTGTTTAGCTTTGCTTTCCTGTATAATGATGCATTTGATACATGAGAATGAGGGGATCAAGGACAGAGATACAGGCCAGAGTTCTGTCTCTCTTTTCTTTTGTAGGGTCTCGCTCTTCTGTGTCAGGTGACCTGCTATTCTGTGAAACTTGGCCCTGTATTCCCTCTCGTGGATTAAGGGATTATTTTGTGCTTGTGGGTCTGACACTGACCCAGTACTTCTGCGTGTAAGAATGTGGTCCACGTGAGACGTACGTGGCAGTTTTTTAGCGTAGTGAAAATCATGAGCACTGCGTTTAGTAGTACAATTCTTGTTGTAAATAGGAAATAAATGATAGCTTAAGTTGAAAGTGATCTATTCTATTGGACAGAATAGAGATAAGATGAAAATGCTACACACGGGACGCATTCTTGCATTCCTTCTGCGCTTAATAACAAATAATCAGCATCTTGCAGCATGAATTTTCCATTTAAGATGGTGTCTGAAATTAAAACTACTGCAGCTTTTGTTATGCAGTGCATCATGTTCATTTTAAAGGGGTAATGACATGGATTTTAATATGTTCCTTGAGGTTCACTTTAGGGCTGCCACTAATGACTATTTTTATATTGATTAATCTATCGAGTAATTTATCGATTAAACGATTAACTTTTCACCAAAAATCAAAAAAAATTTCTTAAGAACATTTTATTTAACTTGCAACTTTGGCATTCAGTAGTGTACCATTTAAAAAAAAAAAAAAAAAAAAAGTATAAGGATGTAAAAGCAGGAATTCAGTCACATGGCTTTGCCTACAACTGAGAGAAAAATAAATACAACTAAATTATATAAATGTGAAAATTCAGAGTGAAAAAAAACATTCCTAATGTTCTTTTAACTTGGCAAACTCTTTTCATATTGTATATTAATAGTATTTATTAACTGTGTAAGTATTATATATAAATTTGTATTTTTAAATGTTATTCATTGTCATTTATGCCGTTATGTTATTATACTGTCAGGCAATGAAATGTCCTTAAAACGGGCTAATATAAAAAGTAAGTTAGTTAATTATGGTAGGATACATCAAGCCTGCACATTAACAAACGCAGGCACAGATCAATCTAACCATTACAGTAGTTCTCAATTCCAGTCCTGGTGACCCAACTTCTTTTACTTCAAAAAGTATTTGGGGCCGTTCGCATGTCGTGTCTAAAAACGCGTGGAAAGCGCAGCCGCGCTTGCGCTCCCTGTTGCGTCTGTGGTTGCCACGATGACAAGTAGATTTCTAGCCCTTGCATTAGCTTTACTATTAGATATATTTATGGAGATGAAAAATCAAAACCTGCCCTGTACAGCTTTGATCAGCTGTTCGGCTGAGCTTTCTGTGTTGTTACAGAAAGGCAGAAGCTGATTGGTTGGTTCTAGTCACATCATAACCTGTGGTTCGCTTGTGGCGTTCTGAAAAGTTGAGATGTTTTCATCTCCCCGCGGCACAGGCGCACCTGGAAAAAATGAACGCACCGCATGCGCTTCTGTTATGAGCGCGCTTGTATTTGAAATTTGAAATAAATTTGAAATAATGAATTTGCGCGCGCAAAAGACGCAATATGTGAACAGCCCCTTTAGCAGCTTAAATCTTGCCTAATACGGATCTAGTTGACTGCAACAAGTGTCTCATAGCAGCTGTGTTTTTTGAATTTGACAGGTATTATCATGGACACCTATGTAAGCACATGGCCTTGGTGGAAATATTTAAAATGTAATTTTTAAAGTTAATGCACATAATGATGAATTATCAATGTATTCATGGGGTCATACCATTTGACATGTATACCTAAGAATACCTGACCATACCCTAAAAATGTCAAATTATCTCATATTTTAAAGACAGTTACTAACCTTTGCATGCAGCAGTTAGTGTCACCAGGGGTCCTTTTCTGATATAATTTCCTGTCACATGGTTTTCTTGCACAATATTAACAAAATGGCTTTTTTGAATGGTGGTTATACCACCTTGACACTTCAGGAATTTGACTTGACTCGCATGATTCCCCAAATTATTTATAATATTCAGAACAATGGTGTTAAATTTATTTTTATTTACTATTAAATTGTTCTAATTTAAGATCTCCCAAATATTCTCTCAAAATTGATTAAAACCAGAAATTTTAGACTTGGTCCTCAAAAAAAGAGAATGTATGCAAGTAATTTGCAAATTTATTTTATCCTTTTAAATTTAATTAAACTATATGGACACAAAAAAATGACCCAAACACCTCTTATTGGCCATTGTGTTCACGAATTCAACAGATACATCTGTGACTGGCTACAATGATCAACGCATCAAAAACATGTTGTAAATGGACATTAATGACATCCTTCATCGAGTGCTTACACAGATACACACAGGAGTGTTTGAAAGCAGGTGTCTATCAGCAATCTGGTCCCACTCCCGTTTTCAAAGCGCTTCCAAACACTTTCGTGTGCTTTCAAACGCTCCCGTGCGTTGATCATTGTAGCATATCACAGACATATCTGTTGAGCTCGTGAACACAATGGCCACTCGGAGGTGTTTACAAATTGATGCTCAAAAAAACGCTTTTTCTTTAGAGATAAACACTCAGAGAAGCAGGTGCCAAGTTTCCCGCATCAGGCTACAAGCTTGAGTTTTATATGCTTGCATCCTTTCATAATTTTCCTAAAGGCCAAATAAACGGTCAGAACTGATGCATTTCCAGTCTGTTGTCACATTCTAATCCATTACAATTTACCAGTCAAGACGGTGTTCACTGTTTTCTTTGAATGTTTTTAGTTTCAGAAGACTAAGAAATGCTGTACAGACAGTGGATATTGCCGAGCGTTTTTAAAAGCCTAGAGAATAAAACACGGTACTATCTCTCGAGCACAATATCATTACATTTTCACTCCAGCCAGAAATAGATGTGCTGAGACACCACATTTAAAAATAACACTGTCAGAACGTAGAGACTTCAACTGATTTTGCTAAACTGAGTTTATATTGCGACTGAGTGTATTTGAAAGAAGCAACTCATGCGTGGCTGTGTGGAGCACTTCGCATCGCCTCACAGTCTCTGATGAACCCAAACTATCGAAATCAGTCAGTTGTTTTGTTTGGCGTTAAATGTGAAGGAAGCTGTGCTGTGTGCTTGTGAAAGCATGTTAACAGTAGTGAGGGTAAATTTAGTCATTTTTGCGCCTGTGGTTGATGATTCTGGCTGTGGTCTCAGTCGACTCATCTTTCTGCCTTGAGCACTTTGGCCGTAAGCTTGAAGCGCTGAAGCCCTTCATCTAGATCCAGTCATCTAGATTCAATAAAACACTGTCAGTGCGGGGCTGTAAAGTTTGAAAGAAGAATGAAAAAGAATGAACGAAGCATTTTGTTTGTGAATGAACAAGCACTTTTTCAACAAACCATCTTGTTTTTGAAACAACTGAACAGACTGTGCCATATTGTTAAATCATAGACAAACTGAAGAAATTAAGCATCTCGTTTTTGAATGAACTGAGGCGTCTTGTTTATGAGCAAATGAAGCGTATAGTTTGTGAACCGATTCGGTTGAACAAAGCATCTCATTCGTAAATCAATTACTTATTTTGTTGGTGAACAAACTAAATGAATTGGTACATCTTGTTTATGAATGAACTGAGCAAACGAAGCAGCTTGTTTGTAAATGAACTTGAGCGAACAATGTGTCTTGTTTGTGAATGAACTAAACGACTTAGATATCTCATTCTTGAATGAACTGGGACATCTTGTCTGTAAATGGATTAAATGAACAAATCATCTCAGTTGTGAAACAACCAAACAAACTAAGCATTTTGTTTGTGAACAAACTGAATAAATCAGTACATCATGAATGAACTGAAAGAACAAAGTATCTCACTTTTGGACAAACTAAACAAATGTAGCAGCTTGTTTGTTAACAAACTAAACGAATGAGGAATCTCATTCTTTAATAAAATTGGACAATTTGTCAACAAATTAAATGAACAAAGCATCTCAATAGTGAACTAAGCATTTTGTTTGTAAACGAATTGAAGGAATCAATACACCTTTTTCTTAAACTAAACGAAGCGTCTCGTTCTTGGACAAAAGCAAAGCATCTTATTCGTGAAACAACTGAACAGACTGGGACAACTCATTCATGAATGAACTGAACAAAAAAATCATCTTGTTCATAGACAAACTGAATAAATGTAGCAGCTTGTTTGTGAACAAACTAAACAAATGAGGCATCTCATTCTTGAATAAAATGGGACAGTTTGTCAACAAATGAAATAAAGCATCTCAATTGTGAAACAGCGAAATGAACTAAGCATTTTGTTTGTAAATGAACTGAAGGAATCAATACGTCTTGTTCTTAAACGAAACGAAGCATCTCATTCTTGGATAAAATGTCTGAGCAAAGCATCTCATTCATAAAACAACTTGACAGACTGGGACAACACCTTCATGAATGAACAAAGCATCTTGTTCTTAGACAAACTGAACAATTGAAGCAGCTTGTTTGTGAATGAACAATGTGTCTTGTTTGTGAATCAACTAAACGAATTAGGCATCTCATTCTTGAATGAACTGGGACATCTTGTTTGTGAACAAACTGAATCAGTACATCTTGTTGATGAATGAACTGAATGAACAAAGTATTTCACTTTTGGACAAACTAAACAAATGTAGCAACATGTTTGTGAACAAATGAGGCATCTCATTTTTGAATGAACTGGGACAGTTTGTGAACAAATTAAATGAACAAAGCATCTCAAAAGTGAAACAACCGAATGAACGAAGCATTTTGTTTGTAAACAAACTGAATGAATCAATACCTCCTAGTTCTTAAATTACCACTAAACGAAGCATCTCGTTCTTGGACAAAATGAGTGAACAAAGCATCTCGTTCATGAAACAACTGAACAGACTGGACATCTCATGAATGAACTGAACGAACAAGTCATCTTGTTCATGGACAAACTGAACGAATTAGGCATCTGAACAAATAGGTTTGGTGAATGGATTTAAAACATAAGTCACTTAAATAGTCTTATTAGTATAAATAATTGAATATCTGAAGCAATTCTTAATTCACTTTTACCTGCTTATCAGCTTTGCCTCTCCTCCTTATAAATTTTAACTTCTAGGCATGAGTGTTCCTAAGAAAAATAATAAAATAAGTGTAGTGTCCTGAAGCAAAACTGGTCCCAAACATCAAAGGGTGGGATTTAAAATTCATCCTACTTGCTGAAAAGCGACAGTCAGAAACTGCCTGTTACACTCTCATCCCTCTCATTCTGAAACTAACTTGCGTAACAAAGGGAAAGTTGACGCATGTCATTTTGCCCAGGCACTAGTGTAGTCAGATTATGTAAGGGTGTGTTCCGTAGTAATTTGTTTGTTTGTATAACTCTGGCATCCTTTTTAGTGGCGGCATGAGAGTTCATAGGTCAGCCGTGACACCGGGGTTAACGAGGCCTTGGTTTCCTGCTGTCTGGTGTAGTATTTCTCACCACGGTATCACCTGGACATAAGCCAGATGCTGTAATGCAAACAGTGAAACACACACAGACACGGTGAGAGTGCAAGGGTACGCCCCATACCTGACATACCTGATCGTAGCCGATGTTTCTTTCTAGTGAGCTGTCATACTGGTTTCGGCAAAACAAGTTGTGTGGATGTAGTGATACGGGCCGAGGCCATCCGGTCTCAAACATTCTCTCTTTGTTGATGTTGGTGACTGAGAAATGTTTAAAGGATGAAATCTAAAAGCCAAGAAATTTTGTATGAATATGTTAGCTTTACTGCAAATTTTAGAAGATATAGGCATTTAAAACATATAGTCTCTTACTTCCACCAATATGGATCAGTGATTTTGATGACATCACGCTGCACTTCAGATTCTCATCAGATCTTCTGACCAATCAAATGCTCTCTAGAATCTAAAGCGTCCCGCCCCTACATTATAAATTGACGCTGAAGCTGCGGCTGAAATCGGTCATTTGTTCACACATTTAATATTTTCTACATGGTGAATGGCACATTACATAGGGGATAGGGAACGATTCATACAGTGTAAATATGCTTTCCATTGAGGCGAATGAAGTCTGGTTTTGCATTAGTGTCACGTGAGTCACACTAGCACAGAGCGGATCATACTTGCGAGTAGCAATAACTAGAAAACATATCGGACACATTTGATTTTTGCGCAGAATGCTATATTTTAAAGTGATATGGAGGAGAAACCGTTAGACAGCTGACAGAATTAGAAAGAGCACTGACGAGTAGAAGAGAGATATTACATCAATTTCAAACTACACATCCTCAGCATGATTATCTTCACTGTTTTGCTTTAGTAACAGTTTCATATTGAATCTAAAAGGGGAATTTATTAGCCTGTAACTGTCAAAAGCTGTCAAATGAGGCTTTACCGAGTTCAATGGCCCTGTCCGAGCTGTGATATAAGCTGCTCTATGTCCCGCCCTGTCTTCCTGTTTCAGTGGAAATTACCTCAACACATCGAATGAATAATGCGTATTTCGAGGCATTCAGTGGTGGGCCTTTAATAGTTTTCTTCCAATAATCTTTTGAAGCTTTCATTAAGAGGGTCATACCTCATATGCCAAGCTTTTAAAATGTTTTTAAAAGAGATTTTAGAGATTTCGGTAACACTTTACAGTAAGGTTCAGTACATCACCATTAGTTAATTTATTAGGCATCATAAAAAAAATAATAATTTAACTGCACTTATAGATGAATGTTAATTTCTAAATATACAATACATTCAAAAGTTTAGGGTCAGTAAGATTTTTTTTTTTTTTTGAAAGAAATCTACTTTTATTCAGCAAGGATGCATCAAATTGATCAAAAGTGACAGCAAAGACATTTATAATGTTACAAAAGATTTCGGTTTCAAATAAATGCTGTTCTTTTGAACTTTCTATTCACCAGAGAATCCTGAACAAATGTATCACGGTTTACACAAAAAAAAAAAAAAAATTTAAGCAGAACCGTTTTCAACATTGATAATAATCAGTATTGTTTCTTGAGCAGCAAAACAGTATATTAGAATGATTTCTGAAGGATCATGTGACACTGAAGACTGGAGTAATGATGCTGAAAATTCAGCTTTGATCACAGGAATATTTTAAATTACATTTTTAAAAAAATTCAAATAAAAAAGTTACTTTAAATTATAATATCTCACAATATTACTGTTTTCTTACTAAATCTTACTGACTTCAAACTTTTGGTAGTGTACCTTTTTGTACTTAACATGAATGTATTATGTACAAAATGAGTTAACAATGAACTATATTTATAAATTAACATTAACCTATATTAATTATTTTTTCAAACATTTAGTTCTTGATGCCTAATGTTAACAAATTAAACCTTGATTTTTATTGTTTTCAGTCTATATATAAATGTTCAAGCTCATTTTCCCTATTTTTTCCACTCAAAGTTAATCTTTAAAACCTCTAATTTAATGAGCTGTTGAATGTAATCTCAAAATGAATATAGATTTTTCATACTGTACATAATGTTGTGATGCCAAAATGTACTTGAAGCATTTAAAATGATTGATTTTTATTTATTCATTTATTTTTTTTAAATGGTTTTATTTTGTTATATTTCGACAAATTAGATTGTAATTTTAATGTAGGTTGTCAGCCATTACATTTAAATAATTATCTGCTTATCAGTATTGGACAGATTTTTAATGCTGTTGCAAATCAACCCTTATGCGTTACAAGTGTTTGGACACTTCTTGTTCTCTGGAAAGCTTATGGTCAGTGGCTGAATACAGACTTGGCTGCTTACAGATGCATGAACAGGCTCGTTTTCGTTTGGCCACTTTAATTTTGCCTCTGTCAATTTTTAGATGCAGCGTCCCGAGACGCGGCTATTTATACAACTCAAGTAGAAGTGCACAATTATTCTGCTTCCCTAAATGAGGCCATTTTTTTACTCTTTGGGATTCATTAAAATAGCATTTCAACTGTAAACGGTCCAAAAGATGTGCATGTATGACGTATTTGTAATTGCGTGCTTTCATTAGAGGCTGTTTGCATGAGTTTGTCTGTCGGTTCGAAGCACAACTGTAATCAGTCGTCTGTCCTTGTTAATCTTCTGAATGTGAAATGCGAGCCTGATGTCCATATCTCACTGGAGCTAGCCCTCCTGCTTTTGTTCACCATGGGAGAAGGTGTGTGTTTGTCGTGGGGGTCGAATCTTTGTCAGGGACAACTGTAATCAGAGCATTTCCTCTCTGGGCTCCGCGGAGGTCTCTGATAACTCCCAGCATGCACTCTGGTGTGAATGGAGTCTGTTTCAGTAGGCTGGATTTAGAGTCACCGTCTCCTCTAATAGCTCTGATTATTGATACGCTGATAGGATTTGTTCCTTTCTGAGTATCTGCTGATAAATGTTAAGGGAATCTTTTAGGGTTGCACTGATGGTTATTTTTCCCAGATCCCACCCCTTTAAATTTGATAAATAGGGTTTGGCCAATATCAACAATTATTTCTAAACATCCAATCTTGGGTTTTCTCATCTTGTATTGGTCTTGATATCTTTTGACCCATCCTTCACTTAATCACAATTTTGATTTTTAATTTTCCACACCACACCAAAGGGGTCTCTTTATAATTCTTTAATTATAATTATTTAGCTAATTTTATTAATTCGTCAAATGGAATATTCCCATCAACACTTTGTTTTTAGATCTAAATGGACCTATCCGTCAGAGCGGATCTGCACGGATATTCCTCGCGGCGGAGGGTAAACCAAATTATTTGTCAGTTAGCTGTCTGTTTAAACACTACCCTTACAGACAAATCTTCCTGGACTAACTCTCTGAGCTACATGCAAGGATAACACTACCTATTATGAGATCATTCAATCCTACCACCACAGGAAATCATTAAAAACAACTTACCTTTGATGGAGGATGACTTCTTTCTCAGTCCTGTGTTTCTTGGGTATATCCTGGGCGAGCCCCCAGCTATTTTCACATTATTGCTGATAACCGATGCAATGAACGATACTAATCTTAAAAGATTAGTTCACTTCAGAATTAAAATGTCCTGATAATTTACTCACCCCCATGTCATCCAAGATGTTTACGTTGTTCTTTCTTCAGTTGAAAAGAAATGAAGGTTTTTGAGGAAAACGTTCCAGGATTTCAACAGTTACCAACGGGTTGAAGGTCCAAATTGCAGTTTCAGTGCAGCTTCAAAGGGCTCTACATGATCCCAGACGAGGAATAAGGGTCTTATCTAGTGAAACGATTGGAAACATTGAAACTGCAATTTGGACCTTCAACCTGTTGGTAGCTGCTGAATTCCACTGTATGGAGAAAAATCCTGGAATGTTTTCCTCAAAAACCATAATTTCTTTTCGACTGAAGAAAGAAAGCCAAACATCTTGGATGACATGGGGGTGAGTAAATTATCAGGAAATTTTAATTTTGAAGTGAGCTAATCCTTTAACTTTTTCCTCGCCAGTGTTTTTTTTTTTTTTTTTTTTTTAAATTGCCAGCCATCACCTGCATTTTTGATAATTTTCGCAAAACTTTCATGGCCCCCAGAATACAGAGCCTATGCTTTTAAATGTCAACAACAACAAAAAAGTTTTATGCTAGCTTCATGCATTCTTTTATCAACAACTGAATGAGGATAAGTTTCATGAAAACATTTTGACCAAAAAGCTGAGAAAATAATTTCATTTTTTTATTTTTCAGAATACAATGTGCATAAGCAATGCTTTTATGGCTTGTTTCTGCTCCTTTTTTTCGCCTGTGTTTTGATCAGGAGATTCTGTACTCTTTCAGAAGATGTATAATAGCACCCCCTACCGCATAATAGTAAAAACAAATTCCGTCAGTGGCAGGGAAGCGTTGTCTCTTAAATGATGGAAAATTGCATCAATGGTGGGGAATAATTAAAAAACATTTTCTACATGATCAGAAGCTGAATATATGTTGCATATATTAGGAAAGCACAATATATCATTACCATACCATTATTGGCTGTGTGTTTATTTTATGTTTTTTATATATTTTTATATATATTTTTATGTGTATTGGTTTTGGCAGATAATTAATAAATTGTGCAAAAAAAAAATGCTTATGCTTATTTTCCATATTTTTATCACTCAGTTAAAGTTAATCTGTTTGTAATTTAGTTGTTTAATTAATTCGTTTCTGCCTGTTGTGAGTCAAAGCATGTGATTCCATTAAGAGAGTGATCTAAAGTTAGCCGTGTCACAGTGGAATGACAGGAAGTGAGTGATCCCTGATGTGACCCTTCAGGCACAAGTGTGATGTTGCCGGTGGTCTGGCCATCATCAGAGATTCCCCGTCCTCCCCTCTGATACCAGCTGAGAACCTAAAATAACATGCCGGTGGATAACATCCCCTACATGAGATCCGGCACACTTCAGGTGCATCAGTCTTAAAGGGAGAGTTCACACAAAAATGTCATTTCTGTCATTTACTCACCCTCATTTTGTTCTAAACACATTTTTCTTTCTTTCCATGCACTTTTCCATGGTGGACACAGCTTATAAATAATGTCCTTGAGAAATCAAGGCTACTATAGCAACATTCTTTACCATCATTTAGACATTGTTCTTTCCGATTGCATGCTTTTCACAGCTTTCTTTTTGTTAGTTATTTTTGGGCTTAGTTTGAATAATACGTTGAATATATGTTTTTATGTTCATATAGAATATAAAAATCCATATACATGCACGTTTTCTCCAGCCTATGTGAATGTCACTGGTGGAGGTCATTGGATGGAAATGAACTACAGCATCCATCCATCCATATGTGTCCCCTCGCTCCTGCCGAAATCCGAGCCCTAATCATTACCTATGGGCTCTTTATAATACTGTAGAGTCAGCAGCCTTGAGCTATTTATAGCCTTTTCGATACAGTGGAGTCGCTTCGCTGCTGTTTTTTTTTTCTCTTTTTTCGCCCCCAAAGAATGGATGCAGAAGATGTGGTCTTACATGCTGCTTTGGGATCCGTTCATACTAATGTAGTGGCATCAGTTCCCAGATAGTCAGAATTTAGATAGTTTGGATTGTCATACGATTTTAAGTTCTCTCTTGCATTCACTCGGACTAGTTCAAACAAACCAGATGTTAACGGCACTTAAAAGCTTTATCAGGAGGGGAAGCAATTTGTCAAGCTCAGAAAACAGCTGCCAAGATGGCCATCGAACGGCGATGATCGGATCCTAACCCTTGCTTAATGCCTGATCAGATATGTAACATTTTATCATTATTATCTTATTCTACCTAATTAAAAGATCATTTCTTTGTTAAGCAGGATAAGCTGTTAGCTTGCACTGCACCTTTTTTTGCTGTTCATCCAGCTATGTAGTTTCCAAAATTGATTTTTTTTTTTGTGTTTATCTTTAAATTAACATTGTAAGCTTTACGTTACATGAATATAGTACAATAAAGCTTAGATTTATGTTACTTTTTCAATGCAGTAAGTGGCCGATCACACAGGGCGCTTTTTTTGCATTCCACTGCGCTGTTTTACCATTCATTTCTGTTTATGCGCTAGACAGACATTGACTTTTGTCAATCATGTGGCGATGTATGAAGCTCAGCTCACACAGAAGTCACTTTCAGTGTTGGGGGTAACGCATTACAAGTAACGCGAGTTATGTAATCAGATTACTTTTTTCAAGTAACTAGTAAAGTAATGCATACATTTTACACTTTACATTTGCCAAAAATCTAACTTTTTTTTTGTTATTAAAAAAACAAACCAGCAGGCCCAGCCCAGAAGAGAATAAAGTAACACAAAAGTAACCCATTACTTTCCATAAAAAGTAACTAAGTAACACAATTAGTTACTTTTTAGAGAGTAACACAATATTGTAATGGAATACTTTTCTGGTCACTTTCAAACCAAGCAGCTTTCTGTTGGTCAATGCGGCGAATGCTTTAAATCTCTGCAAAATCTGGGAAAAAATGTTGCCCTTCATCGATATTCCCAATCGCGTGGATTCCTATTAAAATAACTGCATTTCGGCCATGAAAATGAACCGAGCAACGTTACATACGACCGCACCTTTACGCTTCATTCTAAAAATGCAGCACTCAAGTTCAACTTTTTTTTTAAAAACGCGTTGTCTTTGCATTTTCTTTCATTCCACTGCCCTACGTCTTGTTTTTAATTTCAAAAATGCTTTCTGTGTGAACACGTCAGACAAGATTAGGGAGTCTGATTTTTAACTATCTTATAGTTATTTAAAAGCATCTTATCAGAACAGTGTAATTTAGTAGTGTAGTCATTTTTCAGCATATCTACTATTCATTGCTATAGACATATTTGTCACAATGCTGCCGAATGGCTTTCCAAACATGATGAAGCAAGCTGGCAGTATGGAGATGGCTGACAAAACTCTGCTTATGTTCGCCAGGCTGTCTAGTCCTATTGCTGAGATGAGGAAGATGCGGTTTCTTCCCTGACCTCAGTCAAACATCACTGTGGAATCAAATATGCAGATATTTTTATTAACTAACATAAACCTGCTCATTGGCGAGTTAAATGCTGACACAACCTGTATTCTACAAAAACAAAACTAGCTTCAAATGGCACTGATTCAGCAGAAAGACCTGTTAAGTGGTCACCTCTATCAGCACCTCACATACTGAATTTAAAGAGCAGTAAACATGTTTAGTAGTATGTAGCATTGTCAGCATGATTAGTCTAGACAACTGTTTAGTGTGCTGACCAGAGTTCATATATATTTTTTTGCTGCCTCTATTGAGAGCAAAGTAATCCCATATTTTAGCTGTGCTAAAGAGTGTGAAGGAGTGAGGAAAGGAAAACGTGCGTGGAATCTGCCGTTACTTCGGGCTTGTGCATTCCAGCCTGACAGCCTATTGAAGGAGCTACACGTGTAGACTGCGTTTCCAAGTATGGAGTCTGGCATTTACACAGTGGGTTTCAAGTTAAATGGAGGAAGCACTGGTGACACTAAAACATTCGACTGTTTTGTATTTACTTCAAACATAACTTATCCAGTTATTTAAGTATTACGTTTTCGAGTCTTCACTGTTACATGATATAAAACGGTTCTTGTACTGATGCCAAACTTGTTTATTTGTTAAAGAGATTAGTTCACCCAAATGATAAAGGGTTTGTTCACCCAAAAATGAAATGTATCCCATGATTTGCTCACCCTCAAGCCATCCTAGGTGTACGGTGGTCTGCCGGAAGCTAGTTATTTGAATTCATAAAGTTTTAAATATTGATATTTGTCTTGCATCAAAATGTGACCCCACCCCCCCCACCCCCCTTCGCCATCATTATGAAGCTTGGAGGAGCAATGATATTTTTAAATATATCTCCGATTGTGTTCATCTGAAAGAAGATAGTCATATACACCTATGATGGCTTGAGGGTGAGTAAATCATGGGATAATTTTTGGGTGTACTACCCCTTTAACTTTGACCAAATTCATGAATATTTCTCAAAAGTGTATCTATGCCTTAGCAGTGAGATGAACCGATTGTATAATGAAGACTTCCAGCATTGCATTTCTGTACTCTGCTTTACCATTCACATTTACCTGCAGGCTTCATAGCTTGAGTACTAGAGGGATTTTGGAGCGTTGTCCCCCCCAGTGGCACTGAAAGGGTTAAGACCAATACAGCACTTTCTACTGCAGATGGATCTGTGCTCCTACTGAGCAGAGCAGTTCTACAGTGAAGCACTGCTGCAGCTCGGTACACACACTTACTCCCTTGAATGTTGCCAAGCCACGGGGATTTACTTCAACGGCGCACGTTTGGTGTGAAGTAAAGCAAGAGTTCGGTGAGAATAAAAGACCATTCGAATGGAGCGATGCAACTTTACTGGAAGTGCTCGGAGTACTTTGCCTGAGCTGCTCAGCAAATCGATGCGGTCGGCGGATGCGCCTCATCTCTTTTGCGAAGTGGTTGAACAGTGACTTTCTGTTCTTGACTGGCCACTGCTTGATACATCGGGGCAGGGTTGGGACTCTCTTTTTGTGTGTACCTCTCTCTCTCTCTCCCTCCCTTCCCCCTCTCTCTGCACTATCTTCCTCCCTCCCCCGCCTCGTGCCGATTGAATCGGGATCTCGGTGTGATCAGGCAGGATCAGTATGAGGGCTAGAGCCTTGCTGGCATACGCACGGGTCTGCGGGACCTTGGTTTTGGAGAACACATATGACTGAAGAAAGCTACAGATATGTTTCTGGTTCTTCTGAGGTGATCTAACTGCTGTAAGTAATGTTTATGCTCATTGTGGTTCTTGTTATTTTTGTGATAATGGTAGATTTCTAACTTAAACTCAAGTTGAACCAGATTTGGGTCTGAAATGCTAAGCACATTAGACCTTTGGCAGCGGTGCATTTTAGTTTCTTAATACTTTGGCGGAGTACAACAAGTGCTCCAACAGTTGCGCAAATTGACGTTAGCGATTAGTTTCCGTTTAGCTGCAGTGATCGGTGTACCTTTAGCACTGTAAATCTGCAGCGGTGGTGACGTTGCTGTGGTGCGTATGTGCAGGATGTCGCTACGTCCTCTGGGGACCACCTCCCCTTGCTGTGAGCTTTCCTGCTCTTTCGTTTGAATAGCGGCATCACATGCTCCTGGACTGGGGCTTTTAGCCATCGTCAGCACTTTGAGACACATCTTTCTCCATTTCTGAAGTCATCAGTCATCAGCTCCTACGTGTTGCAGTCTGATGCCAGATCCAAAGGTGGTGTGTGTGTTTAAGAGGGACATTTGGATGTTTTTCCACCCTCCTCGTCTTCTTTTGGCTGCCAGTCAACATACGCAATGTTCTCTGGGAGCTTTTGTTTGCATTGTCCAATGCAGCTTCTTGCTCTGTCTGGCTGTGTTAACACTTAACTCTGGTCTGATCGTATAATTTTCTGTAGTATTGTGGTAAAGGATGTCACCTGTCAATAATTCTGACTTAAATGGTTAGTTCACCCAAAAATAAAAATGGCCCCATGATTTACTCACCCTCAAGCTATCCTAGGTTTATGACTTTCTTCTTTCAGTCAAACACAATCAGAGTTATATTAAAAATATCTTGGCTCATCCAAGCTTTATAATGGTAGTGACTGGAGGATGAGATTTTGAAGTCCAAAAAAAGTGCATTCATCGATCATAAAACTTACTCCACACGGCTCTGGGGGGTTAATAAAGGCCTTCTGAAGTGAATTGATTTGTTTGTTTAAGACAGATATCCTTATTTAAAACTTTATAAATTAAAAAATAATGAGCTTCCGGTGTGACAGCTATACGCATTCGACTTGTCTAAAAAGCGTTAACATCTGTGACATAGTACACAATGACATGACATTCTACGCTACCCCTTGACATCCTATGTTATAACGTGTAGTACGTCATGTCATTGTGTACTACGTCGCGGAAGTCAACACTTTAGACGCAAGTCGAATGCGTATGGCTGTCGCACCGGAAGCTTGTTATTTTACTATATTATACTCGTTATTGCTACTATTAAGTTTTTAAATATAGATTTCAATGTAAAAATGCTTTTTACATACATTTGTTTCATTCATAAGTCATGAGGGTCTACTGAGGTCCTCTCTGATATCATTTCCTCTTTTGTTTTTTGTTTTTCCTGCCCCATGTGCCCGTTGGTTGTACCACATGATTGTTGGCAGACAAGTTTTCAAGTATTCTTCATAACTTCTTCAGTTCATTTTTATCCCTAGAAAAGTAAAAAAAACATTGTCAAGATGTTTTTCCCCCCAAGATTTATCTTGCATCTTGTCCCTAATCTAGAGCCATCCCTAGTTAGTGCTACTGTAGATGATGGTGAAAAGTAATATAAAATCTTCAAAAAATAGATAGAAATGAGCATACACAGACAAGGTTGACCGGTAACAACAACAAAAAAAGTACTAATATCAGCTGATACTGATATGTTTCCAAAATATTGTGCATCCTTACTGTCTTTATATCATGAACAGAGAGAAAAATAGGTCATTTATCCACAACTTTGTGAGTAAAACTTCCTATTTTTTTCCGGTGGCCAACATAGTATCTAATTTGGTGTATCTAAAGTGTGGCACCTCTGCATTCATTTGTGGATTAGCTCCGTATCGTCTCAAACCTGCACATACACTCACACAACTTCGTAAAAATTGACTAATAGCACTTGTCGACACTGAATTAGCGTAATCCAACTGTGTCTCGTAGCAGCCACCGCTACCGTCTCCTCTGTACGCCATCTTCATGTCGTCCGCATCACAGCCCCACTAGTTCCCTGCATATGAACCCAACGGCGACAACGAGAGAGCTATTTTTAGTTTCTCCCTCTTGCTCTCTCCGTTTCGCTCTCTCGATTTCACTTTCCTGTGGTGAGGGATAATGTGCTGCATATCCAGATTTAAAAAGACACTAAATCCCTGCCTCTCAGTTCACACTAGCATAGTAATGACTGTTAGCAGTTAAGATGAGCTTGACACTTACTATTCGCAATGCCTCAGTCACACATTACAAAGTGAGGACTTGGTGGTAAGCAGAAAATCACTCGCACAACTCCGTCACTTTCCCACCCTAATGATGCAGATATCTTTTTCAGTTTTAATGGGGTATTTCGGGTCTAGGTGTTATCTCTGATGGTGTCTCCAGAGACTATTAGAAGGCCAAGTGTGAACTTGCGTAAGAATTTCATGGATTGTTTGCATGCTGCTTGCAAGCCAATTATCCTAGGCCCAAGTTTTATCATCCTCCCTGTCAGATCGCCCCCATCCAGTTGTCGTTACGTAAAAACCACATATACGCACACCATCTGTGCATCTTACTATAATTGACTTTATTCCAGCTCCGTTAGGATTGATAACCCCTTCCACCCCCTCAAAACAGGTCCTGTATCATTAATTAAAAATTACTTGGGTAGCTTCCTGTCAGAATAGTTTGGCCCTGACCACTCGTTACGGCTGTGTTCAGCTGTCCGATCCATCTGTGAGAGGGTCCATAGCTGCCCTTGCTTCCAGACCTCTGACAGTTTAGAGCATTGGCTGCCAGTCAAGCCAGGATTCTTCCTGCAATATGAAGAGTTGATTGACCAAGGCGTAGGTGAATGTGCAACCGGTCCATCTGGGAATGCAATATTTTAGTGTGATAATGTGTGCAAACAGTGGATGCATTTATATAGTATGACTTACACTACACTTATTAGGCCCTGTTTACACCTGGTATTAAGATGTGTTTTGGTCGATCGGATCACAAGTGGATGACTCTAAATACAGATGTAAACGTGGTCTAAAATGTTCTAAGCTTTCAGCCACTTCCAGAGGTAGTCAAACGCATTCGACCAGATTGCTTTCGTGGTGTAGACGCTCATGTAGTCAGATGTGTTTGAAAGACCAACTACTCTCCGCCTACTGACCTAACACGTAAACATTAGCCTAGATGGGATTTAAACTTTGTCGGCTGAAGACCCAAGTTTGGTTTGAAGATTAAAAAAATGTACCAAGCATAATGTTCTCACCATTCCTGATTTTTAACACGCACTTAACTGTGTTGAGGTGGGCTTGCGGCTATCAGTGCAGAAATGAAAGCTGATGATCTCCTGATCTCTCTTTTTCCGTTGTCTCTGGACACGTTCATATGTAAATTGTGCAAGCTATTTTTGATCTATTAGAATGAAAGAGCCATACATTTACCCATCCATAAACCCTCCCCTCGAAGAAATCAGGACACAAGTGGTTGAAAGTAGACAAAAGAGATTGTTTAAAACACTAGGTTTAAACTGGAATGCGTCTCCCTCATCTACTTGTGATCTGATCGACCAAAACGCATCTTAATACCAGGTGTAAACAGGGCCTTACATTCATAGTGTCCTTGGAGCAACCAGGGGAGCGTATGATGTTGGGAGCTAATGGAAAACCCCATGTGGGATTTGAACTTGCAGCCTTTCCATTACTAGACAGTCCAGATTTGAAATTCCTTTTCATCACTAATTCCAGCTCATTCATTGAAATTCTTCAATTCTGAGTTTTGCTCAACCCTAATATTTACACTAGACTAACAGTTTACTACTACAAACAAAACCTTTATTTACATAAAAAGCTGTTGACTTGTCCACCAAACTGTAGGTAAGCTAACCGTTTGACTACATGGAAAAAACAACGTCTAGGATAATACTCTAAAACATCTTAAAATCCATTCAAAGTGGTGTTGTCTTCACCAATGACTTGTTTCGTAACCTTGCAGTCATGACTTTCCTCAGACGAGCAATTCGCTACTTGAGCAGGTTGATGAATTGATGCAATGAAGTTTTATCTCTAGCGTGGGAATCTCTTGATTGAGGAAATCTGTCACAATGAATCTGGAGCTCTCTGGGCTCTCACACGTTTATATGGCAGCAGTAGGGCGATCGTTACAGTGATTCCCATCACACAGGAATATTTTTATGACACGTTTGACATCAGGCGTTTGATTACAGCCTGTGGGCATCCAGAAATTTGTGACAGTATATGGAGTAATAGGGAGTGAAGGTGATGTCTGCTGTGTTCATTGTGTACTTGAAAGTTATTTTATAGTATGGTGAGAAACAGAGTGGGACTTTAAAAGCAGAAGTCTGTTCTGATATATCATGTTTTACTTTATCCAGAACAACTTGTGTTGGACTAATTGTAAGGACGGTCCCCTTGGAGGAACTTTTAGTCACATGCTAATTGCACAAAGACCATACTAAAGCAGAATTGTGATCTCCGTAACTTCGAATAGGACTTGACTTGCAAATATGGAATTTGATGTTAGCATTTGATCTAGCAACCATATAGCTATACGTTAGAACACCTTAGCAACCATGTAGCAATGGCTTGGCAACCACACACAACACCACTCCATATGGTAGGCTCGCCAATGTGAAACTAAAATTAATTGATTGTCATGTTGCTAAGCTAACAGCACCATACTTTAAGGGCCGGGTCACACAGAATGCATTTTTGCTTTGAAAAATGCGAGACCTAGGCAGTGGAATGGGGGAAAAAAAATTCAAGCTCAAGATTTTACCTTGAGCACTGCGTTTTTATAACTCCGTGTGACGCTGCAAAAGACGTAAGAAGCGAGCGCAACAATCAAACATATCCGTCTAGTGCATGTTTACATAGAAAAATAATGGAAAAGTAGTGCAGTGGAATGGAGAATTGTGTTCTGTGTGAACATCCCCTAATTAACTTGAACAAAAAATTAATATCATAGAGACTTGGGGGTGGGCCAGTAAATAACCACCTAGCAACTACCCAGAATACAGTAATTTGGAAAAAAGACTCAGAACATCTTAGCAACCAACATTTTGGCTACCACTCACTGCTCTGTACAGGAGACTTGCCACGCAGTTCATTTTAATAAAGTTTAATGTTAACATGATGGGCAGAAAATGTGAAAGCCATTAATTATTAACATTCCATCTTGCATTCTATCTCTATTTCAAGATTAATTTTGCCTAGAACTTACTGGAAGAAGATTGATTGACAAATGATTGGTGGAAGACACACCAGTCAATTAGAAAATGAGAAAACCTTCCCTTTCTCTCACCGTATCACTCCATCCTTGCTGCTCTCAAGACCAATTAGTGCAAATAGCTACAGTGCTACAAGTCTTTACATTTACAAACACAACCTCACAATGCTGCCTCATTAGAAAAAAAAATGTTTTTGCCTCCTTTTTGCTGTTAGCCAAAGTAAAGTGGACTGCCTTTGCCAGCAAAAGCAGTGTTGTCATGCTTAGTCATAGAGCTTGAACATACAGAATCAGAGTTTGTTGTGAATATATGTGTTTCTTTGAATTTAGAGACTAGAGAACCAAACAAAAGTCTTTTCTGTGCCTTCGGGTCAGTTTTGAACGGGTTGCTAAAAGTCAGTATTGCCCAGTCATGTTCTGCCTTTGTAGTGCAATAAAAGACGACCATCGAGCTCTCTAAAGAGCTCTTTCACTGTGTGTAAACTTAGCAAAACTTCAGAAGAAACTCTGAAATAAGATTTACTGTCAACAGGAATCAAGTGGCCCCTTTGTTAGATTTTTGACTGGCCGATGAAAACCACCCATAAATTCTGGCAAAATGGTGCAGGGTATGTTGCATCAGCGTTTTTACGGCGCCGATCAGCCTTAAGATGGGCATAAATCCTCCCAACCCTCCTTTGGTTCTCCAGAGTGCAAACTTTTCCCAGCCGGGCTTCAGTCGCCCTGCATTTTCCACACTTCTGTTTATGAATATTTAAGTACCAAAGTACCATATTGTTTCCCCTCAAGTGGGATTTCTGCTTGTCAGTTGCTGCAAAAAATCCTTGTATACATATATTCCTTTATATTTTCTTCACAGCTTATATATTTTTAAAGCTGTCTGTGTTAAGACAACAACTCCTGGTGCTGTGTAATTCCTGGGTAAGTTTCTTTCCTTCCAACTCTGGAGCCGTCTGGCAGCTTGCCTAGACCGTCAGGAGAAACTGAAGGATGAGTAATGTTGTGTTTAAAAGGATAAATCTAAAGCTCTGTTTCAAAGCCTAGTGAGCTACCTAATTGTCTGCTGCCTATATAGTTAGCTGACTTCTAAGGTGTCATCCTATCCACCGCAGAACCTCACAAGTGACCGATTTGGAATGCTGCAAGGTCAATAGAGATGCGACTCACAATTGATTTTTAAGTTGATTTGAGTTGGATATTAGCATGATGCTAAGCTAAATGCTCAGTTAATAAGCATGAAAATAAGCATTGTGTATTTTATTTTTATTTTTTTTTCCCCCACTGAATTCATCGCAATGCATTCTAAGATTGCTTGGCGGCAAAGAACGCGTTGTTATAATTTGGCCAAAACTAGGTATTTTTAGGGGGTAGCTTTTATTAAAATAAAAAATAAAAAATTGATGTTCATACCTGGAGTATTCCTTTTATTTCAGTAGAGTGGGACATTCACATGTTGCTAAGCTAAATGCTTAATTAATAATCATTAAAAAGCATTTTTTTTTTTTTCCACCTGAGCTCATCACAGTGGATTCTGGAATTATATTCTCCATGAAGAATATATGTGATGTTGCCAGATTTGGCCAAAACAAAGTTTTTTAGGGGGTTAATAAAATATTTTTTATATCGCAGCTTTTATGCCTTAAAGGTGCAGTGTGTAAATTTCATCGGCATGAGGTTGCGAATTGCAACCAACGACTATGGTGAGAAGCTATGGTGGCTGACACAAGACAAAGATGTCGTCTGAGACAGAAGAGAGTAGCCAATCAAACAAATGCGCTCTGTAGAGCAGTTTGTCCATTTAGGGCTACTGTAGAAACATGGAGGCACAAAATGGCGAATTCGATGTAAGAGGACCCACGGTGTATGTAGATTGAAATGGCTCATTCTAAGGTAATAAAAACATGACGGTTCATTATGTAAGGTCTTTATACACCACTGAAAACATAGTTATGTATTATATTGCATTGTCAATAGATCCTCCTATATATTACACACTGGACTTTTTAAAGCGATAGTTCACCCTTTCATTGCATGGACAGGAAAACCCACTTAGACATTTCTATAAGTAAATACCTTCTTAAGTAAATGCTGGGTGAACTATCTCTTTAAAATGCTGTCTCATAGTATGTAATACATCTCCAAGAAGACAAATAAACAGTTCATGTGAATCATCTTTCAAGGACGTTCTCTTGCGGTCTTACAGTAGCTCTCGAGGCTTTAACTTGCTGGATTACATTCTTCCTGTGCTCTTCAGTTTCTTGTTCGGAAGATTTCTATGATTCAGCCTGTTGTTCCAGAGAGTGAATGTCTAATGCCCTGGACGGCTAATCTGACAGATCAGAAGTGTGCTCATTCAAAGCAAGTAGCATTAGTTACAGAACACTAGGAATTGGCCATCTCTGTTGGATGCACTGAACATTTACACCACTTCTCATGCATTTTCTTTTTAACATTCAGCAAGGGAGAGAGGACTAGGTTGTACAAGAGGCAGATGGAATTTCTAATCCATTTCCTTCCACGTGATGTAATGAGTTTGTTAGCTGCGGAGGGAATGAACGCAATGCGATTTGGAGTCACTGACTAAATCTGAGTGACTTCCCAGTGGGCAGTGGGCAGAAAAGACGAGTACACAGGTTTGATTTCAGCTTACATCATGTCCTCCTAGCTGAATGACTAGTTGGCGTAATTTTTTTTTAATTTGCATCACAAAAAAATAATATTGCATCTATCCCAACTAAGGTCAATTGGTGCCTTTTTTTTTTTTTTTTTAGTATAGCCTTTTCTAGCTTACATTTTCTTAAAATACGCCATAAAAAGGTCA
This sequence comes from Elopichthys bambusa, assembly GCA_037101425.1. Lineage (NCBI taxonomy): Eukaryota > Metazoa > Chordata > Actinopteri > Cypriniformes > Xenocyprididae > Elopichthys > Elopichthys bambusa. The sequence continues at coordinate 16,742,002 of CM074455.1, read as the reverse complement.
GCACGACTATCCCTCTGAGAGTAGCTGTGGCTTTAACAAGCCTCGCAAAGATGCAGGATATGTTAATAGCACCCAATCGATCCAAGCAGATCCTCATTGCCATGCAGGGCACAGGTGAAGGGTTGAGCTTGCAGTAATTGTCCCCTAGGTCAGCACATTTCCCACAAGGCACTGCCCTTGTATTCTCTCTCCTTCCTCCCTCCCTATTATTTCTTTCCCGGCATCTGCTCTGGGTTTTATTTGAATTCATAGTCTGTCAGTCATGTTTAATTAAGCTATAATCTTGAAACGTAGCTTGTTTGGCTGATGTTACTGCTGTTGTATTTAGCCTGTCCCAATTGGCAGAATAAATTGTATTTAAAAAAAAAAAAAAAAAACATTATTTTTCACATTTTACATTGTTGCAGCACCTCATTTTCAAGTCTCTCAGTAACACTTTGTTTCTCTATGAAGCCCCTGCTTCCGAAAAGTGTGATGCGCTCTGATTGGTTGGCTTGACCAGTGTGTTGTGATTGGTCAACAGTAGGCTTGCTGCGATAGTCTGTATTACCGGTGTTACATCACTTGCCCACCTCGGCACTGCCCCCCACTGTTGTTTTTTAAAATTTTAAATAATAATAAAAATCATTTCATTCAGTTAGAGAACAGACTCTACAATTAAAAACTGAAATCGTCTGCTCAATTCAGCGTGAGCCGAACAAGAGTCGCAGTAGTAGTCAGTTTTCGCCTCGACTCGACTGACAAGACGATGGCGGAAGATTTGGTGTCAAAGCGAAATGTAAAAGTGCGTATTTAAGCGAGTTTGTCATTGTTATTTTGTTGTTGTGCTTTTCATTAAAAATAATATTGAACTATTCAAGCAATTGCCGCCCCAGGTTTGCTGCTAATTTGAAAATGCACATTCGTAATGGTGCGTGTTCACTGGCGCAAAGCAAACCGAGCGTTTTCAGTTAATTCCTATGGACACGCACCATAATCGATTTAAAAGGTGGAAAAAGAGGGAAAAATTCCAATGTGTTGTCACACGTCTATTAACGATTCAAAATTTCCTCACGTCACATCCCTAGTCAACATTTTCAAGTGTGTTTCGGAAGTGTCACACCCCTTACCATAACCACAAGTTTCAACACACTACCAACGCAATTCAACCAGTTTTTTTTTTTTTTTTTTTGCATATGTCTTGGGTGGAAATTCTGGGAACGAGTTCAGAAATGGTGCTTACTGATATAAAGAACAACTCCCTTTGGAGTGAAATTTTGCTTTTTAACTTTACAGACCTTTTTCATGCTCAAACAGCAACATTATACACTAAAGAAAGTTGGAAAAGAAGCATTATAGGTCCTCTTTAATTGTGCTCACGATTTTTGCATTTCTCAATTAATGAAGCATAATATTTGCCTGCTGGTTATTTATCCTGAAAAGGTTTAATTTTCATTTGACATTTGCATTATCTTGCGTTGGTAACAAGCCTCCACAAGCTTTCATGCTTTCGGTTGCCAGATGTCAAGAGTTTAATCCCCCAATCAGAGCTTTTCTCTTAAATGGATACATTTTCTGTTTGGCGTTTTACTTCTTCTTCCTAATCTGCTAACTATGCACATGCGTGTTCTCTATTAATAATTATGATTATAATTTTTGAGCAAAATAATCATGATTATCAGTTCAACCAGTTTAATCTAGTAAATGAAAGACCACAAAGTATATCGCTCGACCATGAAAAAATGGCAGAGGTTGGACTAATGAGTCCCTCTTGTCGACAGACTTCATTTGGTCAGATTAGCATGCTAGTCGAACCAAAACTGCTTGATCTTCAGAATTCACGGGCTCTTTATAAAACGCAGTTGAGATTAAAGCGATCAGACCGCAGGTGATTCGTAGCCTTGGCAAGAGACCGATAACCATAACTCTTGCTGTCAGATTGTAGTAGATCTATTTAACTAGCTGCACGCTAACAAGATGTAGTGTGCGGTTTGAGAGGGGGCCCAACGTGACGGGAAGTCAGAGCTGTGAAGCGAACGAGACCTGAGTTATTATCTGCGAGGTCAAAGGCATTGGAAGGATGGACTGAGACTTGATCTCTCAGCTCGTGAAGATGTGACACGGGGACGTCATTCATCCTTCCTCTATCGCCGTGAGGTCAGGAGGCAATCGCTTGTGCTTCACACAGAAGGCCATCAGCCGCTCATCACAGTTTCCATTTGTTACAGAAACCTCCATTTGCACATCCAAAGCTCTTCATTCGAACATACTATACCTTTGGATTTGCACACATACGCTTCCTATTGCGTTGAAGATTTCTGTTTTGGAAATCTCATTGGATATAGTCAAGTATAGTCAGATTTTTTTAATTAAACGGTCTATTGAACTTTTTTTTTTAAAAATTGTATTTTTTCCTTTTATTTTCCCTTGTTTATTCAGTTATCTAGATTTTTAGTATATTTACTTTTTTATTTTGATTCTAAGTGGCTGAAGTTAACATCCAAAATATATATTGAACGTCTTGAGAAGGATGAAAAATATTGCATATTTTCTAGCTTGCATAGCTCCAATGTGGACACTCAATGTTTTTGTCCATCCCGATGTCTTGCGTAGAGTAAAAAGTTCACATCTTTGTGATTTTTAGGTCAGAGTTGTACGTGGTTTTGTTAATGTAAGTGACAGATTCCCTCTTTAGTGAGACGAAAAATTGTATACAACATGTTTGAGGAGAGAGTGAAGAATTGCTATTAATGGATATATATTTTAGTGTGTGTGTGCGCGCACAAAGTCGTGGATATCCTGTCAGGTGCTGCCTCCGGTCCTGACACTGCTGACATTCCTTATCCTTCATGGATTTCCTCACTTGAGGTCTTGCCACGGACGTGATTGAGTGGGCGGCACAGTTGCCCTCATGGAACATTTCTAGAGCTACAACCCACGATCCTTCACACTCACATTTAAACCCTCCATATCACCCTGTTGGTGTTTATTTTGCCGCACATTATCAGCACTTACAACTACATAAAATCATTCTCTAAACGTTTGATTAGATTGAGACTTTTTTTTCTAAGAATCTGATGATCTATAGGAGCACAATTGTGCAGCACTGGCGTTGTGTGAAGCTGCTGTTTGAGGTGACTGCATTGCAGAAGCCATGGAGAAATAAGTGAATAAATCAATGTTTGAGCACCTCAGGTGGCTTTGCTGTATGTTAGCAGTCCTTTCTGTTCCTCAATCCTTTGTTGTTGCCTTGTCTGTTGTTACATAATTTCCGAGTTTGCTACATAACCTGTAGGAAGATCATTTAGACTCTATGGAGGATTTCTAAACGTATTTACGGATGTTCTGAAACGCTTTCAAAGACATTTTGGAATGTGTAACTCGCTTGGTTTTAATGAATGCATCTGCATCCTTTAGGCCATGTGGGAATGTAACCAATTAAAGTTGTTGATGTTAATCTAACGATTTGTGTGTTTCTCTATTAATCTTTCTCTCTCTTTTTTTTGTTTTTGTTTCTCTCAATACAGAGTGCAGCAATGGAGGAGACCGTAATATGGGAACAGCACACTGTAACACTGCACAGGGTGAGAATGTAATCCTCTCTTTTGATTTGTGTCTGAAATCCAAGTATGGATACTTCTCAAATCATGTTGTTTGTGTGATCTGTGTAATAAAATAAAAACTCTTAGAAATATTGGTAAAATCACTTTTTTTTTTTTTTTTTATTTGTTAAAGAACATCTTGAGATAGAAATGTTTTTTATTGCATTCAGCTGGCAGATTTTTGTTTAATTTTTACTTGTTTTAAAGACCCTGTGAAATCAAACCCCTGACTAGCCTGGTCATGGTTGTGACTATAATCTATTGGCTAATTAAAAAAAAGTCCTGCCCAGATATTCTCTTTCAATAGAAAATACCTCAGAAAGTAAGAGTTTTATGGGGTCTTTAAGCAAGAGCAAGTGGGAAAAATAATACAAAATATATTTATTTTCAAGTATTATAACACATTTTTTAGGTAAATTTATATTTTACGGAGATAGTTTTGTTTTGTTTTCCCCTAAAAAAAAAATGTTTGTAACAGTTTTGGTGTTACATCAAATAATGGTTACTCCCTAATAAAAGTACAAATTACGTGCTATTGGAATTATCGTAAATACGAGTTTACGATCAAGTCGTATTTACTACTTGAAAACTCAGAGATAATTTTGATGTTGTGTTGTTCATTCAAAACATTGTAGAAATGGAGAAGCTCAATGCGGGGAGGATCTTGGTTACGTCAAAACCGTGACCAAGCCGTTTACACAGAACTAATTTTCTGCACTGCTTTTCCATTGTTTTCAATGTAAACAGTCGCTAGACTGACATCTGACATTTGATTTTTAAATGTTAGTTTAAACGTAATGCATTTTTTGCATGTTATTTCATTGCTTTGTATAAACAATTTAATGTGGTGCATTAATATTTTGCTTATTGCGCCCTCTTGTGGAGAGACAAACCAAAAGCTTTTTCCCTCAAACTGAAATTAAGCCTTTTAAATTCAAATATATTTTGAATATTAGTAATAGTTAAGTATAAAATTCAAATGTTGTTTGAACCCTAACAAGCTCATAATCACGACTTCAGAATTGTGAAATGGCACATTTCAGATAGCACTTATAAGTCGTGTATAAAGCCCAAAATATAGTTCACTTTTTGTGCGTACGTGACGCGAATTTCGTCATCAGAGGAGTATGCGTGTACTGTACGAGCACCATTGTAACTCGTGGCAAGGGATTGTTCAAAACTGCGCATGCATCAAACGCCTGTGTTTGCGTACGAGTCAAATGAAGTATACTTTCCAAGGCTGTGCGTTCAACTGTGCGCATACACTAGCATACGCGTAAAAAAACGAAGTATACCCAGGGCTTAAGGCAGCATAAGTTACCTATGTGTTGTAGTTTTGTTACGTTACTTGCATACAATGAACACTTGGTGTCACATGCACTACATAAGGCCAAAGACATCTATGAAGGTATGTAGATGCTCATGCTTGGCCAACACATTGCAGTTATGCTAGCTAGGTATGCTACTTAGAAGCTAACACTGACTACAAACTGTCGATCCACCATGACAGTAGATGATTTTATAAAGGCAACTTAATATTGAAGAAGGCAGTCTACGCTAATGTCCAATATATCAGTTATGTGCATTAAAGTTTAGCAACACATTATTTACTTCAAAGTGTTTACTGCAAATTACAAATTAACTGTTACAGCTAAAACTGGTCAAGTCAACAATTTATGAACTGTTGCAGAATTCAGTTTTATCGTATTGTTTCTCTCCTCTTTATATCTGTGATAAGGTCTTTCTATCTCTCCGCCCTTCTCTGCCCTCTCCCTGTATCTCTCTGACCATCACACCCCCTCATTTATCTTTCCTTCCCATACTTCCGATCTTATCTTTTCATTTTCTCTATCCTATTCTGTCCCTCTCTAGCTCTTCCACTGTGATGTGAATGTTTTAGTGTCCCTCTCACCTCTTGGATAACATGTAAACGTGTGTCTCACAGGCACCAGGGTTTGGCTTCGGGATCGCTATCTCAGGCGGAAGGGATAACCCTCACTTTCAGAGCGGGGAGACGTCCATCGTCATCTCTGATGTGCTGAAGGGAGGCCCAGCCGAGGGCTTGCTGCAGTAAGGCTGATCTCTTACCCTCTTTACCAGGGCTGTTTATCAGAATGCCAGTTCACTTCCAGTTTAATTCCTGAATTTGATTTGAAGTAGATGAATTTGATAAAATAGATTGAAATGTCTATAATATGACCTCCTAAACATTGAGTTTTTAATAAAACACAAACAGTAGTGGCTAGTGTTGGGGGAAAGTTACTTATAGTAGTACATTACAATATTGCGTTACTCCCTAAAAAAGTAACTAATTGTGTTACTTTTTATGGGAAGTAATGCGCTACGTTACTTTTCAGTTACTTTTTCTCATCTGGGCTGGACTAGAAGAAAAAGTTCTATTTTTGGCAATTGTAAAGGCCCTTTCATACCAAAAGTGAAATGAATAAGCTTCAGGCTGAAGGAAATGCAAATTCATGCCTGTACAGCAGAAGGCGCAGCTCAAACGAACAAGCCTTTCAGCTGTGCTGCCATTCTGGAGTACAGAAGAATAGGAATTTTAATAAGATTTTTTTATTTTTTTATTTTTTTATTGAACATCAAGAACAGAACATACAAAATATACACCTACAGTGGCATTAACAAAAATAGTTAAATGAGTATCAAGCAAGGCACATATCAGTTAAATAAATATTAATAAAAGAAAATTACACATTAAAAAGAAAATAATAATTAAGAAGGGGTCTCTTCATTCCTCTTCTAAGAGATCAAGGTCTCTTATTATTCCAGCAAATTTCTGGGCCTTTTTCATTTTCATACATTCCAATGATGGAAAGTAATTACAAATAGTCTCTTTTGAATACAGAAAAATAAGGTTTTGTCTTCATACATTTGCATTTATAAATGAAATTTTTTCCCAGAATCAACATTACATTAATAAAAAATTCATTCATTTATTTATTTTTTTATCATCCAGCAGCATTCCAAACATGTTTCCTAGCAAAAGTGGGCAGTGACTGAATCTTTGTCTCCAACCAATAAGACATTTTCCCAGAAAATATTTGAAAAAAAAAAAAAAAAGATCAGAAAATCAGTTCAGTTGTTTCTATATCAACTTGACAGAAAATACAGGCTTTTTCTTCAAAAATTCACTTGATGGGTATATACCACTGAATATTTTAAAATGAGTTTTAGGAGTCACTGGAAAGCTAATATACTGTGTTTGCAATTTTTTTTACAGATGATTTATCATAAACTTGCAAAACACCGTTATGATACAGAAGTGTCGGATATAATATGAAATTGAAACAAGATTAAAATAATAAGTTTGAAAATAAGTTTGCTGGGAAGCATTTCCCTGAGGTCATTACCATTAAAGAAAAGGGATGGGAGTTCACAAGGTCCATCTGGCATGTTGACAGAAGTGTTATGTACCAAATTTATAAAACTTTTTGGAATGGCATTTAAAACACGCTCAAATTGTTTGCGTTCACATTGCAAATTATATTTAGAACAAAAATCTTTAAAAGATAACCATCTTCTGTTGAATCTATTGTTCCATATGGGGATTCTATGTGGAGTAAAGTTGTGGTTATATAGTAACTTCCAATGTAACAAAATCTGCTGGTGAAAGCAAGATAGTTTGATTGGTAGTCTGGAAACAGTGAAATCACATCTCAGTAGGAAATCAGTTTCACTCAGTTTTTTAAATATACCTCTGGGAATACAAAACCAGAAACTAGTTTCATTTGTTATAACATTTTTAAGCCATTTGACCTTCAACATTCCATTTATACAACAGAAGTCAAAGGCTTGTAAACCACCGTTTTCTCTTTATAAAATTGAAATTAATTTGATTAATGGTCTTAATAGCTCTAGCAGAAATAGAGAGACAAGATGCAGGATAGATACACCCAGAAAGACTTTCCATTTTAGTTAAGTAAATCCTGCAGGAGAAGTAAATGCATGTTCACATTTAGTGTAGAATTACAATAACCATCGTGTTTACACAGCAGACACTCCTATGTACTTGCTCCTGATTTCTGTCAACATGGGGACAGGAGAGCTGTCAGTCAATAAACGTGAAAACAAAGTAACTTGCGTTTAGGGCTGTAACGATTCCTCGATTTCAATTTGCCCGTGTCGATTAACCGGTAAAATACCGGAAGTGGCGCTTTCCACGGATGAGAATCCATGAAACACATTATTAGACCGTTTTCTATGGTTTCTAAGGTTTTCTTTGGTCACTACTGTATATTTTTAGGAATTACTCCTAAATACATTATGGACTATTTCCAGAAATATCTGATAATATTAGTATGCCACCTAAAGATTTTTTCTTAATCGATTAAATATATAATCATTACTTAAATTATATAAATTTGTATTGATAACATTTGCATTAAATTAGAAAAGTGCAAATTAAAAGCATTTTCACTATTTCTCAGACAGTACAGTTGGACCCACTGTACATTTAGTTTTTTTATCAAATATATTTTAAATGTATTAGTTTTATGGACCATGGTGAAAGATTTTCTTTTCTAGAATGCTCTGATTACTCAAAGTAATCAGTTGATTATATAATATATTATATGATTTGTTTATTTCATTTTTTGTAATTATCTGAAAACTGCTCTTCACCCTCATGGAGATTCTTAACATGTAAATGCATGAGCGCACAGGACTGCTGATCAAGCTCTGCACTGAGATCAGTTGGAGTGGCACTTTTGCTTACTGCTTTTTGCTCCTTTTGCCCTCTGCAGAGAGAATGACAGAGTGGTGATGGTCAACGCCGTCTCCATGGATAATGTGGATCACGCATATGCAGTGCAGCAACTTCGGAAAAGTGGAAAGAATGCAAAAATAGTATGTATCCCACTTTTATTTATATATTATATAAATATAATAAAATATAATTTATATGAAGAATTTACTTTTATGTTTATTAAAAGTAGTTTCCCACTTTTGGACCAACTTTTATTTATTTATTTTGCACTAAAATCCATAAGAGAATGTTTTAAAGATGTGAAAAATGTGCCTAGAAAGTGAGACTGTTGTGAATAATCATGTCTGTTTCTCCTTCTGTCCAGACCATCAGGAGAAAGAGGAAGGTGCAGATCCCTATGGGACGCCCGGGTGAACGCGAGACCATGTCAGAGCATGACGAGGACGACGACAGCTACGAAGAAGAGATCTACGAGTCACGGAGCGGACGGAGCGGACCCAGCGCCTACAGCGGGGGCGGGGCCGCGGGCCGGAGGAGCGGCAGGGGTGACCGGCTGGGCGGGAGGAGGGACCGAGACAGAGAGCGCAGCGGCTCCAGAGAGAGGAGTCTGTCCCCACGCTCGGACCGCCACTCTGTGTCCTCCAACCTCCCCCCACGCCCAGCTAAGGTCACCCTTATCAAGTCCCGCAAAAATGAAGGTGAACATGGCCGCTTCGACCCTGCCAACCGGTGTCGTTCAATCACTTTGTCTTTACCAGTTATAACAGTGTTGTTCCTGACATGGCACAACCAATTTCCAGCTGGTCTGTCACAATTAAATTGGAAATGCTGCACGAAACCGCATAATCACATCCACTCAGAACATATTTGAAGTTTAATATTTAGGCCCAATGACATTTTGCTATGTCAACCCTCTACGCACACCGTGGCAATCGTTTTTTAGTCATCTTCTTTTAGACTCTCTCTCTCATATATATAATATGAGAGTTGTGCTCAAAATTATTCACACCCATGGTAAATATGACCAAAGAAGGCTGTGAAAACAAATCTGCATCGTTAATCATTTAGATTTTTTATTTTAAAAATCCACAAAAATCAAACCTTTCACTGGAGAATAATAATTTTAAATGGGGGGAAAATCTCATTATGAAATAAATGTTTTTCTCTAATACACATTGCTCACAATTAATCATACCCTTTTATTCAATACTTTTTGCAACCTCCTTTTCCCAAGAGAACAGCTCTGAGTTTTCACCTATAATGCCTGATAAGTTTGGAGAACACCTGACAAGAGATCAGAGACCGTTCCTTCATGCAGAATCTCTCCAGATCCTTCAGATTCCCAGCTCCATGTTGGTGCTTCTTCTCTTCAGTTCACTCCACTCATTTTCTTTAGTGTTCAGGTCAGAGAACTGGGGCGGCCATGGCAGAAGCTTCATTTTGTGCTCAGTGACACATTTTTGTTTTGATTTTGGATCATTGTCCTGATGGAAGATCCAACCCTGGCCCCTTATATGACTTCTAACAGGGACAGTCAGGTTTTGATTTTTGATCTGTTGGTATTTAATAGAATCCATGATACCATGTATCTGAACAAGATGTCCAGGATCTCCGGCAGAAAAATAGGCCCACAACATTAAAGATACAGCAGTATATTTAATTGTACGCATGGGGTACTTTTTACCCCTGTGGTCAGATGAAAAAAAAAAAAAAAGCTTTTTTGCAGCAAACACTCAAGATTGTTTTGCTGCAAAAAAGCTTTTTTTTTTTTTTTTCATCTGACCATAGAACATTTGAAAAGTGTCACTGACACTGACACTGCTGGAACTTCAAGCTGGATGGGTTCTATGTCAGATCTGTCCTGTTTAACTCCTAGATGATGAGCTCCTTAAATGCCCTGATCTTTAATGAGGAGTGTTGCTCAACTCGTCTCTACAGAATCAAGAGTGTTAAGATTGAGTGCAATACATGTCCACAGAAGGTTTTTCACCTTGGGAGAATGCATATCCTCATTGTCATGTTGAAAAAAATGCCCAACAATGTAGGGAATGAGAAAAGGGAGTTTGTGTATTAAATTACACAGTGGTGTGGGAATTCATGACAGCATTGATAAAGCACAACTCCCTCATACTTTCAACACCAGGCACTTCTCACTGTACTCCTCCTCTAGCAAAACCATAACATTTTGGATGCTGTTAGATCCAAAATTATTGATTTGGTCTCATGAGACGTGTACTCACTTTTGCTACACAACAATTTTTTTTTCACCTTGATAAGAAAATCTTATTTTCCTGAATAATTTTGACATGCTTCTTTGGTAATTGATTAAGCAGACTTGCTGGAACATTATATCTCTAAAGAACCCTAACATGTCTTCTAAGTAATTGTTGACTTTCAGAAGTTTCAGAGGGGGTGTACTCATTTACGCTGTGTGTGTGTAATAAATATATATATATATATATATATATATATATATATATATATATATATATATATATATATATATATATATATTACACACATATAGATATATGTATGTATGTATACATAAGATGACAGAATGTGCTTCTATTCACAAAATGACAGTTTTTACAAACCTACATTCATATGTGATATGATTTGAAACAACTAAACTAGCATGAAAATATCAGTCAATCAAGCATTTTTTATTTTTATGGTAGTAATGCTTTCTATATTATTGGTCATTCAGAGTTTCTTTAAAAAGAAAATAATAATACTAATGAAATACTACTACTACTACTACTACTACAAATTCTACTAGTCAACTACTAATAATATAAAATGCGCTGCCTGGCTCATGAATGTTAATTACATTATCTGCATTCGCTTGAACTGATTTGCTGGAATCAAAACATGGACAGTAGTAGGTGAGCACTAGCCAATGAGATTGCCACTTGCGGGTTATTCCTGCCCACCACAGTGGCTACTGCTTAGTCTTAAAGGCTGAAAAATGAAGTTAGTAATTTTTACATGAAAAAAGGGTTGTGTGTGCAGGTTTCCATCAGGAAAAGAGTGACTTTATAGCTAACATATGCTAACATGGTGTATGTGCTTTTTCGGTTTACTCTGTAAGCAGAATACGGGCTTCGCCTGGCCAGCCACATCTTCGTAAAGGACATTTCCCCAGAGAGCCTGGCAGCCCGAGATGGAAACATACAGGAGGGAGACGTGGTGCTCAAGGTAAGATAAATTACCACCTGTAGGGGAGAGGAAACAGATGGAGGGAGAGAAGGGAGTGTATTAAGTGATGAGCGTGACTGAAGTGACGCTTTTTGGTGAGGAATTATGAAAGAATGCAGACATTTGCTAATGGAGATAAATGACATTGTTCACATCTTTTTAAATATGTACTCTGCTTCTAGATTAATGGCACGGTGACTGAGAATCTTTCCCTGATCGATGCTAAAAAGCTGATCGAGAGGTCAAAGGGCAAGCTGAAGATGGTAGTGCAGAGAGACGAGAGGGCGACCCTGCTCAATATCCCCGACATGGATGACAGCATACCTTCAGCTAATGCCTCTGACAGAGATGGTGAGAGAGTCTCTGTACAGCACACACCTACCAGTCAAAGTGGATTTGATTTACTATTTTCAGTTGCTACCTGCTAATGATGCTTATATGTGGTCCTGGACCACAAAACCAGTCATAAGGGTCAGTTATTTTAAAATTGAGATTTATACATCATCTGAAAGCTGAATAAATAAGCTGTCCATTGATGTATGGTTGTTAGGATAGGGCAATATTTGGCCGAGATGCAAAAAAATCAAAATACTGAGAAAATTACCTTGAAATTAAGTCCTAAGCAACGTATATTACTTACAAAAATAAATTTTTGATATATTTACGGTAGGAAATTTACAAAATATCTTCATGTAACATGATCTTTACTTGATATCCTAATGATTTTTGGCATAAAAGAAAAATCGATCATTTTGACCCACACAGTGTATTGTTGAGTATTGCTACAAATACACCCGTGCGACTTATGACTGGTTTTGTGGTCCAGGGTCACATATATAATTAAAAAACTGTAACTTAAATTCTAAAAACAATTGTGAGATCCTGCTAAATAAATTATTATTTTTGTTTATTCTTATTTATCCACCCAAGTTTTGAAATTTCCTTATCAATACATTTTGTTTTACAGTAAAACATCTAAACAAAGCAGGCTTCTTCATCCTATTGACAACTAGTATTATTTTCTTGTTGTTTTAAGCATAAACTGCAAAAATGTTTATACAATTCATATTTAAAACAGTATTTTAATGCTTATTTTAGTATTATTTATATGCCATTATAGTATTTATTAATATATTGAGTTAGCGTTTAGTTTTATATTTTCAGTTTTCATTTTAATTTTGGTTTAAATTTTATTAACCAAATATGTAATTTTTTTTTCTTATGCCATTAGTAAATATTTTTTCTTGTTTTAAGCAGTGTTGTTGCTGTTAACTAAAACTGAAACTTCAAAAATTTAAGAATAAAGCTAAAATAAAATAATTTATAAATATTGGATAAAAAACTTAAACTTGAAAAACTTAAACAGAATTTAGAAATATTCACTTGGCAACTAAAATAAAACAAGTTTAATTTAAAGTACTAAAATTAAAACTAAAACTAAATTTAAGCTGAAAATAAATATGAAAAAAATGACTCAAACCAATTCCAAAATGTGTATTTTTAAGACTTTTTAAACAAGACAAGGCAAAACAAAAAAATTGATTTTTATATGTAATTCTTAGCTGATTCTTATTTGATTCCATTAGGATCTTTTAGCGAAAAATAGAATATCCCGATAGCAACACTTTAGATTGACTTGCTATACTGTAACAACACCTGTAATGGTGTGAAATCATTTGATCTTTGTGTTAGATATTTCAGACATCCACTCGGTGGCCTCCGGTCATTCCAACCGATCCCACGACAGGAAGAGAAGCAGCCGCTCTCGCTCTCCGGACCGCCGCTCAGAGCCCTCGGACCACTCTAGACACTCTCCGCCACAGATCAGCAATGGCAGGTCCGATCCTCTTTCTGTTTTTCTCACTTTCTTTGGTTGCTGCCACACAAGATGTTTTGGTACAAATGAAATCAGAGATCTGATTCATGTGATGTATTTGAGCCAAATCATCTCCAAATAGTATTTTTGGCTTTCTGTTTTTTTCCCCTCATTATTAAAGTTTTCCTGTTTTTATAAGATTCAAAAGATTTGAACTTTAAGAGCTGAAGTTTCAGGCCTGCTCTCTGCTGATATGAGAACAGCCTTGTGACAGACATATGAGAAAAGCCTCTGTTAGACGGTACTGCAGCTCTTGACAAAACGCTCCTGTAAATTGGATAGTGTCCTAGATAGATAAACCAGGGTGTGACAGCGGTAGAGGATGAGAGGAATTTCATCTTCCTGCAAATGTGCCATCCTCCTTAAATTTAAAGGTGAAGTGTGTAATTTTTTATATGGTAAAATACTTTCAAATACTTGAAAGCATCAGTAGGTCGACTTATGAAGAGAGGAAACTCTCTGGCACTATGAAAATGCTCCGTTTGTTTCTTTGAGCAGCCCAATATTCAACTTCAGGCTCCAACTGGTTGGCTGGCTTTTGTTTTTCAAACAATCTAGATTGGCAGAAGTTTTTTAGAATAAATTACACACTTCACACAAGCCAATATTGACCAATTACATGTTTACAGACCTTCAGGTTTGTAGGTGTTTATGAAGTTTCTTCTGATTCTTGTTTTGAATCAGGGCCGCAGGGCCGAAGGCTCAGAGAACCCGACCACTGTAAGTTTTTTGGGTCCGGTTAACGCAGCGTCCCGAACATAGCTAACCAAACTAACGCTTTTGTGAGCTTTGCACTAAAGCATGTGACGTGGGCGCTTCACAAAGTGGTGTAACCCAACATGTGTGTATTGTGCTGAAATGTGTTCTTCTTTTATGCGAACGACTTGACGTGTTCATTTCATCATTCCAACGTGAATGAAGCTCATCAAACCAACTTGGGTACAGGAAATTCATTGGTTTGTGTGCCCAATCCCAGCATGCGTCTGTGACATCAAACATATCCCTCAATTCATTCTCATTTCTTACTCAATTTCACAGATCTGGTCTCAGCTGTGTTACCCCTTTCCTGCTGAGTGGAAACAAAAATAGGGACGTCTGTCGGTAGCGAACATATACACACATACTCTGAAGGGCTGCTGCTGTTAGTTTCGCAGTGTAGGCGAAAACATGCTGCTTTTTAACATTGTTTGTAGTAGTGGTTCTCTGCCACAGAGAGTTCTTGGTATTACAGGCACATCTGCTCTGCCAACCGTCCTTGAAAGTCGTCCAATAGGATTGATGCGCCACCTGCACCATGTGTGTAAAGTCAGAAAAATTTGGAATCTGTGAAAACAGAGGCCATGTTCTGAAAACTTAGACAGCTGCCTTTTTGCCTCTCAATCTAGATTGTTTTTACCCCTTTTCCACCAAGGCATTTTGAGTGCTGGTTCAGAACCAGAGCCTAGTTTCAAATCAGTTCTTTGTCTTTCGGCACCCAAACCACCTGCTCTGAACCAGGAAAAGTGGTTCGTAAGTAGCACCAAAACATTGCTGGTCTAGAAGGAAGAACTGCTTGCGTCAGGGGCTGGGGGTGGGGTTACCATGACCAACAAGATGAACAGAAACTTGTGACCGCAATGTAGGTTTGCAAAGCCATGAGCATCAGTAGTAACGTAACATCCACCATTGTTGATGGAAGGCTTGTTCGAGATGCATCGGAGCTGCGCGGACCGAATGGCATGTGACTGCCACGGGAGCATTTGTAGAGCGCACGACTCCTTTTGGATCGCTCTCGTGGTACTTTGATGTCATGCGCTGATCAGTCTGAGAGAAGCCGATGCATCTCGAACAACCTTGGTGTGTTTGGTGTTGCCATGCTAATGTTGCTGGGAAAGATGAGACATGTACAGGGACGTAAGACCTCACTCTGTGCTGGCTCTCTAGCCAGTGGAAGAGCAAACCAGTTATTAGAAGGCTCACCAGTTGAACCAACTCTGAACAGGCAATAGCACTAGCTCTGAACTAGCACCCAGTTCATACTGATGGAAAAGGGGTAAAAGTTGGGTCTGTGGACGTCCTTGTGGTTCCATCAGCCAGTCAGAATAATCATGATGGTTTTAGAGTGATTAGTCACATGGCATTTGCTGAACAACTGCCATTGAGAAATATTATAGACCTCCTTGGTTTAAACCTTGTGTTCAAATGAGATCCAACATTTTTCCTCTTGCTTTCATGGTTGGTTTTACCAGCCTGGTTCCAGATTGTCAATCTGTTAACAAAGAGGAAAGAAAGTGTGTTAAGATGTCCTGCCAAGTTCTTCCCTCCATTTTCTATTTCAATTAAAAACTAGAGAATTACACCAGTGTTTTGCAACTGTTTTGCATCACAAAATAAATAGGATTATCAGCTTTTTAGAAAAAGTTGAATGGTATGTTGATGTCAAAGTCTCTACAATGTCCAGTCGGACTCTACGATATTTTGGCACAAATTCGTTGGGCACTTGGTAGACGCTGGCCAAATCAAGCAGATGCCAACATGGACATTTTTGTTCACTTTTGTACCATAAAAAAATAGTTAATAAAGTACTGAATTACACTCATCTAATTTCCTTTTGACCAAAAAAAAAAAAAAATGTATCACATCACCGCATCAGAATGCGATATTTCTTCAAAATAGAGTGCAAAATGCGATGCAAGTGCCACCCCCACAACACTGAGCATTTTTTTTTTTCATAGTTTTATGGTTTGTAAAAACTGTAAAGACCCTCACAATGGCGGCTTTAATACTTATCCTCAATGCCATCAGCCAGTGCTTTTTATTGAGCCACACTGTAATTGCTGAGAAAGATATTTGTCATTGTCATAAATAAAACAGGACCACATGTGGTGGCCCGGCCCTGCAGAGATGGAGAGTTTCAGCAATCCGTGGATGTCGCCCACTGTTGTTTACCGTGACAATAAAGGTCACGGGCAGGACCCGTCATCTTTGGCCATGTGCCGATTTTTGGAGTGCCTCAATGGCGGTGGTGCACCTGGAGTCCTTTTCTCTTTGCCGTCTCTTTCTCTCTCTCGGTCTCCTCCATTACTCCAGATCAGATGGTCTGCGCTAAATATAGTCCAACAAAGGAGCTGCAAAACACAGCTGTGACCTTCAAGACTACCTAGCTGCCCTAGCCACACAACGTCCTCCCTCTCTCCCCATCCACCTCGCTCTCATCTGCCATTTGTCTTTCAGTGTAAACAGTGTTTTATGGGTTGTGTGCTTAGGCTTGATAGTGTGGAAAAAGCGGTGTTGTTTTTGGTTGTCCTGCGGAGAGCAGAGCATGCATTAATCATCAAAGGCTTTAACCGAACAGCACAAAGCTCATCTCATTCTACACTGTACCGTATATTTTCAGTGTCCTGGTATACAGGTGTGTTATTGATGTACAGTCACTTATGGCCTGAAACATACTCTACCAAGTACGTGAACGCGAACAGTTTGCATTCTCAGCATTGCCACAAGGGGCGCTATAGTGGACATTCGTGTAACCTCTTAGTTCTTTCAGGTCGACTACAGTCATAGCGGAGCAACAATTTGAGAATCTTGTCGAGCAAGTTAGTTAAAGTAAGTTCAATGCTTGACCTCTGGTTTAATAGCACAGATATGTGAAGGTAACTCTCTCACCCCCTGGAATACTGAGATCAGTTACCGCCACAACAACACAAGATTGCATGTTTAAGGGTTAGTTGCCCCATGATTTACTCACCCTCAAGCCATCCTAGGTGTGTATGACTTTCTTCTTTCAGTCAAACACAATTAGAGTCCAAGCTTTATAATGGTCCAAAAAAGTGTATCCATCGATCATAAAACTTAGTCCACACAGCTCTGGGGGGTTAATAAAGGCTTTCTGAAGTGAATTGATGCATTTGTGTAAGACAAATATCCTTATTTAAAACTGTATAAAGTAAAATAATGAGCTTCCGGCACGACACAATGACGATGTACTACGCGTTATAACGTAAGACATAGCGTAGTATGTCATGGCTTGGCGTAGAACGTCATGACATTGTGTATTACGTTGTGGAAGTTAACGTTTTTTAGACGTTCGATACGCTTCAGAAGGCCTTTATTAACCCACGTTTTATGATCGTTGGATGCACTTTTTTTGGACTCCAATCACTCTCATTATAAAACTTGGATGAGCCAGGATATTTTTATTATAACTCTGATTGTGTTTGGCTGAAAGAAGAGTCATATACACCTAGGATGGTTTGAGGGTGAGTGAATTATGGGGTTATTTTCATTTTTGGGTGAAATATCCCTTTAACATACTTCGTTGGCCAAGCGTAAACATCTGCCTTTGGGTACTTGTGTTGAGAATGTTTGTGGCCTTTGGAGAAAAGATGATTAGTAATTTTAATATGTCTGTTTCATTTGAGCACATTTTATTTATACTGTTTCAATGAATCAGTAAAAAAAAAGAAAAGAAATAAAAACGGAGTTTGACGTGTTAGTTAGATTAAATGTTTCCAGATGCGAGGCATTTTATGTGTTCTTTAAGAAGTCTGTATTTAATCTGATATTTATATCTGTATTATTAGATATTTGTATATGGATACCAGTCAGTAAAGTTGATTTTGGGAGGTCTAATTCATTTTAGTGATTTGGTTGGTTTGGACTATTCATAACTGATTTGTTTCAGTCATTCATAAAATTAGTTTTTGAAAGAAAATAAGTTTTGAGTTAATCAGTAATAATGGTAAATAGTCATATTTTAAGTTCTAATAGTTTTGTTCAATGCATAAGTGAAATCAATTTGGGAAGGCTGTTTTATGTTAGAGATTTGGTTCATTTAGACTCTTTCATTGAATTCAAAAGCCTGATTCACTGATCATCATTCAAAACTGATTCATCATTCAAAAGTGACGAGTCAAGTTTAATGTCACAAAGTTTTATAAATCAGTGTTGTTTAGTTGTACATCATGTAAATGTAGTTGTTTGAGTTTGATGCCGTCACTCTAGTTGAGATCTTAAAGAGTTATTTATTAAGTTATTTATTAACCAATCATCATTCAAAACTTGATTCCTCATTCAGCACTGGCAAAAGTCAATATTATTGTTGTTTTTTTTAGTTGTACATCATGTAAATGTAGATATTAGAGTTTGATGTGTCACTCTAATCATATTTGTTCCAGATAAACCTATTTTTAAGGCTAAGTCGAAGAAGAATCATTCTGAGAATTGATTCCTCCAAGCTTTGCATTGCTTATGGTTCAAACATATCACTCCCTTTATTGTTTTACTTCAAAACGGCTTGTTACATACAATCCACTGATTTAAATGGCTTGTAGTATCGGTTTGACCAAATCATTAAAAAGAAACCTCTTCAAAAAATGATTCATCCACAGATATTTACTACAGTAAGTCATGACATTACTCATTAAAGACCAATGTATGATAAAATTTTCTGTTTCTAACAGTTTTGCTCTTTGTTGTCCTGTTTTTTTACACCCACAGTCACAGGAGCCGTGATGAAGACAGGATCTCAAAGGCTGGGCCGCTCCCCTTACCTGCTAAGATGGTGGAGGAGATGCCGAAAGAGCAGAGCGCAGCCAGAGAAGAGAAACAGCTCCCCCCTCTGCCAGGTCAGAGGTCATTACACATGGATGCACTGTGATCAAACATTCTCAGCCTGTGCATGTGGGTTTGTGCGCAGGTGGTGATGAGCAGCGGGAGTTTGTCAGTTGTGACAGTGCCTTCCCACCTGCTCCATCCCGCTGGGTTGTCTCTGTGACCTCCCAGTGCGCGACACTCTCCTGTGGTGACAATTGTGTGTGTGTTTTACTCAGCTACTCATTGTGCTTTGATCTCCTCAGAGCCCAAGCCTGTGTACGCTCAACCTGGTCAGCCTGACGTGGACCTGCCTGTTAGTCCGGCAGACGCCCCCGTTCCCAGCGTCACACATGATGACAGCATTTTACGGTGCGTCTCACCAGCTTGCCCAAAACCGTTTTAGAGATGTTGAGAATGAAACGTCCTAGATGTATGTTTGTGTGTCCACCCTCAGGCCGAGCATGAAGCTGGTGAAGTTTAAGAAGGGCGAGAGTGTCGGGTTGAGACTCGCTGGTGGAAATGACGTCGGGATATTTGTGGCGGGAGTTCTGGAGGACAGTCCTGCTGCTAAAGAGGGCCTGGAGGAGGGAGATCAGATTCTCAGGGTGAGTTCACTCATTAATCACTGCAAAAAGCTGTCTACATGGGCAGCTACTTCTAAAGGTCATCAGGTCGCTGTACTTTTGGTTGCTAGTGAGCCATCAATCAGAGTAGTCAGCGTTACTGTGGAAGCGGGAACTATGGCAGAGGAACTCAACTGTAACCGCCCACTCCCATGAAGCATTGCAAATGATGTAAAAGAGTTGGTCTCTTTTCACTCTCAAACAACTTATGTATATATGTGTACAAAGTATATTTATATATACACTACTGTTCAAAATATTGGGCTCTGTAATATTTTGAAAGAAGTCCCTTATGCTGACGCTAAAGCTGCATCTATTTTATGAAAAATACAGTAATATTATAAAACATTTTTACACTTTAAAGGGTTAGTTCACCCAAAAATGAAAATTGTCATTTACTCGCCCTCATATTGTTCCACATCCCTAAGACCTTTGTTTATCTTCAGAACACAAATTAAGATATTTTTAATAAAATTCGATGGCTCAGTGAGGCCTCCATTGACAGCAAGTTAATTTACACTTTCATGGCCAGAAAGCTACTAAAGACATATTTAAAACAGTTCATGTGACTACAGTGGTTTAACCTTAATATTATAAAGCGATGAGAATACTTTTTGTGCGCCAAAAAAACAAAATAACGACTTTATTCAACAATATCTAGTGATGGGCGGTTTCAAAACACTGCTTCATGAAGCTTCGAAGCTTTACGAATCTTGTGCTTTGAATCAGTGGTTAAGAGCTTGTATGAAACTGCCAAAGTCACGTGATTTCAGTAAACGAGGCTTCGTTACGTCATAAGTGTTCCGAAACGTTAGAAATCAGAAATGGTGAGAGAACATTGTGCTTGGTACATTTTTTTTTTTTGTCTTCAAACCAAATTTTGGTCTTCAGACAACAAAGTTAAAATCCCTAAAAAGCTCAAAACGTTTTAGATCCCATTTACACCTGTGTTTAGCTTCGTCCACTTGTAATCCGATCGACCAAAATGCTTCCTAATACCAGGTATAAACAGGGCTTGTGTTTGTGTGTGCACATGCATTTCTATCTGATTTTGATACCTGCTTGGTTTGTGCTCAAGCCATTGCATCTCTTACAGTTTCTCAGCAGTTGAGCCCGAAGATGTTTGTGGTTGCGTTTAGCTCTTGTGATGAATAACACGACTGGGACTCTTAAAGGCCTGTGGCTGAAGGGAGATTTGGTGTCCGGGCTTTTATAACCTTGTGTTTACGGGCTCTTTAATGGCAGTCTTAGTTTTATGGTGGTTTCCCCTTCCAAAACGTCCCTCTCGTGCTGTATAGCTGGCATTAAACCTCAGTGTGTGAAGATGCTTGCCTTCTCTCAGGATGGTTTCCCCGGTGATGTTGGTTTCCTTCACCTCGCTGCCAAACGCAGCCTCATTCTTTTCCTCGCTGGCTTTTTCCAACATGCTTATTTTTTATTCGGAACATTTGTCACTTTCCCTTTTCTCGCAAACCTCGCCACCCACCATACAATTACACTTTTTCAAAAACCTTTCTCAAGACTTGAAACTTTCTGCTCATTCATTAGTCCCATTTAGATTTAGGTTTTTTGTTCTAATTAGCTTTTCTTCGAACCCTTCCCAGGTAAACAATGTGGATTTTGCGAACATCATTCGTGAGGAGGCTGTGCTGTTTCTGCTGGACCTGCCCAAAGGAGAGGAGGTCACCATCCTGGCCCAGAAAAAGAAAGATGGTGAGGATGTGGTCTGTCAGGTCTTGATATACGTGACTTGTTTTAGGGCGGGCTTGATTTTATCCATCAGGAATTGATTAGATCAAGAAAAGTTGGTGTCCTGTTCCAGAATGGACCAAGACTTATTTGGGTTTGTCACAACAATGCCTAAATAGCTTTTTGGTAGTGACATTGACAGAAAATGAAAGTAGCAATAGAGGAGGAGCATGTTAATGTATTTTCATTGAAGATTACAAAGACAAAATAATTTAACCAATAATGTCTTAACCTAGCTTGATTACATCCAGTCAGATCTTCATGCCTAAATGCCAAAATGTGCAAAAATGAGTGTTATTTTAATGTTTCTTAACTAATTAGTGCTATGCTAAGCTAGTTTGCCAATTTGTCAACGCCTGATCAAAAATTAATGTGTTATCATGATATCTTATGCTAGCTAATCAAGAGGTTCTTTTTTTAACCATTTACCGTTATGCTTAACTAGTTGGCCAAGTTGTTACCTTGCCTATCTCAATGTTTGATCAGAAATAATCATGTCATTCTAGCTAATCAAAAAGTTAACACTATTTTTTGACCAGTTAGCACTATGCTAAGCTAGTAGGTTAATCGGTTAGCTTTCCTATCTCAATGGATGATCAGAATCGAACTAATCAAAATAGCTTTTTTTTTTAACCATTTAACACTATTTTAAGTTTGGTTGTTGGCTTGTTAACCGAAAGTTAGCCAACAATACAAAATGAAAAAGAAATGTTTAATTTGACTATTTTGGCTTTGGTAATATAATGTCCAAGGGCAAAAAGATTCTGTGGAGGGATGGAACCTTTTATGACATTAAATAATCACCCTACTGAAGAAAGCAGCTTAAACCAGTGTAATATGATTTGCTGATCCACCAAGCTGGTTTTCAGTGGTCAGGCTGCTTTGGTTCTTGATGGTTTTTTAGGAATTTTGGGCACTTGCCAGCAAAACCACCTTAAACTGGTTCAAGCTTTTTAGCAGGACTGCTAAATATTAATAATAATAATAATATAAATCGCTTTCCTTCCCAGTGTACCGGCGCATTGTAGAGTCCGACGTAGGTGACTCGTTCTACATCAGGACCCATTTTGAGTACGAGAAGGAGTCGCCCTACGGCTTGAGCTTCAACAAGGGCGAGGTCTTTAGAGTGGTTGACACCCTTTACAATGGCAAACTGGGCTCCTGGCTCGCCATCCGCATTGGCAAGAACCACCAGGAGGTGGAGCGGGGCATCATCCCCAACAAGAATAGGTACTGAAGCCATTTGTATTTGTTTGCATTCAGTCATGCTTGTTTGAGGTGTTGAGTCGCTCAAGTTTGGACTGATGTTTTGTGTCCTCTGCAGGGCTGAGCAGCTATCAAGTGTCCAGTACACTCTCCCAAAGACTCCAGGAGGTGATCGGGCCGACTTCTGGAGGTTCAGAGGCCTCCGTAGCTCCAAACGAAACCTGAGGAAGAGCAGAGAGGACCTTTCTGCTCAGCCCGTTCAAACAAAGTTCCCTGCTTATGAAAGAGTGGTGCTTAGAGAAGGTACGGCACCTGCTCTTATAGCCTTCTTTTAGTTGCTATGGTTATTTGTGGTTTGGACATCTATTTTGTTGAAGCTTTGCAAATCCGTTTCAGTTCAGAGGAGACAATCTGATAGATTTACATTGAAGGACAGCATTTTTGTATAAACCTAGTTAACCTGTTGTTTCTCTTGAATAAAAAGCTGGTTTCTTGAGGCCAGTGGTCATTTTCGGGCCTATTGCGGATGTCGCAAGAGAGAAACTGTCGAGAGAGGAGCCTGATCTCTTTGAACTTGCAAGTACGTTTGTGTGATGAGATTTACTTCAGTTTTTTCTTCAATATTCAGAAGGTAAATCTGTATAAACCTGTCGACTTCTCCTCTCAGAGAGTGAACCCAGAGATGCGGGCACAGACCAGCGCAGCTCTGGAATCATCCGTCTCCATACCATTAAACAGATCATTGACCGAGTGAGTACGGACTCGGATAATTTAGTTAACTGCCATCCCGCTTTCCATCTGCTCCGCTCGCGAGCAAAAACCCGGCTGGTGTTTCATGATTCTGTTTGTACTGCTAGGACAAGCATGCCGTGCTGGACATCACCCCCAATGCGGTGGATCGTCTGAACTACGCTCAGTGGTACCCCATCGTCGTGTTCCTGAATCCAGACAGCAAGCAGGGTGTCAAGAACATGAGGACCAGGCTCTGTCCCGAGTCTAGGAAGAGCGCTCGGAAACTGTATGAGCGCGCTCTCAAACTGAGAAAGAACAACCATCATCTCTTTACCAGTGAGTAGACCCAAACATTAAAATAATGTCATTAGTCTCATGTTGGTGCAAAATTGTGTGACTTTCTTTAGTCTGTGGAACATAAAAGGAGAAAATTTTGAAGCATGTACAAGACACTCTTGTCCCCATAATTCCTGGGGAATGTTCCTGCGGTGGAAACGCAACTGTAGTGTAAAGTAGTTTTGTGTGAGTAACAGACTGAAATTTAAGTCATAGGTCACCACTTATTTACTTGAAAGCACTACTTGTGGTTAGTTATTAGCATTAAAATTGTGATCTGCTTCCAGAATTAACTGTGACTCTACTTCCTTATAGCCACCATCAACTTGAACAACATGAACGACGGGTGGTATGGCGCTTTGAAAGAGACCATCCAGCAGCAGCAGAACCAGTTGGTTTGGGTCTCAGAGGGCAAGGTAAGTTTCTCTACACTTCTGTGTACAGTACTACTTTAGGGGCTTTCGCAACAGAGGAGCCTTTGCATAGTTGCTAGAACTATTGGCTGAAGTACCCGAACATTGTGGCATGTTCGTAAACAATGGCGCTGACATTTTAAGATATGCCAGTGCAAGTTGCTCTCGCAGGAACTAGGAATGGTTTTAGTTCTAGGAACTCCTTTTTGGGGGACTAAATTAGCTCCTACTTCAGAGTAGGAATTAAACCAGCACTATAGGAACTATCAGTGACTTGAGTGTACGTTGATTGGTCACACGCATGTCAAACACCAGCACCTGGCATTTTTAAAAAGCCGTGTAAACATATTTACTCCACAAACATGAAATACAGCGATAACAGCATTTACCTGTCGTCTGCAGGACTGTTCTTTTCAATATATATATGTAACACTGCAAGTTGTCATAAGAGATTTCGTCTCTTAGTCCCACTTTTTGCTCTTTTAGTCACGTAAATTATGCATTTACTTTCCATCTCTGTTATCACAAAACCCACGGCACACAACAAACACAGCTCAGATCAGGGCATCGCCCATTCACCGTTTTTTAGCGTTTGTAAATGCCGTCGCTGTTGGCCGTTTCAGAATTACTATTGCCAGTGCAAATGCAACCAGGAACATGGCCTGGGGGGAAAATTAGTTCTCCCCTGGTGGCTAGTTCCTAGAGCTACCCGGTGCGAAAGCCCCTTTTGTCTAGAGTCTCCGACCCAAACACCTTAGCTGAGGGGTCAGCAACCATATCAACTCAACACCACCCTCTTGTGTCTCTTATGCAATATATTACTGGACTGTTGTCTGGAATACTTGATTCTGAATGGTCAGTCGTGGTCATTCTGTGGTTATTTTTCTATAGTTGCACTGTATAATTGAATAAATAGTAATTATAATTACTGGTGGACACATATATCACTAACCCTAATATATCAGCTGATATTTTGCATTTTTTTTTTTTTAATTATTAGCATCAACCTTTTAAAGGGGATTATGCCCCTTTTCTCAAGATGTAATATAGGTCTCTGGTGTCTCCAGAATGTGTCTGTGAAGTTCCAGCTCAAAATACCCCACAGATCATTTAGTATAGCTTGTCAAATTTGCCCCTATTTGGGTGTGAGCAAAAACACGCCGTTTTTGTGTCCCTTTATATGCAAATGAGCTGCTGCTTCAGGCCCATTTTCCAAAAGAGGGAGGAGCTTTAACAGCTCGTGCGTCGGTTGCTCAACAACAACAAAGCTGGAGAATCTCACGCAGCCAAAATGACGATTCATCTGAACGGCTCGTTTTTTCACATGCTTTCAGAGAAAAACAGTTACTGGGTTGTCCTTTTTCACGTTTTCTAGGTTGATAGATGCACCGGGGACCCGATTATAGCACTTAATATTTTCATGATATGTCCCCTTTAAGTTTTCTGTTTGATTAATAAGTGTTGAAAATGGGACTTCTGTTTTGATGTTGTTAAAACCGCCAACACCTGAATAAATAATAATTATAAAACTGTAATTGTAAATATTGGTTGACCTATATATCAACAAGGCCATTTTACATTTTTTTTAATTATCGGCATCTGCCTTTTAAGTTTTCTGTTTGGCTGATAAGTGTCAGAATGGGGACTTTTACTTTGACAGCAGTAAAAAAAATGGCAGCACCTGAATAAATACATTTTGATAACTTTTAATTATAATTAGTGGTTGACCTATCGCCAAGTCTGATATATTGACCGATATTTTGCATTTTTTTTCCTGTGTGGCTGATAATTGTCAGAACTGATTTTTATTTTGACAGCACTAAAACCACCAACATTTTGAATACATTAGATTTAATTAGAATTTAATAAATCTGAATACAAGTATCAGCTGAAATATATCTGATATGATTAAAAAAAAAAATTCTAATATCGGCCAATAGCTGATATGGTAAAAATATACTGTGAAACCCTATAATAATTTCAGCTTAAATAATATTTCATGTCTTTTTTTTTTTTTTTTTTTTTTTTTTGTTATTTAGTAAGTAGCCATGTAATAAAATTATTTATTATAGTGAAAAAACAAAACAAAAAAAAAACTTTTAAGAGCAAAAAGCAGAGATGAGATGATTATTCCTGCTTTTTCTGCATTGGTTTCCACTCTCACCCATCCATCATTTCATTTCCACTGCTGTGGGTCATCAAACTCATCCTAACCATCCCTCCCTCCCCCTCTCCGCCTGCAGGCAGATGGTGCTCCTGACGATGACCTTGACATCCACGACGACCGCCTCTCTTACCTCTCGGCACCGGGCAGCGAGTACAGCATGTACAGCACCGACAGCCGCCACACTTCCGACTACGAAGACACCGATACAGAGGGTGGCGCCTACACCGACCAGGAGCTGGATGAAACTATGAACGATGAGGTGGGCCTGCCCAGCGAGCCTGCCATCACGCGCTCATCCGAACCTGTCCGAGAGGACCCGCCGGTCATCCAGGACGCAGCCGGGTACCCGAGCTACCAGCATGCTGTACCGCAACCAGAGCCGGTTAACCGCATCGACCCGGCCGGGTTTAAGATGGCAGCGCCTCAGCAGGTACGGAATAGGAGTACCATTATGTATGTGTGTGGACTGTTTGGTTACTTTGTTCATTTCAGTGGGGCTTCTGTAAATTTTAGCTTAACATTGGTCATTTCTGTTATGCAGTGCTTTTTGAACACTCTAACTTTTTTAAAAAATTAATACGCTCGTGTTGTAATTTAATGAAGTATTTCTTTAAAGACACTTAATTAAAAAACTTACTCACACTGACAAGAAAATTAACAGGAAGTAAATTGACAGAATGGAGGGAAATAATTATCTAAAATTAGCCATTGCTTAGTGAAGAGAGCTAGCTTACATAAGAGTGTCAGCTTGGTTGTTTTATTACATTATTACATACATTATTTGTTTAGCTTACATAGGGGTGTTTTTATATATATGAAAAATCGAATATAATAATAAATATGTGTGAGTATATAGATCAGAACTATTTACTGCATAATAGAAATGACCCATAGAATACAACAAAAGCCATTTACCTTCCTTAGGGACGTTATCTGAAATGTAAACCTGAAATGTAAAAAATTTTTGCCCAATAATATTTTAAACTGCATATGCAGCTGGACTGGACCACTACCTATTTTTCTGCTTCCTGTAAAGCTAAAGGCACTTATTTCATTCTGATACACGCTTCATGTGAGCTAGTTTGTATGACCAGATGACAAACTTTGTTCATTAGTCATGGATGTTTTGGTGGTCGTAGCTGCTAGTTTTAGCTGGTTCTGTTGGCGGCGTGTGTCTGTAACCTCTTTGCCCCGTACTCCACAGCAAGCTGAGGCCGCTCTGGCCTCTCCGCCCCCTCCCTCTGCAGCGGCAGCAGCGTCCCCTGCTGTCGAACCCACCGCAACACTAGCGGGTACGAACTCAGAGGAGCCGCCTGGCACCCCTCAGGCTGACTCCCTTAACAGCCCCGTCCCCGTTCCCGACCCCCAGCCCGAACCTGAGCTCGCTCAGCCCCCAACACACGACCCCCACCAGTTGCTTCCTCCTGGCCCAGATCCAAAGGTACCAGCACAACCGGAAGCTGGACCCGCTCCCGGCCTGTTTCGGCCCGGTTCAGCCCAGCTCTCTCTTTTTCAACCTTGCCTGTGTCTATCACTCTTTTCTTTGACTCCTCCCACTCCACTGTCTGCATGAATGCTCCGCCCACCCCACGCGTGTGCTGCGTGTGTTCCTCTGACACTACACCAGAGACTGTGTAACTGGTACACATGCACCACAGGAGGACGAGGGCCCGTTGCATAAGTAGATGTGCAGTCTCCTCCCATGGTGCCTCGTACTTCCTCTTGCATGGCTCCTAATTTATGATGTTTCTTGCAGCTTGTTCTGTCTGTAGTAGGGCTGGGCGATATATTGAATATTCATGTTATATTTGTGATGGCAATTTAAAACAAAGCAACTTGTCTTTCTTCAGTCGAAAAGAAATGAAGGTTTTTGAGGAAAACATTCCAGGATTTTTCTCCATATAGTGGACTTCAACAGGGTTTAACGGGTTACGCGGGACCTTTCCAGCGTAATTACGTCATGCGTGGCGCATCGCATAGCATTGCAAGACGAGTATTTGTGGTCAAAAAGTATATCAATTTTATTTATTTTTTTAGAAAATGACCGATCGTTTCGCTAGACAAGACCCTTATTCCTCGTCTGGGATCATGTAGAGTCCTTTGAAGCTGCACTGAAACTGCAATTTGGACCTTCAACCCGTTGGTAGCTGTTGAAGTCCACTATATGGAGAAAAATCCTGGAATGTTTTCCTCAAAAATCTTCATTTCTTTTTGACTGAAGAAAGAAAGACATAAACATCTTGGATGACATGGGGGTGAGTAAATTATCAGGAAATTTTAATTCTAAGTGAACTAATTCTTTAAGGTGCGGTCACATTAGCGAAATTTCATGGGCAAAAATGAATGAAGCAGCTCACATGGGCATCGTTTTAAGTTGGTCAGTGCAACAAATCTTTTGCCTTCGCACAGAATTCCCCATCGTGTGGATTGAAATGATAAATGTAACCACAATTTAACACTAGTTTCCGTCCTTGTCTTGTGACCCATGAGAGCGTTTTTATACCATCTTTGATTTTTAAATGTAACTAGCAAAACACCGTCAAAGTTTTACGATAATTAGGTTGTAATTAATTACATTTTAAATTAAAATTTTAGAATTTGAGTCTTTTTCAAATTTGAATCGTTTCCTTGAATCAGTACACAATGTCTACTACAAGGAGTCAATTCATGTGATTCAACGATTCATTTAATAAGCTGCGTTCACGCTATGTTGTAATTACCGTAATTAAGAGATGGCAACCCGTGGCGTTCTACTAGGAGCTGTTCACGTCCTCTGACTCAGAATTATGTTTCTATGGTAACACTATCAATGCCAAAATGAAACTTGCAGTGGTCATTAGCTTTCACTTTTTAGCAAAAGTATTATACAGTAATTATATTTTATTTTGCTATTGTTTGGATCAGCACTAATATTTTCATTCAAGTAATTTTCTCCATATTAAAGGTCTTATGTTAATATAATTTTTTAGATTAATTTTCTTATGTATTTTTATATGCATATAATATATATTCATATAATTGCTTTCATATAATTAGTGAAAAGCTGTGTAAAACATGATTGTTGAAATTTTTACTGCATTTTGAATGTACTTTGCTGTTCAATTTAAACAATGGTTCCTCTGTTTCAGAGCAAATGCATAAATATTGTGATATTTAACAGCGTCAAAAGACTGAAAATAATTTATTTATTTATTTTATTTATTTTTTTAAAGCTATATCGCCTGGCCCTAATCTGTAGTGATAGCTGTAACTATAGCGTTTGGCTTTGACCTGAATCACACCTGTACGGACGGCCGCTAGATGCACTGTAGACGTGTCACTAAATTGCAAACGGACCTTTCCCTGATTTGCAAGAATGGACTTCTGTAGTTGCATGTTTATTTAACCTGCAGACAGTACTTACAGCAATGTAAAAGGAAAACAACTGAACTAATTCTGCATAATGTCTTCATAACCAGTGTTTCTTTTCATAGATGAAGACGTTATGTAAGAGCTTTTGTGATTTTCACTGTTAAATTGTCTTATAGGAGGCGTTGGACCTTTTACAGCTCTACTGTCTTCAGGCTATACTTTAAAAACTTGAGATGGAGCCTTTCAAGACATAAGACATCTTTATAGCTCCACTTGGTCATATTATAAATTTATTAGATTTCAGTAAAAATGAGGAATCAGTGTAACCAAGTGGAGGTGTTGTACATTTTGAAAGGCTTCTTATCAAACTGTAGAAATGTAGAGCT
This sequence comes from Elopichthys bambusa, assembly GCA_037101425.1. Taxonomy (NCBI): domain Eukaryota; kingdom Metazoa; phylum Chordata; class Actinopteri; order Cypriniformes; family Xenocyprididae; genus Elopichthys; species Elopichthys bambusa. Next base: position 16,712,084 of record CM074455.1, on the reverse strand, counting down.
GGGTAATAAACTGATAAGATGCTTGTTTTATTGCATAAGGAATTAAACCGATATTAATGTTTTTTGTTTTGTTTTTTTCTGATCAGGCGTGAGTTTAATTTCAGTGCTTGCAAGGCACCACTGTGTTTATACTTATCAAACATCCATATAAATGTGTAAAATATATATATATATATATATATATATATATATATATATATATATATATATATATATATATATATATATATATATATATATATAAATTACATATTTAAATTAAAAATTTAATTTAATTAATATTTCTTGTCTAGCCTTCTAATATTAATGTTTTGTTTCTAATCATATGCATTTGTTCTGCGATTTGTAAAATAAAAACATTATTAACTATTTCTGTTAAAAATAAAGTTGCTTTTATTGATTTTATTTTCAACTGATTTTATTTTTTCATGGTTCATGTCAGTGAACATTCTGATGACTATTTATAGCCACTTTTACACTCTCAAAAAATGCAATGCAATGTGTTGATTTCATGCACACAGCAACCAAAGCCCAAAACCTCTCCTAAAACTTTTTACTACCTTGCAAGCACTTGTATTTTCAGGAGGAAATGCTAATCTAGTGTTTTTATATTTCATTGCAGTTCATTTTAAATCCTTTGCCTGTTTTTCACCCTTAAAAATATTCTTATCTTGGATCTGTTTTCATTTCCTCTAACGACTGAGGTTCTTTTTGCGCTAAATTCTCATATCCAGTTTTAAACTTTTCTAGCAATCAGGCTCTGACAGTTGACATTTAATCCCTCACAGATGTACAAAAAGGATCTGTACAGCATAGACGAGGCGGTGCGAGTGAACCACAGTGTGAAGCCCCCCCCTCCCCAGCAGCAGCAGCCTTTAGGCCCCCCCACCTCGCTATCCTACAGCCACCAGCCTGTCTACCAGGACCAACAGCCATACCGCCAGTACGACCACCCGCCTTATGGCTATGACGGTGGCGGCTACGCACAACCAAAGCCTCACAATTATGACCCGCACCTGCACTACGACAACCGCGTGCCTCACTACAATGAGCAGTGGCCCCCGTACGACCAGCAGCAGACTTCACCCCAACCGCCACCTGCGTCCGGCTACCCTCAGGGCCACCAGCCGCCTCCTCCACCTCTGGGGTACGAACCCCGCTCTCCGTACGAGGACGGCCCCACCCGGGATTTCAGCCCCCCTCAGTCCCAGTATGATGGTGTGCCCCAAATGGGCTATGATAACCGGCCACGGCACTCTAAACCTGCACCGGTGCGCTATGAAGAGCCACCGCCTCTGCCCCCACCGGCCTCCTACGATGCTCGCTCACCTTTTGAGCCTGAGCCACATGGCTTCCCAGGCAATGCGCATCGCTCCCCTGATCCTCCAAAGCAGTATTACGGTGACGCTGCAATGAGACCCTCGTACAATCCTGGACCTCCGAACCGAGCGTATAAAGCAGCCCAGCACGAGCCTGTGATGAACTCGGAACCTCCCGCTCCGCCTCCCAAACCCGAGGCCGTCTTGTCTCCAGGGGAACCGCCTCACCCGGCAGCTTCCAAACAATTGCCGCCTCCACCCAGGGATGATGATGATGAAGACCCTGCCATGAAGCCCCAGTCTGTGCTCAACAGGGTCAAAATGTTCGAGAACAAGCGCTCTGTGTCCGTAGACCGAGCCAAAGACACAGCGGATGTAGCTGGAATTAGGGTATGTTTCTGTCCTCTTGATATTGAACCTACACTTTCCCATTGAGCACTTTGTTGTTAAATAACAATATATTATGTTTATTTGCCAAACAGCAACATGCGTAACACCTTAGCCTTAAGCTTAATACTGTGGTGATGACTTTAAAGCGCTCCTATAATGCTTTTCCAGATATTACCTTTCATGTATTGTGTATAATACAGCTGTTTGTGAATGTAAAATGGAGTTGTTTCCCAAAAGAAAGAACTGATTCTGAACTGCCTGAAAGAATAATAACAATAGTTGTCAATAATTTGTAACAAATTGGCATAATGGCAGCCTATGGCCTTCAGATATGGTAATGGACGTTTCGTTTCCCACATGCACTGTAAGCGATAGACCAATCGTTACGAACTGGCCAATCAGAGCAGAGTAGACCAATCACAACAGACTGAGCCATCTGACCAGTCACACCAGACTGGGCCAATCAGAGCAGAGAAGACCAATCGCAACAGACTTGGCCATCTGACCAATCAAAGCAGAGTAGACTAATTGCAACAGACTGGGCCAATCAGAGCAGAGTAGACCAATCGCACCAGACTGGGCCAATCAGAGCAGAGTAGACCAATCGCAACCAATCAGAGCAGAGTAGACCAATCGCAACAGACTGGGCCAATCAGAGCAGAGTAGACCAGTCACACCAGATTGGGCCAATCGGAGCAGAGTAGACCAGTCACACCAGACTGGGCCAATCGGAGCAGAGTAGACCAATCGCAACCAGTCAGAGCAGAGCAGACCAATCGCAACAGACTGGGCCAATCAGAGCAGAGCAGAGTAGACCAGTCACACCAGACTGGGCCAGTCGGAGCAGAGAATAGGCTCTCAGAAAGGAGGGTTTTAGAGAGACTGAATGTTTTATCGAACCGTTTCAGACACTGTGAGAAAAGAGGTGATGCTGTAATGTATATTATGAGAAAATAAAAGTTTTTTTTTTTTATCTTAAATGCATGTAAATCTATTGTAGGAGACTTTTGAAACAAAATTAGAACCTTTAAAATAACATAATAGGGGCACTTTAAGAATGTAGTTTGTGAATGACATTGTGTTGATAGAACGGATGTACTTCTTCAGCCCACAGATCTCCCAAAACCTGTGAGCACCCCTGGTCCTGTGCTCAAAGCAAACTCTCTCAGCAACCTAGAGCAGGAGAAACCCTCTTACAGGTACAAACACATACTGACACTACCAGTCTAAAGTTTGGGGTCGGTAAGATTTTAATATTTTTGAAAGGAGTCTAATGCTCTAATACAGTAAATAGTGAAATATTATTACAGTTTAATGTATATGTACACCACATTCTTATAGAGTGCATAAAGTAATTATTTATTTTAATTATTTATTCTGTTTCATACAATGTGTTGTAGTGAAGTATGCAAATGTAGTCCTATAGTGCCCTCTGCTGGTTGATCTTCCATTCTGGAAATCACCATTAGATATTACATAATATGAAGTTGCTCTCTTTCATTTTGATTATTTTCTTCTGCTCCTAGAGCTCCAGAGCCCCAGAAACCTCAGACGCGTGTAGGGGACGACGTCGTCCGCTCTAACCACTATGACCCAGATGAAGATGAAGAGTATTATAGGAAACAGCTGTCGTACTTTGACCGCCGCAGCTTTGACAACAAAGCCGTGAGTCAACCCAACACTGGAGTCAATCGCTTCCACGAGCCGGCCAAAACATCTCAGCCTCAGATAGGATATCCTTTCGCCAGGTACCGTCTAATGCTAGAAAGACAGTACTTACTCTTGTATTGGCAGTGCTCTTCTGTATGTCATACACACACTTTCCGCTTCAGGACGGAGTCTGTGGAGAAAGTGAGTCCTGTGGACAAGAGGTTCGAGCCTCTGCCGCCCGTCAACCCATCACCTGCTCCATACAGCCAGCCCACACCTGCTGCTCCACCCACATCCCTGCCCAAACTCACCAACATAGAGGGTAAGAATGAGTTTTGGATGTTTCTTCAGTTGTGCTGTAACTAATAATGTCACACTACTAAAAATAATTTCAAAGCTAGCAATTTATGTATCCTAAATATTTTCACACCTAATGCATAATTTAACAAAATTACAGAATAAATATATATATATATATATATATATATATATATATATATATATATATATATATATATATATATAATGTGTATAAAAAAGTTTAAAACTTTTAATTATATCATTTATGGTGTGAGATATATATATATATATATACCACACCATAAATTATATAATTAAATGTTTGGAATAAAATATCCAACTCATAGCTAGCATTTTATGTAAAATACACCTAACGCATACAAAATACACACAAATAATATCTTCCCACTTATAGCATAATTTTACAAAATTACAGAATGACTGAAAATAATGCACTATAAAATACCTTTGTCTGTTTGTCTGTCAACAGGCTTGATTTATGAACTATTAATTATTGAAAACTGTTATTATTATTTTTAATTATAGAGTTTATAAAATAAAAATACTATAATGGATTTTCCTAATTTAAGTTTATATGTATAGATCAAATGATAAAATATAAACATTTAAAAAGTAGCAAAAAATGAAGACATGATAAAAGTTGCCAAGACAGTTTAAAGGTAGAATATGTAAGATTTTTAGATTACAATATCCAAAAACCACTAGAACAGTGTTATATATTTTGTTGACTTGTGTACTTACATTATCCCAAATATTTCCAAGAATGTTAAAATCCAGAGAAATAAGCAATTTTGTCCGTGCGTCGCCTATCAGTGAAATTATACTCGCGTTAACCTTGATTTCCAGTTTTATTTTGTAGAAACAAAGACGCTTTCATATATTTTGTTTTATTAGACAGGTGAGCAACTGGACATATTTATCGACAGAAAACTAATCATGTTATTTTAGCTCAACACGTTTAGTCTTGTTTTCTTGAGTACCATGTTTTACCATGCCTAATATTGTTCTATCTTACTGCAGTGTGCATTTAGTGTCTCGTAGTAGCTGCCGAGCAAATGCACAGAGTAGCATTATAACAACTTTCAACACACAAATGTATCTAATATGATAAATCAGCATACTCATGTCTGCGGCATAATAAAAGCTCCACTGCTATCGAGATTGTCGCGCTCGTCTGTCATTAGCAATCGCTCCAGCGGCCTCGTTCCGCTCCAACACCCTGCTTCATACTAGTGACGTTAATAAATCTTTAATTCATTAGCTCATCCATGAATATGATTTCTGCCCAAGTCCCTTCGGATTCTTCTCTGTAGACGTGAAGACAACACCTCCCATGACATCAAGCGCTTTGTTTTGAATAAGCGACCTCTAGTGGTGGAAAATTACATATTGTGCCTTTAAATATGACTCTCATATCACTAAAATAAAAAGATGAAGTCTATTAATAAAATAAAAGTGTCTAAAGTTGAAGCAGCACCCTCTTACGGAGTGAATGGCCATATTGTCACTGTTGTTATATTGCCAAAATTTCAGAAATCAATGCCAGTACCAATGAAATTGTGTGATTTTTGGATACCACAGCAAAAACTGAATGCATTGATTTTAAAATGCGTATCATCTAATCTCCAGTGAACTCGCTGCCAGATCCACACAGCTCCCCCAAAGCCAAACCGGACCTGTCAGCTCTCAGAGCTCCCGCCCGAGACGATCCCATCCAGACCAGTTACCTGCCCCCAAAGTCTTCTATCAACGGCACGGACGCCCCTCCCAAAACGCTAGGCGTCCCTACCAGCTACAACCGCTATGTCCCCAAGCCTTACACCAGCACCGCCCGACCCTTCGAGCGCAAGTTCGAGAGCCCCAAATTCAACCACAACCTGCTTCCCAACGACACACAGTCCAAGCCTAGTGTGAACAACAACCTGAAACCTCAAATCTCACCCCAGCCCCAGGACACCGACAGTGGGGTCGACACGTTCACGCGCACCATGGACAACAGGCCCAAATATCAGCACAACAACATCAACGCCATACCCAAGGCCATCCCCGTCAGGTAAGATGATGAAAGCCAGTCCAGTACATCAGCCAGAGCTGCATTTACTTCCTGTGTTTACTAAACGACTCACTGACGTCCGTTTTCTAGCCCTAGTGCACTGGATGACGACGATGAAGATGAAGGTCACACGGTGGTTGCCACGGCACGGGGCATCTTCAATTGTAATGGTGGGGTGTTGAGCTCCATAGAGACAGGAGTCAGCATCATTATCCCACAAGGAGCCATCCCAGATAGTGTGGAGCAGGAGATCTACTTCAAAGTGTGCAGGGACAACAGCATTCTGCCCCCTCTGGACAAAGAGAAAGGTCTGAATCCTTTAGAATAGATCATTATGCTATTGACTTATGTTTGTTTTATTTTTCTCCTTACCTTTGTTTCAGTATGTTTTTTGTTGTTGTTGTTCGTTTGATTTTCCTTTCAAGTATTGTAGGGTTTCTTAGCTTTGATGTGCATTTACACTTCACACATTAGAAAAAAACACATTTGGACAAAAACTACCTTAGAAAAAGATGAAAGACTAGCTACAAAGACAAAGAAAAACATTGTCTGCTAAAAATAACATTTGCCAGTGTGTTTCGTTCAAGGCCGGTTCACATCAAGTTCAGTGCATGACAAAATGTTAACTTTTTTGTTTCCATAAACATTGACTTTTTGTTGTTCTTTAGAGAAAAAAAGTTAGCATACATGACTGAATTGTTCAGCATGCAAACTTATCTGTTTGCACAAGATATACAAAGTATAAAATATTAGCAAACAAATGTTTTGCACAAAAGCTATTTTCACTGAACATGACCTTGCAATTTCAGTGCTCCATAAAAACGTTTCAGATGATTGAATTTTTAGTCAGCATCCAAATTAAAAATGATTTGCATTACCAATTCAAAAATGTAGGGTCATTAATTTTTTTTAAAGAAATTAATACTTTTATTTTAAATTTCGAAAAGGATGCATTAAATTGATCTCAAGTGACAGTAAAGACATTTGCAATGTTAGATTTCTATTTCAAATAAATGCTGTTCTTTTGAACTTTATATTCGTTAAAAAAAAAAGGTAACACTTTAGTATGGGTAACAATTCTCACTTTTAACTAGTTGCTTATTAGCTGTTTATTAGTACTTATAAAGCACATATTAATGCCTTATTCTGCATGACCGTATTCTACATCCCTTAATTCTACCCAATACCTAAACTTAAAGGATTCGTTCATTTTCAAATGAAAATTAGCCCAAGCTTTACTCACCTTCAAGTCATCCTAGATGTATATGACTTTCTTCTTTCTAACGAACACAATCAGAGAAATATTAATAAATATCCTGAAGCATCCGAGCTTTATAATGGCAGTGAGCGATACCAACAAGTATGAGCTGAAGAAAGTGCCTTCATCCATATCCATCCATCATAAACATACTCAAAACTGCTCCGGGGGGTTAATAAAGCAAAAAATAATGAAGCAAAGCGATGCGTTTGTTTAAAAAAAAAAAAAAAAAAAAACATATTCAACAAGTTAAGAAGTAAAATATCTAGCTTCCGCCAGAATACCTTCAGTATTCAACGTACAAAGAAAGTGTGAAACTCTTGCAGATCAAAAAGCTTACGCTACGTCCTACGCCTTCCCTATTCAACTTACGGAAAAAGCTTAACTGACACGACGCCAGTTTACACTTGAATACGGAAGGCGGTCTGGCAGAAGCTAGATATTTTATATGGATTTTTTTTTTTACACAAACACATCGCTTCGCTTCAGGACTTCATTAACTCCCTGGAGCCGTGTGGAGTACGTTTATGATGGATGGATGTGGATGGAAGCACTTTCTTCAGCTCATACTCATGACCCCTGTTCACTGCCATTATAAAGCACGGATGCGTCAAGATATTTATTAAAATATATATGATTTTGTCCATCAGAAAGAAGAAAGTCATATACACCTAGGATGGCTTGAGGGTAAGTAAAGCTTGGGCCAATTTTCATTTGAAAGTGAACTAATCCTTTAAACGCTACAACAACTGCCTTACTTACTGTTAATAAGTTTGTTGAGGCAAAAGTCATAGTTAATAGTGAATGTGTTCCCCATACCAAAGTATTACCAAATCTTTATCAACCCCAATCTTTGGGGTAAACGGTAGTGTAGATTTTGAAAGAATGACACACTGTTGCTCTTGAATTGTTTGCCTGTGAAGTTTATTTTACCATGTATTCTTTGACAGGTGAAACTCTACTCAGTCCCCTGGTGATGTGCGGCCCTCATGGTCTGAAGTTCCTGAAGCCCGTGGAACTGCGTCTACCACACTGTGCGTCTATGACCCCTGATGGTTGGTCTTTTGCTCTAAAATCCTCCGACTCCTCGTCGGGTACGCTGTCCTTTCTCTCTGTCCTTTGATGGGTCTTTTGGGATCGGGATTGAAGCGATCTTGGAAGAGGCTTATTCATCTTTAGGTTTTGTTTCATTTTCTGGGTTCTCTGAATTAACATCTCACACAGCTATCCTGATCACATGACGCTTCCACTGTACAATCTTTGTGCTTGCTTTTTATCGTTTTATCACCGGTCTCAATCACAGATGTCTCTTCAGCTCTTATTCATTCACAATTAATCCATAAAATATTGTTTAATGTGACTGGAACGGACCACATCTTTTGGGAAAGACATCCAGGAGTGAATCCCTCTAAATTATTGTTCAGTGTGGATGAATACAAGAATTGCTCCTGATCATGTGGCTGTAAACAAGAACTATGGATGCCATATGGCATTTGCTATTTTTAACCCTTTTTTGTTTAACCAAATATGGTTATGACACTCATAAATAACTAAACTCTGTGTGTACAGAACTGGATTAAGTGCTCAAAAGAGGAGTGACAACTGATTTTAGCTGCAGTGTGAAAATGGCATGTCTAAATGGAGTAATTGGGTTCAGTCTGAACAGGTTTTGGGAAAATGTTGCAAATGACAAACATTAATTTCATTTGCGGAACTGAATCATCTAAATTATTGTGTACAAATACAGGAGTCACTCCTAATAACTGAATTCAAGTGTGTACAGAACTGGATTAAGTGCTCAAAATGGGAGTGACTACCAAATTTAGCTGCAGTGTGAAAAGAGCAAGTCTAAACAGAGTAATTAGATTCAGTGTTACGTTTTGGGAATAACAACTACATTCATTTAGGGGATTCAGTCTTGCAAATAAAATAATTGTTCTGTCTTTATGAATACAGGAGTCACTCCTGATCTCGCGATGGCTGACATGGTGATAATGTGGCATCTTGTGGCAGTTAATAGAAAGTTAACCTGTTCGCTAATTTTGTTCAAAGTCTTCCCCGGAGCAAATTCATTTGTCACTCTGTTAATAATCGATTTGTGTGTACAGGATTAAGCACCCAAAAAGGCGTGACAACTGAATTTAGCTGCAGTGTGAAATGGGGCTGCACGATTAATCAAAATAAAACATAAATCTACTTTATTAAATATATGCACTGTGTTCTTTTACCCATTAGCAGGTTAAATTATTAAAATGGTAACACTTTTCGATAAGATCCCGTTAGTTAATGCATTAACTAAGGCTATGTTTACACAACAATGATGTGCTAAAAATTATAACGTTAAACGTTAAACTTTGCGTTTTTTTTTCATGTACAGGTGACAACGTCGTCAAAACGACCCCATTCACACGGATCTTAAAAAATGACAAACTTTGTATTATGCTGCCAGGCCAGTAGGTGGCGATATAGCTTTGTAAAGAAACACTGTGCCCATAGACTGAACATGTAATACGCATGTGTATGACATCCCTGTTTTCACAAATTTTAGTTTTTGTAGTTTAGACAGAGATAACGTATTGTTTTTGAAAACTTGCACTTTGAAACCCGTTCGCAAAAGTTTGCATTTTCAGGCCTCCAAAACGCTGTTGATTGAACGACTAAAATGCATTAAAGTTTTGTTTTTAGTTGAAAACGGTGTAGTGTAAACACAAGTTCATGAAATATTAACAGATACAACTCTAGATTTTAATAATTATTAATTTACTTTTAACTAAAATTATTAAATGTTATCATTGTTAGTTCATGTTAACTAATGTAGTTAGCTAATGTTAACAAATGCTTCAGGGATTTCCTTATTTTCCGCCCTGTAAAGTATGATCCATGTGAATTGCGTACATACGAGAAAATGGTTCTGGGGTGGGGGAAATGGTGGTTACTGATGATTGAAGTTACGAAATGGCCTTAAACATTTACTAAATAAACTGCAAAATGTTAAGTTTTCTAATACATTTCTTGCGCAGATTGCTTCTAACGGCACTGCACGTCTCCATGAGCTTGTGGCGCCATCTGCAGGACACTATTAGCATGTTAGCCAGGGTTCAATATATGGGGTTGGGGGTATGGTCAGGTTTTCCTTCTTTTTTTGTCTTTAGCTGATCACATGGCTGAACCTTATTAAGTGTTACCATTTTTATTATTTAAATTATTGTTTTTTTTTTTTATTTAAATATTTTTTTATTTTACAATGAAATATTACAACAGTGATATTTCTTTTGTTTAATATTTTTAGAAATATTATATTTTTGTATATTTTATTAGTTCAAGAGTTAGTTCACCCAAAAATGAAAATTGTCATTAATTACTCACCCTCATGTTATTCCAAACCTGTAAGACCTTTCTTCAACACAATTTAAGATCTTTTTGATTAAATCTGATGGCTCAGTGAGGCCTTCATTGCCAGCAAGATAATTTACACTTTCAGATGCCCAGAAAGCTACTAAAGACATTTAAAACAGTTCATGTGACTACAGCGGTTCAACCTTAATGTTATGAAGCGACGAGTACTTTTTTCGTACCAAAAAACAAAATAACAACTTTGTTTCGAATCACTGGTTCAGAGCATGTATCAAACTTCCAAAGTCACATGATTTCAGTAAACGAGGCTTCGTTACGTCATAAGTGTTTCGAAACGTTTTGAAATTTCAGTGGTTCACGTGACTTTGGCAGTTCGATACACGCTCCGAACCACTGATTTGAAACAAAAGATTTGTAAAGCTTTGAAAGCTTTTTCATTTTTGGGTGGGTGAACTAACCCTTTAATGCATCAACTAACAATACATTTGTCACTGTATTTATTAATCTTTATTAAATTAAAAATACAACTATTCGTTGTTAGTTCATGTTATCTGAAGTGCATGAAATATTATAAACAGATACTTTACATCTTAATGTTATTTTCAACATTTACTAATATATTATTAAGTTACATTATTAAATGTTTTAGAAGTATTGTTCATTCTTAGTTCAAGTTAATTAATGTTAACAAATGAAACCTTATTGTAAGTGTACTATATTTTACATGATAACATTTTGGGTCAAATTGTGCAGCCTTACGAACAAGCACAGCAAACCTGGAACTTTTTACATATTTAGGACCCGAGCACCGATGGTGTGAGGTATTTTGAGTTTTCTCTGCAAAATATTTGCAGTTCCATTTCCAGACGTTGTACTTTAACGAACTCCTCTTAGAGCTTTAATCAGATGAACATCATATTTGGTCAGTCTAATCTAAAGGCCTTAATGATGTTAAATTGCAAAGATCTTGAGTTTTTGTCTGTGGCGGCCTGACAAAGTCTGATGTTTCACCATGAAAAAGGTAACTCGGGTACAAACAAGAGTCCTGGCCTAAAGACATCTACTTGACAATATCCAGTTAGTCACAGCACCACCTGCTGGCAACAGGAAATGGAATGCTTTACACTGTAATTCACTCCCAGAAACACTTCCATATGCCACAAAGTGCCAAACATACTACAATCACGTTAAATCATGCAGCACTTGGCTAAGTGCTAATGTATGCGAATAACTCTATGAAACAGGAAGTTGTTGTAACTCAGACATACAATGTCCGATCTGCTCCAAATTTCACATGTTCGATAATAGTCCTGGCCTGAAGACATCTTCATGGCAATATTCAGGTATAGTCAAATGGCCACCTGTTGGCAGCTGGAAGTGGGGCTCTTTGAAATGATTTTGCCATAATTCTCCTGTATTTACTCGCGTACATGCATGTCGCCCACTGTTAACAGTTTTCCTAAGGTTGGCGGTGAGCCTGGGTGCGAGCGCCCTTTCATCGCTGTTTGCAGCTTTCATTTCTTTTTTAGATTGCAATTTTTATCAGAAAAATCACAATTCAATTCAAAATCATCTGAAACTTCAGGTAATTGTTGTCTACACAGTATTCCTCATGATGTTTCTCCTGTGAATATATCCACAGGTGACCCCAAATGCTGGCAAAACAAGTGTCTACCAGGAGACCCCAATTACCTGGTGGGCGCCAACTGTGTGTCCGTGCTGATCGACCACTTCTGAAGAGAGCAACAGCTGGTCTGTTACTGAACGTGAGCGCATGGACCCTTCTCCCAGTTTCTCTGCTCAGGAGGAGGGATTTGCACCACTTTATGAAGTATTAATTCTTTCCACTTTCCTTTGATGGGTTGAAATGTCATTCCCAAAAAAACATCTCGAAAGATGGCACTGACGGCACAGTTGCTACGGAGCGCTCTTTATCCTATTTCCTTTGGTTTTTCCTCCCTTTTTTAAGTTTGGTTTTGCCTTTTTCTTTACCTTTTGGTGCTTGAAGACTTGCAAAAAATAACTGAAGAAATAAATTAATGAAGAAATCTAATGGAATGCATGACCTGTGCCACAGACAGTCGGAAAAATCCCTTTTTGACATTTGTAGCCTCTTTTTCTCCAAATAAAGTCTTGAACGGAACCGGAAAAAAATGGATGGAAAAATTAATTAGTTTTACATAATACAAGTGAATCCTACTATTGTGCTCCCAAACAGAAAAGTTGATGTATGTAGAGCTTTTTTGTTTGCGAGGTCATGCGTTTTTTTTCGTGGAACGCTGTAACAGATTGTCGCGGATCTGGAAAGCATGTCGGTTTCTAGAAAATGAAGAACAATTGAGACTTTTTGAAGTGAAGGAATGTGACTGTTGCACTCATCTGCTCATGGACTTCCCTCTCTGGCTAAAAAACAGAAACGAAAAAAAAAAAATGGGCTCTTTCTCTCTACGTTTTGAACCAATCTTTTCTAGCGATGTTTTACCGTAGATAAACATTGACTGGTTTTCCGAAACTCCTGCTGTCTAGAGATCTATGCATGTGCTATGACTCAGGTCCAAACGCCTGCTACTAAGTTGAGTACACAAACCTACCCATCATACACTGCAAGCAGTGATGCCTTATCTGCATTTTTTTGTTTTTTTTTTGTTACTTTGACCCGAAAGACTAGCAAATGTCGAATTTCTGTTACAGAAGGAAGTTACGAAGGATACGAGACTCTCACGCCGTAATGTAGTGGGATATTTAGCACACCAATAATGAAGTCTGATCAACAGGTCTGCTTTTTCACTGCTATGCATATGAAGTCAAAGAATATACCAGAACACTAGGATATGTTTCAATTACAGCTGTATATATTGTGCTAGCATATGGCCTTGGTTCGCTGTAAATGACCTTTTGTACATCTTTGTTATTTTGTATAAAAACGTAACATGGAAAAAAAAGTTTCTTAACAAAAAAAAAAAACCAAAACAAAAACAAAAAAAAAGAGGAAAACTATAACATTGGTTATGTTTGTATTCCGGTTATACTTCTGAGCCTTGGAATTTAACTTAGCAGTACGAAGAAAATTTAAAGGAATAAAAGAAAAAAATAAATAATAAATGCAACGAAAAAGGACGTTATCTTTTATACCAACAACATATATACAAACACTACGTAATGGCATTTTTAACAGTTACAAATACATTTTTATTATTTACAAACTAGAAAAGTGCTCGGTTGAAATAATTTAACGACTCTGTACTACTTCAGAGGGGTCTGCTTTGGTGGGCGGACCCTGACTTTATTTGTGATACTGGATGCTGTATTGTGTGCCCTGAAATGTATTTTTCTACTAATAGACAGTTTATTAAGGCACATCAGTACGACTTTGTTTTGATATGACGACGCAGCTTCATCCCGGGTTTAGTTTCTTCTCTTTGTGTGGCAACATTCTTTTATTTTACTTTCTCGTTTTCTTTGCAGCACATTTCTAAGTATACGACTGTATTAATAAATAAATTCATTTTTAAAGTAAAAATTGTGACTCGTGATCTAATGTTATTGCGTAATCTTGAGGATTGTGAAAGATGTTAATGATTGAAACTGGTTCATTTGGGTTTGTGGTGTTTAGAAATGTTTATTTTTGAGCTCAGAGGTTGATGGGAAGAGAGGTCATGAATTTAGTGCACTTGCCTTTTCACCTACTTAAAACAGATACTGCAGCTGATTACAGAGGCTGACTTGAGACCACTGAGAAATCCAGCAGCCTGCTCTCTTAAAAGCCATTGGGGCAGCAGAATGAGTTTTCAACCCATAAAGCAGCGACTCTCGACTGCTGCTTTTTACATTGGACAGCAAGTGGAAACTCAGAAGCACAATTATTGTACTAAAGTAAATTAAAATGTCATTAAAGCTTCGACGCTTTATGAACCTTTTGTTTCGAATCAGTGGTTCGGAGCGTGTATCAAACTGCCAAAGTTGTGAACTATTGAAATTTCGAAACACTTATGACGTAACGAAGCCTTGTTTACTGAAATCACGTGACTTTGGCGCTCCGAACCACTGATTCGAAACAAAAGATTCATAAAGCTTCATGAAGCAGTGTTTTGAATTTGCCCATTATTATTGTTGAATAAAGTCGCTGTTTTGTTTTTTGTTTTTTTGCCGCACAAAGTATTCTCGCCGCTTCATAACATTAAGGTTGAAGCACTGTACTCACATGAACTGTTTTAAATATGTCTTTAGTAGCTTTCTGGGTATCTGAAAGTGTTAATTACCTTGCTGTCAATGCAGGCCTCACTGAGCCATCGGACTTTATCAAAAATATCTTAATTTGTGTTCTGAAGAAGAACAAAGAGCTTAATGGTGTGGAACGACATGAGGGTGAGTAATTAATGACAGTATTTTCATTTTTGGGTGAACTAACCCTTTAACCCTTTCCCTGCCAGTGACAGAATTTTCCAGCAATCCATGTTTTGACTGTTACACTATTGACTGAAATATTACAATCTCCAGATCAAAACACAGGCGAAGAAAAAGCAGAAACAAGCGATAGAAGCATTGCTTACGCACATGTAAAATAGCACGATCATCAAACATTAAACAACAAATAAAAACTGCCTAATGCTACCGAATGAAACGCTGGTCCAGAATGAGGTATAGGACTGTGCAAGATCTACTCCATCTATTTTTTGATCATCGTTCTAAATCTGATTCAGGATTTCCTGGACAAAAACGTGATTTTTTTTAGCTTTTTGTTCAAAATGTTGCTTGCTTTTTCTTTTCTTTTTTTTTAAAGAAACGTAACCCACATTCAAGTGTTAATAATATTTTTGTGAAAATGATCAAAAATGCTGGCGGTGGCTGGCAACACTGGTGTGGAAAGAGTTCAAATCAAATGAATGGTGTTAAATTTGTACCAATACTTCACACGTTTTTCTACATTAGTAAAATACATGGGACACCTTTTATATCTTAAAAGCTTATAGAGCGCGTTAGTTCCCGCCCACTATTTTTCCCATTAATTTACCCCATAGAGATTTTTAAAAAGTCTTCATTAAGGCGTTTTAAGTCATGAACCAATTCAATCATCAATCAATTTGAAACAAAAAAAGTATTTGAAGATCAGACAAAAACACAAAGATACAAGACTGAGTACTTAACGACTTTAGTGAGGGAAAGAACTACAATCCCATGATAATATATTATAAACAATACATTTCAAGTAGAGATGCACCAATATATTGGCCAATAATCAGTATCCATAGTTTAAAAACAGCCGATATATCCTGTCAATCCAAAGAGGGCAGGAAAGGGCACTGAATTTGAGCTTTGTGTAAAGAAAATGCTAAGAAACAACTTTGATGTTCAATATTAATAGTAATTATATGAATTAATAACATTCAGAAAGTTAAGAAATATTCATTTAATCTTCAGAATTTAGGTAATGTGTGTTAATATTAATTTAAGTAATGTGTTTCTTTATAACTGATACCGGTTACTCTGAAACAAGTTGATGAAATGGAGAAAGTTTTTATAATAATTAAAAAATATAATTATTAATTATAATGAAAATATCATTAATTTAAAACAAGGTATAAAAGGAAGAACTCCCAAAGTATCGGTATCAGCAGATATCACTGAATAATTGGCTATTGGTGCATCTCTAATTTTCAAGTTTATTGCAAATTACACACACATAAGTTTATATATATATATAAGTATTTGAGGGCGTAGAAAGAGACTACGTAATTCACAGTCGTTCATGGGAGTGGGCAGAGCTAATGAGACTAATAGCTTGTTTTGGTGGAATTTTCTGTACAGCATAATGTAGTTTTTTGCCACAAATTCTGCTGTTATAAGCTGAAATAATATGGACGTCTTCAACAGAAGCAAATACCATCGATTAACAACTTCTTAGCTCACAGTAAGTCTGTCTTTTATTGTTTTACATCTACTTCCCAGTGGAGAAAATGAAAGAATTTTCACTAATAATTTTAATTTTTTTGACTTCCAGAACCTGACCGTTGTACTCTATTTTGCTAAAATTATACAGTTGCATTTCACATGTTTCTCTAGCGTTTATGACCTAGTTGAGAATCGCTGACTTGAGAGTTAAAGTTGTGCATATTTAGTGTAACACAATCTTATTAGATACTAATTAACTTTTATTACATGTTAGCAAACAATTATAAATGTACATTATTAACAAGGTTAAGTGATAAGGCACATTTATGCATTTTATAAAGTAAACTAATGTAAAACAGTTGACTGTACTGGTCTGTGAAGGTTAAAATCATTCACGTAATCACTTGTTCTCCCTGAGATTAGTGGGCAACTACTGGTTAGTAGATTTCAAAATGGTACCGTTAGCTTATTTTATGGTTATTATTACAGTTTAATGTCATGCGACATGATTGAGTTATGAATTTCCTGAGAGAGTGGAATGTATTTCTTTTGCGTCAGATCCAGGAAGTAGAGAGGATCTTGTATTAAGGTTGGGTCAAAGCCTTCCTCCACCAGCTTCACCTTTTTCATCTTGAAAGTTCCTGTGATTTCCAAGGAATTCTGAAAGACAAATTTGCCTTTGCTGAGTATCACAGAGCGAAGCCGAGACTGGGGAGGACGGCGTCTACTAGCAGATCCGTGGGAATATATATAGGTAATATGACGTACCTGAATTCGGATGAATCGAGGTCTGGCGTACACTGGAAGATAATTCGCCAAAACACTGCAAGTGGTGACGCAGTCAAACTCTTTACCCTCTTTCAGTTTCACAGCTGCCATTCCAATCCTTCCTTCGTGGCCTGAAGATACGATAGATTTTAATATGGATGAGAATTGTTAGGAATTTAATGACTCATCATCACTTGACACCATCATCAATGATAATCACTCAGCTACCATCAATGGAATTAAGCATCATGAAATCCATTCGATCCCTAACCCTTTTCATTTCAAATCATGTTTATATTAGAGCTGCACGATTCTTTTATCATGATTATTCCACGATTCTGAATATAGGCTACAACTAAACAAAATAATTTACTAGAGTTTCTGACAAAATATTAATGGCTGGACTCTAATTGCTGGAAAAATGTTTAATTAATCTGAATGACTTATTAATGAATTCAATGATTCATTAAAGGGTTAGTTCACCCAAAAATTAAAATTCAGTCATTAATTACTCACCCTCATGTCGTTCCACACCCGTAAGACCTTCGTTCATCTTCAGAACACAAATTAAAATATCCCGCATAGAAAGCAACTAAATTATCACATTATATAATTATCAAATTATCACATTCAAGGTCCAGAAAGCTACTAAAAACATATTTAAAACAGTGCATGTGACTACAGTGGTTCAACCTTAAAGCGACGAGAATACTTTTTGTGTGCCAAAACAAAAATAATGACTTCATTCAACAATATCTTCTCTTCTGTGTCATTCTCCTACGCTGTTTACGTTCAGTGCTTCCAGGTTTGGATTTTTTTTTGTTTTGGCACACAAAAAGTATTCTCGTCACTTAATAATATTAAGATTGAACCTTTGTAGTCACGTTGACTATTTTAACGATGTCTTTAGTACTTTTCTGGACCTTAAATGTGGTAATTACATTGCTTTCTATGGGGGATAAAAAAAAATAAAATAAATTAAAAAAAAACTGATTTAATCAAAAATATCTTAATTTGTGTTCTGAAGATGAACGAAGGTCTTACGGGTGTGGAACGACATGAGGGTGAGTAATTAATGACAGAAAGTTCATTTTTTGGGTGAACTAACCCTTTAATACTTGTTTTTTTTATTACTGGATGAATCAGTGTTTTTGAACGAATCTTTTGAATAAATGACTCAATGACAAATACCTTTATTTATCAGTACCTTGTCGCCACCTAGTGGCGTAAGATGTAATTGATACAACCGTTATTTGAAGCACCAATTTAGTTTAGAAAGTTGGACATCAGTGTTTATATCCAAAATTTAAACCTTTATCTCAATACTTCTGTGATAATTTGAATATTTGTAACACAGAAATAACTACTGTGTAGTTCAAAACTGCTCTCTCTGGCACATTTAAACAGATTTGAATGTTTCAGTGTGATTTTTGTCAAAGGTTTAATAAACACTGGCGAATCATTGTCATTAACAAAATAAGATAACGTGGGTGTTTGGATCGAGATCGCGATCTTTTTAAGATTAATCATGCAGCTCTAGGTTATATGCAAATGATAACATTTACCTTCAACTTTGACTCCATACACATTGGCCTCCTCGATGCAGTCCACCATTGTGAGAATATCTGCCACCTCAGTTGTAGCCACATTCTCGCCTTTCCACCTGCAATAACAAATGTCAAGGCAATGCTTGAAACTCCAAGAAGTGTGCAAATGTACTTCACAGATGCTTCAGCTCAAGCTCCGCTACCTGAACGTGTCTCCAACTCGATCCTGAAAGTACACAAAGTTGTCACGGTCGATCCTCAGCAGATCTCCACTGTTGAAATACAGATCTCCTTTCACAAACACATTACTGAGTCTCTTCTTCTCTGTCTGCTGCTTGTTCCCAGCGTAGCCAACAAAAGGGGTGTGTTTTGTGATTTTCCCGACCAGAAGGCCCACCTCATCTATGAAACATTTAATATCAACAACTGTAGAGTTGAAGATGCACATGTAACATGTTAAACATTAACTTTTTATGTTGGTCCTAACAAAAGGTCAATTGGAAGTCTCAAAAGCTCAAATACTAGACTAAACAAACATATTGTACTATTTTTACTGTATAATAAAATGAATTATACCACAAAAACCACAAAACTAGCACCTGACTTACCTCTTTCGACTGGGATACACAGACCCTCAGCGTTCCTAACGGGTTCTTCTTTCTCAATGTCAAACTTGATGAGGGCAAAGGGGAAAAACACCTATGGAATACAATGGCAATCAAGCTGACTTTGCACAAAGAGTCCTTTGTCGATGCTAAGAAACACATATTGCTACTTTTACCTTGCTGAGAATATTTATACGACCAACCACTCCTACTTTATCGGTGTAATTGATGAACCCAACATTTCCCTCTGTAGCAGCATAGAGCTCCCTAATATGAATGTGTCCGAAACGGTTCAGGAAGTCTTTCCAGACGTCTGCTCGTACACCATTACCAATGGCGATCTTCACCTTGTGGTCTCGGTCATTGTCTTTCTGCAAGCGGAAACATAGAACAACCTAGTTTGCGGTTTAATCTTTGCATTGCCTCAAAGCTTTCCAACACAATAGCTCTGTCCAAAACCAAGCGAGTTACCCACTAAGGGAACATGCTAACAGTCATAAAACCTCATAAGTGACTGAATTTGAACATTTTACATAGGCAGAACAAACAAACAGTGTTCCAATACACTGGAAGTTCCTTCCTGTAGCTCAAAGAGTAGAGCATGATACTAACAACATCAAGGACATGAGTTCGATTCCCAGGGAATGCACTGATAAAATGCACTATATACCTTGAATACAGTGGAAGTCACTTTGGATAAAAGCTTCCGCCGAATTCATGAGTGTAAATGTAGGAAACTCCATCCGCAATTGATTCCTAGAGTGAATCCATGCAATCTGGAATTTTGTCAGCAGATTTTACTATGGGTTCAAGTTGGTCACTTGAATTCGCCACGATGACCAACAGAAAGCTTTTTGGTTTGAAACAGTGCTTCATACACTTCTACACTATTGGCAATGGACTTTTTATTGATTTTTGGTGAAATTCTGCTAATGTGAATGTTCCTTAATGAGTACAAAAATACATAGCTTTTAGTATATTTGTTTTTATCAGTATTAAATGAAACATTTATAATCATAATTTTCCTCATCTCTGTCCACCATCTTGGAGGATTGGAGATTGATGATTGGTAGTTGGTTAGCATGTTGCTAAGATAACAACTTGATACTCTAACAAGCATAAAATAGAGTTTACACAAATACTTAATAAAATAGTCCATTTTAAATTATGTTTTCTCTCTAACCAGGAGTTTTGGTGAAAATGCATTCTGGTGCAGTCACATTTAGCATAGTTCAACAGGTTCCAGTTAGTCATATGTATTTGAAGTAGGGGTGTAACGGATCGCGTTTGATCCGTATGAACCAGGCCTCACGGTTCGGAACGCATGAGATTCGGAGATTAACTGCATTTAGCCATTATAGTGATTATCTGCACATGTCTGTAAGTCTTACCAATTCAAAACACACAAGCGTTTTTAAACAATTCAACTGCAAGAAGTAAATCGTACATTGGTTCCATGCGTTTAATGACAGCAGCCTAAAAGTAACTGTCATTAATTGAACTTTCACTAATGATTAATGTCAAAGACTATAGAATAACACAAGATGCGTCACTCGTATTGTTTTGAATGGGGAAAAAGTGCAACGCGCAATATGGCGGAATAAGTCCCGCCTTCTAAATAAGAGCCAATCGCCGACTGGAAAAGTCATCGCGTCACTGCAGCGGCCGTTACAAGCTCTGGTTCCTATAGAAACAGTCAGATGCGCGCCTCCGAAATGAGACACAAGAGACGCGCATTTAGGACTACGCATGCGCATTTAGGACTACGCATGCGCATGAGCTTGATCCAGTTTTTTGTCATGATTCGAACGTTTAGAAACAAAATATATGAGACAGTTGTCAGATTTCATTAAATTTCATATTTGAAATCACCAATCGAAAGCTTGGCAAACAGCTTTGGAGAATTTGATGTTTCCTCATTCAAAGAGATAGGAGCTGCACTTGAATGCCTGA
The DNA here is from genome assembly GCA_037101425.1 of Elopichthys bambusa. NCBI lineage: Eukaryota > Metazoa > Chordata > Actinopteri > Cypriniformes > Xenocyprididae > Elopichthys > Elopichthys bambusa. The sequence goes on along the minus strand of CM074455.1, from coordinate 16,690,977 downwards.
GAGGCATTTCAAAGATGGCCGCCGAGTGAAATGTCTTGTCTTAAAGGGACTTTGTTAATGTATATATATTTAATTTATACAGTGAACACTATGCATGCAGACAGTGTAATTACAATTATATTTATATTATTACATTTCTGTACATGAATACTACTCTTAGACCTAACTTTATTTGTAACTGTTCTATAGTATTTATCTAATTTGTGTATTATATTTACTGTCTGTTCACTTGTTTTTAATGATGTTTGAACTTTATTCGTTAGGAGTTTTTGCTGTGGTATCAAAGTGCTTAAAGTGTTTTTTAAGTTAAATGTTAAGCAAAGTTACATTTGTCTTAAAACCACCCATTTTTATTTTTATTTTATTTATTTATTTTTTGCTGATTCGAAAAATGATCTGATCCTTGACTCGAAAACTGTAATATGATCCGAACCATGAGTTTTGTGAGCTGTTACACCACATGTTGAATCGGCGTCGGAGCTCGTCGGTCAGTCTGGCCATCTGATCATTCTGATTGGCTGTTCAGCTACTGCCACCTGCTGGTACGGAAAGGCATCTCTTCTTACGCAGGCGCAGAACGGACGTGCTACTCGGCCGTCGGGTGTAAAGCGTTGGTTTGGTGTGTCAGGGCAACTTTGGACCCAGACGCTGTCGACGTGAGCTAACCTCGCAGTCCGCTTTCATCACCACTAGTTCATCTGTGTCAGCTTGGTGTGTTCCGGGCTTTGGTCATTGAATCATTCAGTTAAACGATTCATTCAAAATGGCTGATTCATTCAGGGACAACGCAGAAATCAAAGTCCCTTTCAAGGAAAGTCTGTTCACTCTGCGACCATATTTGCAATGTCTCCAGGCAGCTGTTTCGGGCATCTAAGACAAAGTCCTATCAATTTGAATGGGGGAATCCTGAACTCTCAAACTGCTTGGCAAACTCACAATTAAATAACATATTTCAAATCAGCAACAAAATCTGACATGAACTGTGCCATAAATGTCATTTCTTATGCTCAAATAGCATTAATGAGTTTCTATACAGTGACACAATGACTTTATCAATTAGCGATTGGCTCTTTTACTTAGAAGGCGGGACGTATTCCACCATATTACGCATTGCAGTTTGTCCTATTTATAACTAATAGGAGTGAACTGTCTTTCAATAACTATAGTCTTTGGCAGAAGTGAGTGGGTGCTTCTCAATACTCAAATTGATGCTTCCTCATTTCTTCGCTTCTCCGTCCTCCGGCACGTGACCCGGACACCAAACGAACTCGGCCATCTTTAAGGGCCTCTCAATTGTTGCATCCTAAGGGGGTGGAGCTAAAATGCGAGGAAAGGAAACGAGGATGCACAAATAAAAAACGAGAAGCACCCAGCGAGTCAAGTCATTCATTAGAATGATCTGCTCAAAAACACGGATTCATACAGTAATGAAACTGAAACTGTGTTGCTCAGAGATGTGCAATGGCTCTACTGTTTAGAACTATTTTAGTTGGCAAAATATAGGAAAAAACAGACAATATTAAGTAAGTCATTTAAGTAAAATGTAAGTCAACTAATAGCCTTTGACGTATTGTTTATTGAATTGTTGTATACAATCAATATCACATTTGCAAATGTGCTGATATTCGGGAAAACCGCACTTTTGCTCATATGATATTGCTTATAAATATTAAAAACAAGACTTTTTTTGCATCATATCTTGGTTTTTGGTTGCATTTTTATTCATTTTGGTGGCATTTTTGCCCCAAGCCCCTATTAATTTCTGACCCTGGTGTGTGCGCGCTGTATGATGGAGGGGGGCAAGGCTATTTTTCGAGTGCAAGTGATGAAACTGGGTGAAACAGCAAAAACAGACAATAGAACTTTTTGCACACGAACTTTGGCCAAAATCTCAGTAATGTGACCCCTAAAAACAGAGAAATAATATATCTTCACACTTATAAAACATGATACACGTGTTTTTACCTTTGGCGTATTGCAGAGGTAGCGCAGTGTTTCACCAATATACTGCATCACAGTTATGTTGTACTTCCTGCAGTCATCCCAGAACTGAGAGGCAGAAAACTTTCTCCGCAAAACAACAGTGTTACCTGGAAAAATTTTGAATTTGTAAATATAAAACCAAACGAGCGTTTCTAAATATATAATGTAGCATATCAAATAATCCATTATACCTCTTTCAATGGATCCAACGAGTCCGATGAGGAACCCAGCGCTGTGATACAGAGGCAAATTGATGTAGAATATGTCTTCAGACGTCACTCCACAAACACCCTGGATGAATGACGAAGCCCAGACCCTCTCATGGGTCACATACGCTGCCTTAGGAAGACCTCCATGGACCAGAATACCAGTGTTATTTAGGGACGCATATAATTTTTACAGCACATAGAGAGTCATATATCTGTGACATAGCATATCACCTAATTTTAGCATTTTTTATGAGCAGTATCGGCCTGATTTGGTATTCTATTGAATTGAATATAACAATAAATATTACACAACCCTTGACAGATACCTGTAGTGCCAGAAGTATAGATATACAGTGCTGTACTCCTGATATGGATATTGGACCTGAGAGACGGGGACAGAGGTTTGTCTGAAGCCTTAGCGATCGCCTGACCAATACACTGAATGCCGTCGGTAGTGCACTCATCTGACAGGAGGTACACAGTAATCCCCTTTTCTTTCAGTGCCGGCAAAATCTCCTCAACAGCATCACGAAGCTCTGAAAAAGAAAAAAAAAACTGAAAAACTCAACACAAGCATGACTGCGATAATTCAGAGCCTTGAAATGTTTCAGTCTGATTTACAATATGACATCTGATAATAAAAACCTCTATTTTAACACTAAAAAGTCTTCCAAATATCTGTTCCCAAAAGAAGCTGGCCTGTTTTCACATGCACAGCTTGAATCCTCCAGTGTTTCTCAAACTTTTGTCTTATGTACCCTTAACCCCATTAAGCAGGGCTCAAGTACCACTTCATTAATGTGCTCATTTTAACTCATATTATCCACCTTATTTTTCAACATGAAAGTACTGTGAATGTTTGAGACATTTAAATCATAACTTCTGTTTTATATGTTTAAGAAAGTACTTCTCAAAAGTAGGTAAACATTTAGAGAATGGTTGGGAATCAGTGCCAAGGCCTCGCAACATGACATTCCACTACTATAGTAGCCATGTATATCTATACTATACATATATACAGACTATACATCCATGTATAGGCACTCTACTGACAAGTGTATACTGTATATATCTCACCAGCAGCTGCTATAAGCATGTTCGCGCCGCAGCAGGAGAAGCAGTGAAGGAGTGATTTGGATCTGATATTGAAGTTCAGGAGTGCAGCAGGACAGCCCAGCTTGGCCAAGCCGAGCCAGGTCCACACGAAACGGGGCTCGTTCCCCAGGAAAAGCGCGACCGTGTCCCCTTCTTTGAGCGCAGCCACCGAGCGAAGCGCATCCGCGACTTTGTTACTCTCCTTATCCACCTCCTCATAGGAGTAAGTCTTACCCTCGAAATGGATAAACGCTTTCCGCGGGTGTTTCTTCACTGCTTCCAAAAAACAGTCCACGATACTATAGAATGGAGTTTTCATTTTGTATACGTTGAGTCGTATCCCAAATCCAAGCGCTCTGAACATATACACGCAGTCCTGGAAAAAATATGGGAAGAAAGTTTTCAGCAGCGCGGGGACAAGAGCCAAGCCCGCGAGGAGAGTTATCCACACATACATGTTTACTAGAGTTTGTAGAATACTAGGTTTTGAGATTAACTATATGCCATAGCCTGACACTACTTCCACTGTCTTAAAATTCATGGGCCACATTCTGTAAATGCAAGTTCAGCCCTTTTGGGGCTCCAGAGTGAGATTATATTATTCTGATCCACCCCCGACTCAAGAGCCGAGTCGGGTTGCCAGATCCTTCAACAACTCGGTGCATTAATGACAAGACATTTAGATAACAAATGTGGTTGTTTCCGCACGTTTGAATAAAATAGCCTAAGTCTGTCAACACATTAAAATATGGCTAATTAATCGCAATTAAACGTTTTTGTAGTTAATTTGTTAAATTAGTTTGAAAACAAAATATGTAACAAACTTTTTTTTTTCCTTGATGCCACAGACGTAGAAATTGTTGCTGCAGAGACATCATACAGATGTGAATAGGCCCAGAATCTTTTTAAAAACATAAAAATAAAAATAATAATGAATTTTCTAAACATTCTAGATCTGCTGGCAAATTTAAAATGTGTTCATTTTGTTAGCCAAGCCATTGAATTTATTTTTTCTAGCAGATTTAGTAATTTTTTATTTATATAAAAGAAATTATTGTAGCGAAAAAGACATTTTAAGGTCCTCTATAGAGTGCTTTGTGCTCGCCTACTTTTTCAGTGACGTTAGGTGTGTTCGTCATCGAGGTCTCTGCGGAACAAAAGTGGGCCTTTCTGAATTTGTGGGTGTTTTCAAACTGGTGGGTGTTTATAAATCATGCAATGAAAATGATCCCCTTCACCCGACCCAACCCCTAAACCCTACCCACACTCTGACGTAGGTAACGCTCTCAAAAACGCCCTCTGTTTATGGCCTCGCCCACTTATCTGGTAACTCCTATTACTGTCCTGCAGAGACCTGTACTTGGCGACATTGGCTCCGGTGTTGTGACAAGTTGGGTCCCCCTCGAAATTGGGTCTCCATTAGGACCCCACGCGATCCTATTGGTTCAAATTGCCTTTTAATAGGTACTCTCTTTAGCGCATGTGTATAATTCCTACAAAATCATGTTATGATAAATGCTGTTTCAACTCTGTATTAGTTAGCTTATGTACTAGCATAGCATACAGATACCTGATTAGCCTGATAGCTTACTTTATACACTTACCCTACATGTATTTAACAATCATCTTTATTAAGTGTTAAATTAACTGTTAAATGTCCAAATATTTCAGTTATATACAAAAATTAATGATGTTCAATTATTCACTTAATAGGCTATTATAATTATTATTTATTAACTAACAGTTAATCAAGTGTAAGAAATTACGTTCAATTGGTTTTATGATGCACTAATTTGTTTTCTTATGCAACGTATAGTAAGCTATATGGGTATTTTAAATTAATATCATTCGTTTACTTAGGATAATCATTAACTTGACAGTTTGGGGGGACCGGATTTCAAGGGAGGACCCAATTTGTCATGACACCGGAAGTATTTTTTCCATTAATTTCTCCCATAGGGATTTCAAAAAAGTCTTTGTTAAAGTTTTATAATTTAAGCCATGAACCAATTCAATCAGCTACAAGGTGAATAACAACACTACAACCTGTAAGTGGAAGCAAAAACATTTTTGAAAATCAGACAAAGGTACAAGACTGTGTACTTAAACTGTGTAAGTTTATTGCAAAATATGCATATATATTGAAATATTTAATTATTTTGAGAGCGTAGAGAGACATCATTCGCAGTGCTTGATGGGGTTGGGCAGAGCTAAAGAGCTCTTTTGGCGCGTTTTGCTTGCTTTGATTCTCGAATTGGTGGAATTTTCAGCATCATGGGTAATGTCATTTTTCACCAAGAATTCTGCTGTTATTAAACATGATTATTTTAAAACTAAAGTTGAAATAATGCGGGCTGACGGCTTCAACAGAAGCAAATGCTATCGAATAACAACCTCGTAGCTCTCAGTAAGTTTTTACTTATGTTACCCAACTGCACTCTATAGTGGGCCCTGGGCCCCAGTTAAGAAACACTTGCTTATCTAGCTCCCCAGATTATGTGGTGAAATCTTGTTGCTTTGGTTGAAAAAAAAAAATTGGTATCATTGAAAAATAAAATAATTTTTTGATGTGTAATTTCATGCAGTTCCGCTGTAATTATTCATAATATGTAGGTCATTATGTTATAGAAACGTATTATGTGCGCTTATATTCAAATTATTTAAAGACCACAACTTTGAGTTTAAGTATTTAGATAAATTTCAGTATTGTTTGTTCAAATACTCTCCAACTATTCACATTATAATAAACCATAATAAACCAAATAATTGAAACAAAATAAATCAAATATTGTATAAACAAATATTGATAATTGCATTTAAAATGGAACAACATTGAAAAAGGCTTGAACAACAGGTACGGAGACATTTGTAAAATTATTAATTTTACTCAACTTTCCACTCAAATTGTTCTTAACAGAAAAATACAAAACATGCGGGAGTATTTTAAACTCACAATATGGCAACCCTCATCCAATTCAGCCTTTGAGACATGAGCAGGAGGGTTTCTGTAGGAACCAATCATCTTACAGCAGCAAACTCTTACAAAACTATTTGTTCACTGCAGACTACAGGGGAACTTATCAAATTCTTAGAAAGACACTTTTCAGACTGACAATGAAGTAGTTTTGAAATTTTGATTATCTTTTTAAACAATATTGTCAGAGAAAACTTCTGAAGAATAGTGCGACATAAAATGAAAGCTTTGAAATACACAAAATAAGCTATTTTTTTATTTTTAGAATTGCCTTTGGTACATACAAAAAAATACAATATAATTGCAACATTTTTTGTGGTAATTGTGATCTCTGGACAGTTATTGTCCTATAAGCGTAAATGTAGATTTAGGGGTCTGAACAAATAAAAGATTTGATTTCTCTCAATATAATTTATAACATATCATAAAGAGCAAATCCTGCTCTTCACAATCTGAAGTGACCGTCCAATATTGACTGATATATGTCATGTGTCAGAGGTCTGTAGCTTGTCACAGTCTCATCTAAAATAAACAGAGGGTCAGTGATTGCAGCAGGGTTGAAGCCCTCCTCTACCAACTTCCCTTTCAGCTGTTTGAAGGTGCAAGTTACAGCCAAACTGTTCTGCAATGAGAAGCACATTGACTTGGATTGTGGTGCATTTGGAAATATGAAATAGTACATAAATATATTGACAATACCTAAAGAGAAAGAGCTTATTTGAGCATGCTTTGCATTATGATGTTACCTGGATCCTTATGAAACGTGGTCTGGCATAAGAGGGGAGGTAAGTGGTCACGTGACTAAAAATGCCATCGCACTCGAACTGATGGTCATTCTTCAAAGTGATGGTAGCCATTCCTATCTTCCCCTCATACCCTTCAAATTAAAAAAAAAAGATCAAGTGTATGAAGAAATATTAACCTATGTTATGACTGTCAACTGGATGATTTCTGATTTATGAAGAGAAATAGCATTAAACCTGGAACTGTAACGCCGTATACATTTGCTTCCTCGATACCTGTCGCCATAGTCAAGATGTCTGACACTTCATTTGTGGAAACGTTCTCACCTTTCCATCTGAGAACACAACAATCATGCATTTTTTTTCAATTCGGCCTTTTGATTATGTAACTTTAAAATATAATCTAGCTTTAAAGTACATAAACAGAGTTTATTTATAGCGTTTATTCACCTAAAAGTGTCGCCCACCCGATCCTGGAAGTAGAGGAAGTTTTCACGATCTGTCCTGAACAGATCTCCAGAGTTGAAGTAAACGTCTCCCTTCTCAAATACATTGTAGAGTTTCTTCTTCTCTGTCTGTTTCGGATCCCTGGCATATCCATAAAACTGGGCCTTCTGGGTAATCTGTGATACTAGTAGACCTGTCTCACCTGTATTACAGCTTACAGTCAATGACACATTCTTCAAAGTACTTTACATGATAATTTTTATATCATTTATATGCATACAAACATGCTTCTTCAGAAGAATTGTTCATTAAAATGAACTATTTTACTTGCCTTTAGCTACTTCTATGCAAAATCCATTTGCATTTCTTACAGGTTCCTCTTGTTCCTGGTCAAACTTAACCAATGAATATGGAAACATTTTCTGAAACAACATTAATGTTTTCAGACAAATGTTAGAAATGTTGGCTTTTCATTTCTCATTTCTATGAAATGAGAAATGAAAAGCCAACTTGATGAATTGTTAGTAAAAGAGTAAAGAGGGCACTGGCTGACTAGTTAAGCCTACCTTATGAAAAGAATTCACTCTACCGATTGCCCCAATTTTTCCAGTGTAGTTCAAAAAGCCCAAGGTTCCTTCTGTTGAGCCATAGAATTCTTTGATGTCAATATGACCGAATCTGCTTATGAATGTCCTCCAGACCTCTGGCCTGATCCCATTCCCAATGGCCATTCTAACGTTGTGTACTTGGTCACTAACACGCTTGTGAGAACAAAGATGAGAAACAAACCATTATGCACAGCAAACAGAGCACTGCAGACAGTGGAGCGGAGAGTGGGGTAAGATGTGCCGCCAACATTTTTGCAACTGTTGCATCCAAAAGTCTTTAGGGGCTTTTGCACCAAATAGTTCTAGGAACTAGCCACTAGGATACTAGGAACTAATTTCTCCCCCGGGACATGTTCCTGGTTGCATTAGCACTGGGAATAGGAACTCTGAAGCTGTGTCTTTAAGTGCGGCATTTACAAACGCTAAAAACCGGTGGATGGAGAATGCCGTGATCGGAGCTGTGTTTGATGTGTGTTGTGGGTTTCGTGATAAAGGAGATGGAATGTAAATGTATAATTTAAGCGACTGAAAGAGCAAAAAGTGGGGCTAAGAGACAAAATCTCTTACGACAACTTTCAGTATTACATATCATCGAGGCGGAGAAAAGAACAATCCTGCAGACGTCAGGTAAATAACGTTATTGCTGTTTTCCATGTTCGTGAAGTAAATATGTTTACACGACTTTTTAAAAATGCCGGATGCCGGTGTTTGACATGCGTTTGACCAATCAATGTACACTTAAATCACTGATAGTTCCTATAGTGCTGGTTTAGACCTTACTCTGAAGTAGGAGCTAATTTAGTCCCCCAAAAAAGTTCCTTGAACTAAAATCATTCCTTGTTCCTGCGGTGCGAACACGGCAAAATCTGGGTACTTCAGCCAATAGTTCTAGGAACTATGAAAAGGTTCCTCCGGAGCGAAAGCCCCTTCTGTTTAGCCCAAAAATGTATGTATGTATATACTTATGTATTTTTTTTTTTTTTTTTTTTTTTTTTTTTTAGAAAGATCAAGATGTTGAAAATTTACTAAAATAAATATTTAAAAATTAATAATTCATCACACTACTGTTCAAAATCGGTAAGATCAGTAAGATTTAAAAAATAATTTTTGATTAAAAAAATGGATACAGGAAAAACAGTAATATTACAACAAAATAACTGTAAAAAAAATTGTAACACTTTATCTTAGTGTCATTGTTACATGCAGTTACTGTAGTAATAACTATAAATTATGCATAATTACATGCAATTAACCCTAAACCAAACCCTCATCCTAACCCTAACACTATAGTAATTACGTGTAGTTAATTATTATTACTCAGTATGTAAATGTATAATTACACTGTAAGAAACACCTTAAAATAAAGTGTAACCAAAAAATATTTACAAATATGTTTTTGTGTCACAAACACAACTCTGCCTGGCATTCATTTGTGAATCACTTCCTGTAAATTTGTGGATGGCTGCTCGCATTTGTGGATTTTAAAACATTTCTAGTGCCAAATCCACAAATAGTTGGACTCCACCCACAGTCTGCTCAAGCCAATCAGATAAAGGCCACATTGCGCTGACCAGTCGTAACATTCTCACTACAACCAATCACATTTTGCTTTACACTCAGGGTGGGAACAGATTCATTTTGCACCCCTGAAAGGAACTATGGGCATTTCATTCAAATTGAGCTGAAGTGCTATTTGTGTGGTTAAAACGTTTCCAAAAGATTGTTGGACTTTTGTACTTTTATCCATATTCCTTTTGTCCAAATAAATATAATTTATTCTTTATTTATTCAAATGTGCAGTTTTATCACACAGCATAATGCCACAGATGTCGCAAGTTTTGAGGGAGCGTGCAATTGGCATGCTGACTGCAGGAATGTCCACCAGAGCTGTTGACCATGAATTGAATGTTCATTTCTCTACCATAAGTCGTCTCCAAAGGTGTTTCAGAGAATTTGGCAGTACATCCAACCGGCCTCACAACCGCAGACCACGTGTAACCACGCCAGCCCAGGACCTCCACATCCAGCATCTTCACCTCCAAGATCGTCTGAGACCAGCCACCCGGACAGCTGCTGCAACAATCGGTTTGCATAACCAAAGAATTTCTGCACAAACTGTCAGAAACCATCTCAGGGAAGCTCATCTGCATGCTCGTCGTGCTCATCAGGGTCTAGACCAGTTCGTCGTCGTAACCGACTTGAGTGGGAAAATGCTCACATTCGATGGCGTCTGGCACTTTGGAGAGGTGTTCTCTTCATGGATGAATCCTGGTTTTCACTGTACAGGGCAGATGGCAGACAGCGTGTATGGCGTCGTGTGGGTGAGCGGTTTGCTGAAGTCAAGGAGATGTGTTGCACTGCGTGAGGCAAATGGCAGTCACACCAGATACTGACTGGTTTTCTGACCCTCCCAGACCCCCCAATACAGTAAAACTGCACATTTTAGAGTGGCCTTTTATTGTGGCCAGCCTAAGGCACACCTGTGCAATAATCATGCTGTCTAATCAGCATCTTGATATGCCACACCTGTGAGGTGGATGGGTTATCTCGGCAAAGGAGAAGTGCTCACTAACACAGATTGAACAATATTTGAGAGAAATAGGCCTTTTGTGTACACAGAAAAAGTCTTAGATCTTTGAGTTCAGTTAATGAAAATTATTATTTTATTATATATATTATTATAAATGTCTTTACTGTCACTTTTGATCCATTTAATGCATCCTTGCTGAATAAAAGTGTTAATTTCTTTAAAAAATCTTACTGACCCCAAACTTTTTGAATGGTAGAGCACCTTTTGATATGACACAACTTACTCCCAACATGGTACCCGTTTTAGGTGTCCATTTGATAACAGACACCATGGATTCTAATTAAATGTATTACTTTGACCTCTTTCATTAATCCTTGCTCAAAGGACAACTTAAATAAAAAGTGGCACAGCTTACCCCACTCTAGCCTACATATATCAGTGTGCGAACCAGCACATCCTTCCTTTCAAAGTACTGTAGATGACAAAAAGAGGAAGCTTCTGTGATCATATGTGCATTTGGCTTCTTAAATGCTTGAATACCTTTGGTGTACTGCAGAGGTAGCGCATTGTTTCTCCAATATACAGTATCACAGTGACATTATACTTTCTGCAGTCGTCCCAGAACTGAGAGGAAGAAAATTTGCTCCTCAGGACAACAGTGGCTCCTAAATACAAAACCAAAAAAGTAAGGCAAAAACAAAAGCACATACACATATACATTTATCTCTAAAGACATCCAGTTGCATCTGTCACAAAACACTGGAATACTGTATTGTTTTTATCTTCTCAATGATGAGGTATCTGGATTACCAACACAAATTATAAAAGCAAAAAATAAGAATTTCGTACCTCTATCAATAGCACCTACAAACCCAATGCCAAAGCCAGCGCTGTGATACAAGGGAAGGCAGACGTACACCACATCATCAGACTTCACACCACAAATGGACTGGAAGAAGGCTATGGCCCACAGCCTCTGATGAGTGATCACTGCTGCCTTTGGAAGACCTGCAGGGGATACGGCTCATTAAATCCACTGCTTCACTCATTTATTAATTACAGATTTGTCATATTACTGAAACATTTATCCATTCCCTCTGGGGCAAAATCATCTTCAAAAATAGAGTACGATAACGGTCATCGACTCCAGTCTTACCTGTCGTGCCTGACGTGTAGATGTACGCCGCTGGGCTGTTAAAGCTAATGTTGGCCCTCAGGTCTGCAGGAACAGGCTCATCTGAGGCCAGCTTGATCTTGTCTGTAAGACTTTTCATTCCCTCGGAGGTCACATGATCAGTCAGTATATAGACAGAGATCCTCTGCTCTCTCAGTGCGGGCAGCACCTCCTCAACAGCATCCTGCAGTTCTGCATGAGTGTTTATATATTCAGTTTGATTCATTTGGTCAGTTCACACAGCACTGAGTGTTTTATCACACCATAGTGGGATACTTTACATGTCAGAAAACAAATATAGCACTGGATGATAATTAACAGTAAATAAGCTCCTCTCTAGTGGTTTTTTTTTTTTTTTTTTTTTTAAATAGATAACTAAGGAACTGTGAACATTGCAAAACCATCCTGAGGTCAATGTGAAGTGACATTGTTCACAAGCTGTTCTTTTATTGACGTCTTTCTGTGGTTGAAAAACAGATTAAGTGATTAAATAAGGCATGATACATTCCGGTAAGGTGTACTGTATCTTTCAGCATACCTTTTGATGTTCATGTATGTTTTTCGAGATATAACTTGTATTAATGTGGAAGAAAAGACTTGCACTGCTGCTTGAACTGAGGCGCTATCTGTCACGTCACATTTAAAAACGTCAAAATGCATTTATTGTTTGAATTAGCTGATAAAATGGAGAAGAAACAAAGCACTTCAAGATGTAGGAAATCCAAAATTTGATAAAAACACACTTTTATTTAAAGATAAAGACAAAGTGGGGGCTCGTCCTCGTTTTTCATTAAGTATGATCATTTAATTTGTTTGGGGCACACAAATAAGAGCAGGCGCAAACCCATCTAGAATTTGCGAGGGATTTAAGAAAGAATTTTAATTGCTTTGGTGCACAGCAGCCAATATTAAAACACTGAAGTTTCGGATAATTTGATGGTGTTTGAACAATTTAAGAATTCGTGTAGCTACATATATTAATGAACATAATGTAAAGACTGTGCTGGCTGATGATTTTGACGCACAAGTCCACTTTTGTTGATTTGAGTGTTCGTGATAATCCTTCTACTTTTGTAAATTCCCTACTTAAACCTGATTCTGTGTTCATTGGAAAATTTGACCCGAGTAAAACATGCAATTTCTGTCGTGAGAAAGGCCACTGGAAACTGGATTGTCCGGTCCTTAAAAATAAATCTAAACATATGCGTTCCCCTGTAGCTCCGGTTCTGTCTGAAAGTGGAGATCTTTAGTCTGAACTGATCCAAGGTAAGGTTGTACTAGTTGTGCAACCAGCTCTGCCAGTTGAAGGAGTTGCGTCTTTTTTTTCTTTCTTTCTTTTTGGCCACGAATGAAACGAGATATTTCTGCTTATTTAGTGGGGGAGGAAGAGGAGACAATTTCACCTGATGACTGCGTTTTTCATGGCCGTTTAAAAAAATTCTGAATCATTGCACAATTTGGAGAGCACTCTCGGTCACTTATCTCCTGTGAAATGTCAGGAGTTATGTCAGATCTTACGCAGTTTTCCTGCACTGTTTGGAGATGCACCTTCTCGTATCGACTGGGTGACACCTGATATTGATGTGGGGGGCCTATTAAATAGCAAATAGCGTTTGTAGCGTGTTTATTTGGTCTTCAAATTGCGAACACACTTTTAAATCTTTACTGTGTTCAGCGCCTGTGCTTCAGGCCGTTTACTTTGGCCGTAACAGACGGTTTACAAACCGTTTACTTTGCTGGTTGATGCTAGTAATGTGGGAGATGGACGCAGACGGGTAGTTCGTTTTTTCTTGAGAAAGTTTAACTCATATCAGCATCATTACTCTGTGATCGAAAAGGAAGAATTAGCGCTTATTTGGGCGTTGCAACATTTTGCCGTTTATCTTAATTCTAGCGTGCCTATTGTGATTTACACAAATCATAATCCTTTAACATTTCTGAATTCTTTGCAGTGTCCGAACCAGAGATTTATCTGGTGGTCTTTGTTCCTGCAATCTTTTTGCCTAGAAATTCGACACATTCGGGAATCTGAAAATGTGGTAGCGGACGCGCTGTCCCGTGTTTGATGTGTAGGCCTTTTGTAGCGCAGCTACCGAATTTCTTTAGTATTGATCCCCCAAAACCTCTTCGTGATTTGGAAGTTGTCATTAGTCCTGATTTTGTTTATTGTGTAACTTATACTGTTTGTTGTTACAGGAAACTTTGTGGGAGTCCCTGTCTTATGGGGAGGGGTGTGGCGATCCCGGCACTTTCGTTTTGGGAACGTGGTGATTGGTTGCCCCGCCTACGATTTAACTTGATGGGTGGTTCATTGACTGCACCTGTGGCTGGGGTGCTCTATTAAAAAATACTGTTAGATGTGTTAGTATGGGAACTTGGGTTTGAGATTTTCTTTGAGTTCTCCTTTGCTTTTGGTTTGTTTTGCTTTGCTGAGGCTTTTGGTCTGTTTTTGGTCTTGTTTTGATTCCCCATGTTGTTTTTGCTTTTACATTTTTCAACACCTCAACAGCACATTACAGATTCATTCAGACACCTTGCCTTACGCACTGACGAAACTGATGCTTAATAAAAGGAGGTTTGAAATTGACTTCTGTGTGAGATGTGTTTCATATATTGCTACTACTGACAATGGGGCTTTTTTTTAACCCACAAAATTATACTAAAGTGGCCGCACCTCAACAGTAAACATTAAAGGTGTGGTCACATTTAAGAGGTGGTCACACTACACTTTTCGTTCGGGTAAAAATTCACTGTACTTTAGACAGCGATGGAAATACAGACAGCAACAGGTCTGGGGGGAAAAAGTTCCTGGGACAAATTGTTCCGAGTAATTTCGGTTGAAACAAGGGTATTAAATGCGGGACACAGGAAACACAAGCTCAGGTGAAGTTTTGCATTTAGCTGTATTCCAAGGCCCTGTCCCAAATGGAGCCCTTAGCCCGCGCAATCTTCCTCCGAGTCAGAATTTTTGTGACGTAATACCACTTTGACTGTTAGGAAAGAGTCTGCTGCAGAGCTCGCAGGCTCGGCAAAAGTGTGCATCGAGGAAGCATATCAGCTGCAAAGGGGGCACTCGCGAGCACCCTTCTAAAATATAAAATGACAAACGGGACACTCTGCGGTTGCCCAAAGGCCTTGTCCCAAATGGCACCCTGCGGTCTCCCCAAGAGTCTTCAATTTTGTGACGTAACGCAACTTTGACTGTTGTGAAGAAGTCTGCTGCGGAGCTTCAGTGTGGGCTTGGCAAAAGTCTGCTATGTCCGACAAGCCATGCCAATCTCTTGCCACACATCATGTTCTCATGCAGCGAAAAATACAGACCAGACAGAGCAGGTTACTTTTGATATGAAAATTTAAAATTGTCATTTTTTAAGAAATGTAAACAATAAATACAGTTTTGTGGCTCTTTAATGTGTCGTGACAGAACGCTGTAGCGCCTCAGTTCATGTGGCTCGTGAACCAATCATCTTTTCCTACTAGTTAATTTATAGCATCAAATAAACATGAATGAACATCATAAGGAATGTTGTTTCAATCACAGAAAGACGTCAGTACACGCCATTTTTCAAGTTAAAGTCCACCTAAGTTAATCTGCTAACTCCACTGACTGCTTTGTCGTACAAAATGGCGGATTTGGCATTATGATTGGTTAGATCGCCTGTCAATCAAACTCCTGGCGAAGGGTCAATTAAAATAATGCAATCTTTAAATCTGCAGGATTGCAGCGTTGCAGTAAAGGAGTGTATATAGCATATTTTTACATTTTTGAGAAATTGCAATGGGAATCTGCATGATTGGGAGTTTCGCGTGAGGACGAAAAGTTCCAAGGTACGTCCCAATTTGCATGCTATTCTATGTGTTTTTGTAATATAAACAGTGAAAAGTTTGAAAGTTTACAAAATATGAATGTTGCACACTTCACATTTGGCTGCGTCCGAATTTACATACTTCCCCACTATAAAGTAGGCGAAAAAGAGTTTATGACAAAAGAAGTACGTCTAAATTCACAGTACTCATAAAGAGTAGGCAAAAAGTACCTGGATGACCTTATACTTCCGGCGAGATTCTGAAGCACGCATACAATGGACACTTCGCTATCCCATGAGGCCACGGGAGAGGACTTGTGAATGGCAGTGAAGCGACGCAACTGATGCTGGTAGGTCATATGATAATGACAACATGGTTAATGTAGTCTGTCCATATTACTTCACACATTCATACGATATAAAACGCATTATTCAAAATAAGTACCCACTCAAAAAGAGTATGCGATTTCGGACGCAGCCACTGACCTATTGCAGCTTTCCTTAAATAGTGGAGGGGGAGGGGCTAACAGACTCCAATGTTACAAAATAGCCTTATCAAATTCATACACTACACAATTGAGTACATACACAGTGCATAGTGTATAGTGTATCATTTGGGACACAACTGGTGTTGTTGGACTGTCTCTCCGCTCACCCAATCATATTTGAGGACTTGAAATTAAGTGTGGGAAAAGTACTGTTAGAAATGCATCTCAGGATGCACCACATTAAACTGGTTGAGAAAATACACAAAAGTTTATTTGGTTAACAATTTTGGGTCACTAAATAATTTGGTATACTTCCATTTGTGTACATAAAAGTGAATAATAGTGTCAGCAACAGAAAAAGGACACTGCAGAGTCAACAGCTTACAGTTAGTACATCAAGCACTGATTACATTTGACAAATAAAACTTTGAACTGGAAAAGTTACAGTACCTGCAGCAGCTATCAACACATTGGCCCCACAGCAGGTAAAACAGTGCAGCAGTGATTTGGATCGGATATTATGATTGAGAAGAGCAGCAGAACATCCGATCTTGGCCAAAGCCAACCATATCCAAAAGAACATGGGCTCATTTCCAAACAGAAGCGCAACTGTATCTCCTTCATGAAGATCTGCGTGTTTTAACAAACTCCTCGCGATTTTATTGCTTTGTTTATCCGACTGCTCATACGAGTATGTTTTATCCTGAAACCGAATGAACGCTTTGTGTGGGTTCTTCTGAACCAAATCCAAGAATCGATCCACTAAGGTATAGAAAGGTTTGGATCTGATGTATTTTATCATACGATATCCAGCTAATGCCACTCGATAGATGTGGGTTGCCTCTTTGATAAAGTAAGGATAACGGTATCTCAATGCAAATAAAAGTAAAACAGCACTTACAAAAAACCAAAACATTGTAGTGTAATCCGATTGCTTTCCGTAAGACCTACTTTATAATAGGGCGCAACATTTAGATATGTAGTTCAGTGTAGGCGGTGCTTTTGTTTTTGAGGGAATGGACGTGTACTGGAGCAGACGGTTATGAAATGAAGCGATTCATATTGATAAACAGCCACAAAATTTACATGACAAACTGCAGCGCTCCCATTATTAGCGAAGACCTCCACACTATAAACGCGAAAACAACCCTGTTACCATATTATTCCTGTTTTAAAGTAATGAACAACTATATAAATTCTATTCTTTGTTATTAAAAAATGTAATCCCAAGAAATTAACCCTTTAATATAAGCTTGGCTAATTTATCCCTTTTTATCGCCTTATCCTATATTACGTTTTTGGTGACAACCTGAAAATTGTCTCTTTTTTTCCCCCTCCTCGTGTTGTTCCAATCCTGCAAGACCATTTTTCTTCCCAGGAGAACAAACGAAAATGTAAGTCGAAACATGTCACCATTTAACATGCTGGAGCGACATGAGAGTAAATAAATTACGACTTAAATGTCAGTTGTCCCTTTAAAATGTCAACCCTGTTACTATGATACTGTATAGTAAACAATTGATAGCTGAAAAGTGGATATTAGCATAATTCTCTAAGAAACACATTGTAGTTTCATAACATGTCAAAGACAGTTTATATATATATATATATATTGTATATTATAAATAACTGAATAATTTAAAGATTTGATTTCTTATGCATCCTTGTTACAATCACATTTTTCCTCTTTTAAAGTAATTAACTTTTCTAGAAATTATATTCTTTTCATAACCATATTTTTCCAAGAAGTTAACTATTAAAAGAAAGGTTAAAGTAGTCTCTTTCAATCAGTTTATCCTATGTTGTTTTTCCCATGAGGTGATTATCTTCACTTTTGATTATCACTTTTTTAGTGTCATTGTTACTATATTAAGTATTTCATGTGTAAGTAATAATAATAATAATAATAATAACAGATAATAATTACAAGAAACAAACCTTAAAAACCAAACCCTAATTCTATAGTAAGAACTTTTTTTTATTTTAATTTTTTTTAATGAAAGTTCTCATTATTTCCTCATCACGTTGTTGCAATACTTTTCTTCCATTAAAAAAAAAAAAAAAATTGCAATGAATATTACAGTGTCACTTCAACATTCTTCAGTAATGTTCCACAGAACACAGAGGAAAAAAACAAACAAACTGCGACTCGATTGCCCAATTTCCCTTCAAAATGTCAACCCCTTTACCATGATTTTGTTTTTTTTACTTAAAAAAGGTGCAATGTGTACAATTTGGGAGGATCTATTGACAGAAATGCAATATAATATACATTACTATGTTTTCAGTGGTACATAAAGACCTTACATAATGAACAGTTATGTTTTTATTACCTTGGAATGAGCCATTTCTATCACATTCACCACGGGTCCCCCTCCATCTCAAGTCGCCATTATGCGCCGGTATGTTTCTACAGCAGCCCTAAACGGACAAACTCTACAGAGCACGTTTCGTCACTATGTTGCTGTTCTTCTAAATTAGTTTGTGTTTTTAGAGGCAGCTTGCATCGTCACTATGTTGAATACGCACAAAGTTGTAGTTGTAGTTAGTAGTCGTTATCTGGTTTATTAGAAGCAGAGACCTTATTGCTTCACACAGTCTACTCTCTACTCTTTCAGACGACGACATGTCGGCCAGACGGCCAACGTAGCTTCTCCAAAAGGGAGGGGTGTGCAGTTTGCAACCTCACCGCTAGATGCCGCAAAAATGTACACACCGCACCTTTAAGTAAAATTTTTTTTTTTCTCCAAACGTTTTGAATCTTTTCACTGTGAACTGTCAACCCTGTTACCTTTATCTCAGCCATATAAAATGTATTACTTTA
The DNA here is from genome assembly GCA_037101425.1 of Elopichthys bambusa. Classification (NCBI taxonomy): domain Eukaryota; kingdom Metazoa; phylum Chordata; class Actinopteri; order Cypriniformes; family Xenocyprididae; genus Elopichthys; species Elopichthys bambusa. The sequence continues at coordinate 16,672,096 of CM074455.1, read as the reverse complement.
GCGATAATGTTAATGAATACAATTTATTAGCACTTAAAGGCATTATTTGCCTGATATTTCATGATTTATAGTATAGTATATATGTCAGTGTATATTTGATAATTGTCTAAAATTTAACATCTTGCAAAATAAAAAAAAATTAACTAACCATTTCACAGAATGACCCAAATGATGTTTAACAATATGTGCTATTTCATCTGGCACTGGACTTTGATTGGAGGCACAGACGCAGCCTGAGGAAACATCCTTAAGGATAAACTGCAGTCCGGTGTCAGGAATATAAAATAACAAACTCACTATTTGTGTTTTTTATGCAGCAGAACATCATAATTTATGCAAATTATGAGTTTGTTTGTTCAGTGTGAAAGTAGATAAGAACAAAAATAATCAGTTTAATTAATACAAAACTAGGTTGTTTTATTAAGTTAAAAGGTAAAAGTTCATGCATTGACAGCACAACTGTTAAGACGAGTACAAAAGACATTTTGCTCAAACAAGTAAAAAACACATTGCACAAGGTTAACTCTTAAACTCTTTCATATACAAAGAATGTTTGCACAGGCACAAGCAAATCGAAATTTCATTTCTGAAGCAGTGCCAATGGGCTGTCAAACCCACTGTCCTGCTGATGCACTTTCAACTCTGAAAATAAGCTCTTTGGACACATTTTTCTGACACCATGTCCCTCAGATCCAGGGATTGGCCCTCTGTGTTTATTTGTTCTTCTGTCCACACACACGCTGGGTTTAGAGTAAGATAGAGGTTGAACAATCTCCTTGTATATCGTAACATCAGAGTTATCGCCGATGGAGCTTCCAAAGTCCAACCCACCCAAGGAAGGGCCGTTCATTGAGAAAGGCTTCCCAGGATCGGGATAGGAGGACGTCAGGTGAATGTTGTTCATGAAGTTGGAGGCGTTACTGGTTAAACTCCAGTCACTCTGTCCTTCATCCCGAACAGGCGCTTCTTCAATCAGGAATGATTGGACGGCTGATGGTTCTGCTCTTCCGGACTCAAAGCCCTCCATAAACATTTCCCTGCTCTGCTTTCTCAGTGTGACATTAGGGGTCCTGACATCGCTGTTAAAAACACTATCATGTGCAAAGGTTGTGTGTTTCTGAGTTACCTGACCAACCGCAAGAGGGTCTTCAGATCCAGAGATCACTGCTGATTTCAGGGAATCTGGTTCCAAGCCTTTAGGTTTGATACCTTTCTGTTTAGCTGTCATGGATGTATAATTTGTGTCCGTTAGGCTGTAGATCTGATGGATTCGTTTGTCCTTACCATCCTTGTGGGCGTCAGCTCCGTGTGATGTGGCACCCAACACTTTAGCAGGAGAGCCATTAGTTTCAATATCTGTTCTGTCTGATCCACCTAAGCAAAAATCAATTTTCACAGTATGAAGTACTGTAAAAGTGCCATATCATGCTAAAAATTAAGATTTTTTTGTTAAAATACATTCTCTTAAAGGGATAGTTCACCCAAAAATGAAAATTCTGTCATCATTTACTCACCCTCAAGTTGTTCCAAACCTGTATGACTTTCTTTCTTCTGCTGAACACAAAAGAAGATATTTAAAAAAAAAAAAATTTTCGTACTATGAAAGTCAGTGGAGTCCATCAGCTCTTTGGTTACCAACATTCTTCAAAATATCTTCTTTTGTGTTTGGCAGAAGAAACTCATATCGGTTTGGAACAACTTGAGGGTGAGTAAATGACAACATTTTCATTTTTGGGTGAACTATCCCTTTAACCCAGCTTGTTGTTCATTGACTACTATTAGTATACCATTCACAGGTTTATCACCCCAAATGTGTAAACATTAAACCTCCCAGGCAACATCAAAACATTGAGAGCGGTTCACTCAGATCAATCAATCTCTTTCCAGCTCAACCTATAGTGAGAGTTTGGGAGTATGGCTACTATAGCAGGTGGAGCCAGAGTGTTTTTAACCACAGTGGGTTAAATGTCACATGGGAAAAGACATTCAGCTTCAGTTACCAAAATTCACTGCATTTAGACTTTCAAAGGGGGCTTTCGCACCGGGTAGTTCTAGGAACTGGCCACCAGGGTGGTTCCCCGAGAACTAATAGTTCCCTTAGGGCCGTTTTCCTGGTTGCATTTGCACCGGAAGTAGGAACTATGAAGTGACGTAAGCTGCGCTTGTTGTTGTGACTTTTTTTTTTTTTAGATGGCACTAAGAACACCAGAGCCTGAACACACAGCGCTCATATTCTCCATCTTCATTAGCTTACGATTTGTTTAGATTATTAGATATTATTAGATAGGACTGTTATACAAAGAAAGAAGACAGTATATGAAAAAGTATTAGCGTTTGCCGTGTGGTTGATGCTAGCTGCTGAGCAGAAATACATAATCATGTTTCGCTTGGTCCCCTCAAAGTTGTGTGGGACTTTCTACTTACCTCGAGAGGACCATCTATCACCGTTTTCTATGTTTGTAGAGTTAGTTCGTGGAGTAAATATATAGGCTATAAACTGTGCATGTACACGGCTTTTTAAAAAAATGGCAGGTGCCGGTGTTTCGCATGCACCTGGCCAATCACGTATACTTACGTCACTGGTAGCTCCTATAGTGCTGGTTTAGACCCTATTCTGAAGTAGGAGCTAATTTATTTCCCCCAAAATGAGTTCCTAAAACTAAAATCGTTCCTAGTTCCTGCGGTGCAAACACACCAAAATCCGGGTACTTCCGCCAATAGTTCTAGAAACTATGCAAAAGCCCCTAAAGATTAAGCAGCTACAATGGACGATTGAATGCAGCATCTTTATGCACTTATTCAGAAAGACTATTTTATAATGTTTACTAGTTCATAATGTTTACTTTGATCCAGTGTAGACAGCCTCAAACATTTGTGGCGTGTCATTTCAAAAAACGAGCCCAGTGCAGATACGTTGGATGGGTTTAATATAAGAGAGACGCTCATGTTCGCTCTAGCCTACTCAATTGCTTACCCATAACAAATAGCAACACAGATAAAAGTATTCCTAATATGTTTATTGAAAGTAGCCTACTTTGTCCTGTTGAGACATGCCTTCACAAGCACCTGTAAGAGCTGTTTGTGTGATGTTTGAGTTAGGGGAGGTGCGACATGCGAGAGGGGCCTTTGCAAAATATGCTTTATTTTTGTAATTCCGCTTGGTGCCACTAGTTTCACAGAAACTACATACATCATCGGAGTTGAAGGTTTACCTTGAGAGTTCTGTGTTCTTGAAAGCTTGCGTTTGGCCACCGGGGTCTCGAGGACTTTGGCCATGGCGGCCAGTTTGCTAGCAGCATTTATGATTTTCTTCTCTGCTCTGGAGAAAGAAAATGTGCAGAATGAAGAACAAACTAGAGAAAGAGAAAGGAGATCATCTGTGCGTCTCCATACCCTGCGGCCTGGCCTCCGTCTTCCAGCAGCTCCTGCAGGCAGGTAAGGTAGTACCTGCGCATCCGTCTGGCCGTGTCCTGCCTTTCCCTCAGGACCTCAGTCCTGATCAGCTCTGCTGCCCGTTCTTTACTCTCCTGCAGGTAACGCAGCATGTCGCCTACAAACACACCGAAAAATTATGAAATAAAATCTTAGTTGAGGGAGCTAGTTTATTAACTGTTAGCTTCAGTTTCGAAGTAAACTGCAGACAAGCCCTTTACTACTTTATGTACTTAAGAGGGCAAATATAATAGTAAAAATATCTTCATTATTTCTTTTATTAAATTATTTATGAATAAAATAAATATAATTTATCTAAACATCTTTTAATGTAAAATCTAGACCATTTTGAAAATAATTTAGTTGCTACAGTACTTTTACATTTTTGTTGTTCCCCAACACTGGTCTTATTGAAGAACATGGTTTTTAATTAGGAATAAAATGTGACGAGTTCTGTAAAAGATCTTTAGAGACGCCTAGCGCTCACCTCTGATTTTCTCCACTGCTTTCATGTATTGCTCCTTCATCTCCTCAAGACCTGCTTGAAGGTTCTGCTGGCTGACTGAACCGCTGAAACATTGATGAAGACTGTTAGTGTCTAAGACCCACTGCGCTTGTAGATCAAACAAACTTGAAGTGAAGTGTTTACAAACCTTGAAAGTGCTTCTGCATTCAAGGTTTGTTTCAGTTCCTCAAGGGCTTTGAGATGAGCCTGCTGCTCCTTCTGCAGGGCTGCCTCGTGCTCATCTAATTTGACATGAAAAACAATGACTAAAAAAAAAAAGTCTTCTCCCACATGCCGTTTGCTTCTTATGGGGGTCAATTTGTGCCAATCAATAATAATGTTACATCCCTGTGGGTGTACCTGTATATTTTCCTCTTTTTCTCTCTCCTTCACTCCCTGTCATTCTCACCCCTATTGACTGCTATTGGCCTGAGCAGTCGTCAATAATCATTAACCTGCGTGACGTCACTGCTCCCACTGCTAATCAAGTTTCTCGCCAGAAAAAAAGTGCAATTATATTATCACTTTGCATTATAATTTATTATATATGAATTATAAATTAAATATTCTAGCTGAGTTTTTTTACGCGACCATTATTTTCGAACGTTTCCCCTTACTGTTTCCACGTTTCCAACGATTTTATTTAATTTCTCCTTTTTTATTCAAAATATTCAGACTTGCTTACCATGTCATCAACTATCTGATATTCCGATTTTCAAATATGTGTAAGTGAGTGCGCTTTGTCGTTTAAAAACGTTAATAAATTATCTTGATCTATAACGCGAGATGGGCGCCGCCATGCTTGTGGCGCAGATGTTCAGTGAGTCCTGTCAGTTACAGCATGTGAATTCATCAATTTCTCCCGAAATTCATGTAAGTAAGTGGCCGGTGATCTGGGAGAAAATAGTAAACTTTATAGTTACTTACACTATGTGTATCTGAATTTGCGTTTTTGTCGGAGCTCCACTGGTAAAATTTCCGGGGGCTAAATATCACGTTATTTTGGGTTGATTCAACCCGCGGACATGAAAAACAACCTGCGGCAACAGTGTAAAAGTAGCCCAATCCCACAGGAAAACCGCAGACTTGGCAACACTGGCGCGAAAGCACAGTTTGAATCTGGCAGTTAAGTGACGTCTCTGAACCGTCTCCCATATGTGGGACCGTACCGTTTAAAAGTTTAATAGAGATGGGCACAAAAATGACCAAATTTCCTCTCGTTTGTCGTGCCTCAATTGTCATGTCTCTATTCCCCACCAAAAATACTGGGCTAGCATTTTCCTTCAGGTCTGTCCTATGTTCATAACAAAAGATCTATTTAAATGTCCGATGTATTATCTTGTCCTTTTAACAGTTAAGAGGTTTTCCTGTGACTGACAGCGCTTGTCAAAGCATTTGTCAGTTGTGTCTTGTTCCGTGCTCACAACAATTCAGTCTTTTTAATGTAAAAGTCTTCGCTACTGACTGACACACTCATAGACAGTCTTTGCCACCATCTAATGGCGTTACAATATAACTTCTGTTGCTGTTCACGGTCAGGGACTATTTTTTCTGGCAGAAGGAAGGCTTTTAGTGATTTTACTTCATGAAAGTTGCATTGATACATATTTTTTGCCTTTAATATTTGTACTGTGTGGTAACTGTTTTATAAAAGCAATAAGGTACTCGAGGCTAGTGCTGTATTGTGAATAAGTCACGGCTGAAGGGGTTGCAGGCATTCCGCTATTCACGATACAGCACAGCCTCTCGTACCTTATTGCTTACTTATATTATAATTTATAATTAATAATACTTGATTGACCCAATTAATTAATTGATATCTCAAAATGTTTAGTGAGAGGCGTGTGTCCCCATAGTTTCTAACATTGAGAATCTCTTAGCACCTTTCATCTTCTGCAGGGTGCTTTTGTGCTCTCGTACAGTCTTCTGGAGCTGGCGGCAGGCCTTTTCTAGATGTCTCTGGAGCTCTTGATTCTTCTTCTGGAGTTTGGCCAGAGACTCAGAGCATTCCCCCTGCTTCCTCTGGGCCGTCAGACCTGCTGCAGGGTAAGGAACTGGTGAGGAGGGAAGAGGTGATGACTCCAGCAGTGTGTGAGGTGTGTGAGCTGAGGGCCTTACCGATCTCTGCCTCGTGACACTCCTGGGTTTCCTTCAGCACATGTCTCAGCTTGTCTTCGCTGCTCTGAGGTGTGACAGAAACAAATTTATTTACAGAAACAGATTTAATGCGTTTCTCTGGGTGGAGACTGATGATACAGAGACTGCATAAATATGATTACTGTGTATGAGCAATAAAGACCAGGAAACCCTCTGGGAGTAGCCGTGTTCATTACAGTGATTTTGCATGATGGTATTTTTCTCACAAAGCAGCCATGCACCTTCTTCCACTCCTGCTTGGCTTGGTTGACAGCTTGACTGAGTGATTCTCTGCAGATCTCCCAGACTCTGGACTGAAAGGTTCCTGGCACACGGCTGAGCTTGTGTTCATCTTGACTGCCTCTCCTCTCCACTCCCTCCTGCAGCACCTCCTTTAGATCATCCAGCACTTCCTCCAGCACCCGCTGCCTCTCCTCCTGCAGTCTGCAAAACAACAGTCCTTTAAAATACAGCGTATACTCATAAACTCAAATTTGGAAGGTTTGTGTTCAGGAGTCGAAAGGATGGATCCCTTTATGCTCCAAGATTTCACTTCTATTGATTAAAATAATTTTATAAAATAACAGTAACAGTTTATATTTCAGTTTATATTCATGTAAATCACTATAATTAAATTATTATAGAAATAAATGTATTTACATACAGCTCCATAAAATATGTAATTTAAAATATTAAATATTTGTTCAATTGTATTACAAATGTTATATAAATCTATTTCAAAATTAAGCATCTAAAAAGTATTGTAATATCAATGAACAGCAACATTAAATAAATAATTAATATACACTTTGATTATGAAAATATTACATTAGAAAGTTGATCTTTATTATATTTATATCAGTGTTTTTTTTTATTGTTAACTAAAACTATAATATATCCTTTTTGGTAAATGAAAAAGCTGAAATAAAATAAAAAATAAATATTAAATGAAAAACAAACTTAAACTTAAATTAGTAATGTTGCCTTTGAAACTAACTGAAATATGTTTAAGCTGAAGTACTTAAAGTACTTTAACTGAAATAAAAATAAATTAAATAGACTATATAAATAGAAGCTAAATAAACTGAAATAACATTTATTAGAGCTAATATATATATATATATATATATATTATATATATATATATATATATATATATTATATATATATATATATTTATTTATTTTTTTATTTTTTTATTTAGGGGTGTAACGGTACACATATTCATACCAAATCGTTTTGTACAGGGCTTTCAGTATGGTGCACGTGTACCGAATGAATTACATTGCAACATTAAGGTCTCTTGCTTGAGAACACTTCGGTTTCCCGGTGAATTACAACAACGGACAAAGACCGGTATAAGACAAAAGCAGTACACAATGAATACAGCATTGTAGCCTAACCACCAATAATCGCATATACAGTAAGCTCTGCGTTTTGTTACTTTTGTTAAGTCATCCTTCAAATTCTGTCCACGACATCACGAAATTTAAACAGAAATTTAACATAATTTAAGCCGTTTTGACGCGCTTTGATGTGGCGTAATTGATCACTGTACAGGTTTGCAGTTCAACCGGTAGCGTGGAGCGCAAGTGAACACGATCATCTTTCATCTTTAATACAGAATAAACATGAATGAACATCTGAAGGTATGTTGAAAGATACAGTACAACTTACTGAAACTTACTTACTGATATCTCTTGTAATTGCTCAATCAGTGTTTCATCGGCGGGAAAACGTCAATAAAACAGTTTGTAAACAATGTCACGTAGCATTACATTTATGTCAGAAAAGCCAGTGTCGACAGCTTGTTAGTTCACTAGAGAAATGAACTTTTTCGCTTAATATATGCACTGTATTAGCCTATATATATATATATATAAAATATTTTACTTAATCTGTTAGTGATGTCTTATTTAATGTATGTTTAAATAAATCTGTTGTGAAAATGACAGCCACTGTGTAGAAATGATTATATTTCAACAATGAATTGGAGTAAAACATAACTTCTAAATCGAATTATAAAGTTAATGCAAAAACTGCCTTATGTGCAGCTTACATGTTTGCATACAATTTGTCATTTGAGTGTTGATTATTATATCTAAAAATAAATAGCGAATTAATTGAGGCTAATAGTTTAGGCTCAGTTGTTAACCTTTAATATTACAGTAGCATAATGTTCAAGTAAGTACTCCCTACATAGTTTATAACATTAGCAGAGATAATTTTGTTTATCCTTAAGAAACTTTTAATTATAATTTAATTTAATTTAATATATTTAAAAACTGTTTAAAAAATAAAAATAAATAAAAAGTTTGTTTTCTCTCCACCTGCTGTACCGAACTGTGATTTCAAAACCGAGGTACGTACCAAATCGTGAGTTTTGTGTACCATTACACCCCATATTATAAAGTATTCAGACCCCCTTAAATTTTCCACTCTTTGTTATATTGCAGCCATTTGCTAAAATCATTTAAGTTCATTTTTTTCCCTCATTAATGTACACATAGCACCCCATATTGACAGAAAAACACAATTGTTGACATTTTTGCAGATTTATTAAAAAAGAAAAACTGAAATATCACATGGTCCTAAGTATTCAGACCCTTTGCTCAGTATTTAGTAGAAGCACCCTTTTGATCTAATACAGCCATGAGTCTTTTTGGGAAAGATGCAACAAGTTTTTCACACCTGGATTTGGGGATCCTCTGCCATTCCTCCTTGCAGATCCTCTCCAGTTCTGTCAGGTTGGATGGTAAACGTTGGTGGACAGCCATTTTTAGGTCTCTCCAGAGATGCTCAACTGGGTTTAAGTCAGGGCTCTGGCTGGGCCATTCAAGGACAGTCACGGAGTTGTTGTGAAGCCACTCCTTCGTTATTTTAGCTGTGTGCTTAGGGTCATTGTCTTGTTGGAAGGTAAACCTTTGGCCCAGTCTGAGGTCCTGAGCACTCTGGAGAAGGTTTTCGTCCAGGATATCCCTGTACTTGGCCGCATTCATCTTTCCCTCTATTGTAACCAGTTGTCCTGTCCCTGCAGCTGAAAAACACCCCCACAGCATGATGCTGCCACCACCATGCTTCACTGTTGGGACTGTATTGGACAGGTGATGAGCAATGCCTGGTTTTCTTCACACATACCGCTTAGAATTAAGGCCAAAAAGTTCTATCTTGGTCTCATCAGACCAGAGAATCTTATTTCTCACCATCTTGGAGTCCTTCAGGTGTTTTTTAGCGAACTCCATGCGGGCTTTCATGTGTCTTGCACTGAGGAGAGGCTTCCGTCGGGCCACTCTGCCATAAAGCCCCGACTGGTGGAGGGCTGCAGTGATGGTTGACTTTCTACAACTTTCTCACATCTCCCGACTGCATCTCTGGAGCTCAGCCACAGTGATCTTTGGGTTCTTCTTTACCTCTCTCACCAAGGCTCTTCTCCCCAGATAGCTCAGTTTGGCCGGACGGCCAGCTCTAGGAAGGGTTCTGGTCATCCCAAACGTCTTTCATTTAAGGATTATGAAGGCCACTGTGCTCTTAGGAACCTTAAGTGCAGCAGAAATGTTTTTGTAACCTTGGCCAGATCTGTGCCTTGCCACAATTCTGTCTCTGAGCTCTTCAGGCAGTTCCTTTGACCTCATGATTCTCATTTGCTCTGACATGCACTGTGAGCTGTAAGGTCTTATATAGACAGGTGTGTGGCTTTCCTAATCAAGTCCAATCAGTATAATCAAACACAGCTGGACTCAAATGAAGGTATAGAACCATCTCAAGGATGATCAGAAGAAATGGACAGCACCTGAGTTAAATATATGAGTGTCACAGCAAAGGGTCTGAATACTTAGGACCATGTGATATTTCAGTTTTTCTTTTTTAATAAATCTGCAAAAATGTCAACAATTCTGTGTTTTTCTGTCAATATGGGGTGCTGTGTGTACATTACTGAGGAAAAGAAAAAGAAATTAAATGATTTTAGCAAATGGCTGCAATATAACAGAGTGAAAAATTTAAGGGGGTCTGAATACTTTCTGTACCCACTGTATGTATGTATATGTATATATATATATATATATATATATATATATATATATATATATATATATATATGTATATATATATATATATATATATATATATATATATATATATATATATGTATATGTATATGTATATGTATATGTATATATATATATATATATATATATATATATATATATATATATATATATACACACACACACACACACACACACACACACATATATATATATATACATACATATATATATACACATACACTACCAGTCAAAAGTTTGGAAACGATTAAGATTTTTAATGTTTTTAAAAGAAGTTTCGTCTGCTCACCAAGGCTGCATTTATTTAATTAAAAATACAGTAAAAACAGTAATATTGTGAAATATTATTACAATTTAAAATAACTGTTTTCTGTTTGAATATATTTTATAAAGTAATTTATTCCGGTGATGTCAAAGCTGAATTTTCAGCATCATCACTCCAGTCTTCAGTGTCACATGATCCTCCAGAAATCATTCTAATATGCGGATTTGCTGCTCAAGAAACATTTATGATTATTATCAATGTTAAAAACAGTTGTGTACTTTTTTTTTTTTTTTTCCAGGATTCCTTGACGAATAGAAAGTTCAAAAGAATAGCATTTATCTGAAATACAAAGCTTTTGTAACTAGACACTCGCAACTGCCACGTCCTGTGTGAAACTAGCTGTGAGCGTGCACCATTTCGTGCTGTCATGTTTATATTTGCACCGGTAGATTGCGGAAACTGAGTGCATTTGCACTTATTCTTCCAAACTGTCTGTAGTTGTCAGGAAAACACTATAACGACTTGAATGCCGCATTTTCCCCACTGTCGATGTCAGCTCTTTGTATGAAGGAGCTGAGCCCCGCTTTCGCGCCCCGACGAGATGCCAGAGGCAGCACGGTCGGCAAAATGTTGGTGACATTTATTTTTGTGTAAACATAATGGGCATAAATGGGATATTTGTGATACATAATATCGCGTCACCAAAAATCATGTCCATATATTGTGCGATAAGTCTATATATCGACTATCGCGACAGGCCTAGCAGTGAGCTGTTGTCCTGCATCATGTTCTTTATCAATCAACTATATAAAATGTAAGGTAACCTGTAGGTCTGGACAGGGGTGGGTGCGTTAATAATTTTAATGCATTATTTTTTCCCATAACTAATTAATTGAATTAACGCATTAAATCGTCAGGGTGTTCTAGTTTGTTGCTCATTGGCTCATGTCAAAAGAGACTCATTTGAACAGCAGTCTGTCCAAGCTTGCCTTAGCAAACCCTCGCTATTATGATGATAATTATGAACCTGTTCTCTTGTCGACGCCTCCACTCCTGCTCCTTTTCCCTGAGGGTTTTCTGTAGCTCTGTGTCAGTTTGCTCCAGGTTCTGCTCTAGGACGGCTTGTAGTTTCTGCTTCTGCTCTCTCTGGAGCTGTGCCCTGAGGCGGGACATCTCCTCCTGCTTGTCCTCGATCCAAACGTCTCGGGCTGCAGCCAGCTCTGCTTTGATTAGAGCATCCTGCTCCTGGGACAAGTGCTCCAGTCGGGTGCTGAGGGTGAGCGCTTCCTCCTGGAGCTCCCCAATTCTCCTGTTACACTGCTCCAGCTCGGTGCATTTGGTGCGGAGCGTGTCCTGCCACCTTTCCTCCACTGCCTTGACGGCTGAAGACACCTGGGATTAGGAGGAGAGTGTTGAGCAACTCAGAAATTAAATATGAAGAAATAATTTTAGATCACTACAACAAATACCTGTTCCTGGACATGCTGCTGTTGAAGTCGTTCCCATTCCTCCTTCTCCATCTGCAGGCTGCTTTTGTATTCTGGGAGGGAGTTCAGGTCCTGGAGCCATCGAGAACGAGCCCTTGATATCGCACCTTCAACCTAGGAGAGGCAGAAAGGATTATTAACCCTGTTAAGCATGACAGAAATAAATCTGAACCATTAGACAAAATCTAAAAGAAAGTTTGCATATGTGTTTGATAGATCAGGCTATTATGGCTCATATAGTATGATGTAGTGAGAATATAAAGCTCGTATTCGAGGAGGAAAAAACACTTCAATTTTATTCAGAGGCCCAAACTGCCCAAAGTGTCAAAACGGCATTTATTGTTTGAATTAATTAATTGTTTCTTAATGAAAGTAACAAAACACAGAGCTTATTGTGATTATTGGTGGTTAAAAAAATAGGTTAGGCTAAAAAGTGCGCCCCCTTCTGGATTGGAGTGTGGATCACCTGTATTTGTCGTCATACTGCATGAACCGGTTCGGTACGAATACATGTACCGTTACACCCCTTATATATATATATATATATATATATATATATATATATATTTTTTTTTTTAAATATAAATAAAAATCAGGGCTTGACATTAACTTTTTTGCTCACCAGCCACTGCGGCTAGTGGTCTTCCAAAGTTACTAGCCACTCAGCATTTTCACTGGCCACAATTTTGACATCGATACCATTGGGAAAAACTGTTAATTTTTATCATTTCATAATTTGGCAGCAGGTATATTAGGCTGCTGTCACTAAGACCTGACGCACGGATCCATTATACTGTTACACATGCGTTTTCTTTCTAAACTGTTTACTTTCACTTAAAACATAACTTAATGTGTTTACATGAATACTCCCCAAGACTGGCATTTTGACATTATTTTGTGTATTTGACTGTTTAAGTGCAATAAGCAGCGAAAAATAACTAAATTTAGTACTGAGTGGCGGCTTTATGTGTGCGCACTTTAGGTGTGAGCACAAAATCTGTGGGAATGTGTAAAATTATGCGCAATATGCGCAATCCCACACCGAAATTTAAGCCCTGTAACACCAACAATATTCAGCCAGAGCAAATGAAACTTGTGAGTGAGGGGGGCGGGTTTGTGTGTCAACTCGCTGTTGGAAAGATGAGAGGGAGAAAGAGCAGCTGGTATTGTGTATCTGTTCTGTGGAAAATGAATATTGAAGCATTTCAGATATTTCAGTATCGATATGTATTAAAAAAAATCAATACTTTTGACAACATTACATTGCACTTAAGTTTATTATTTCAAATGCCTTTTTAAAAGACTACAATTTAAAAATGTATATTTAGGTTATATATACAGTAAATTAAAACTTAACCCGCCAAAGTGGCTAGTAGAAGTGACTGCGTTACATGCCACTGCTGAAATCCACCCGCATTTGGCGGGTGATAATGTCAAGCCCTGTATATATAATATATGTAAATGTTAGTATTTTTATGTTAAGAGCTGGAAATGCGTCACACCTGGAGTGCCATATCATCAGCGTGCTTCTGCTGCAGCTCTCTCTGAGCATGTCGTACTGCTTCCTCCACGGCTCTGGCCTGGGCAGACGCAGCCTCCTGCTGCAGGCTCTCTCTCTGAGCGTGGAACCGGACCTCCAGGTCCTTTGCTGAAATCAGCTGCCCTGCTGTCTCAGACGAGCTGGTCTGACACGCTCCCTCACGGGTGTCTGACTGCCTGGCCTTCCTGACTTCTTCCTCAGCTTCCTGTAACCTCTGAGCCCAGGACTTCTCCAACTAACAAAGACAGACAGATGGACAAACAACCAAAAACACAAAAAAAATTAAACAAGTACAGCCAGATGAAATAAAAGGCAGACAAAACCAAAGAAACAAAGCAAATACACAACAAAAGAGACAGATATGCAGAGAGGACAGACAAAGAGAAAATATAAGAGCATTTGACCTGCATCTGAATAACACGACTGTGGTATTAAGTGAGATCATGCTGGCTTGGCACAGAGTAGAAAGAACACTGATGTCAATAGCCTATCATCACTAACCGTCTCCTGCTCCTGCTGCCAGCTCTTCCTGGCCTCTTCCAGCTGTTCTCTGACCTGCAGATCAATCTCAGCCTGTGTGTCTGTCTCCCACTGGGCTTTGAGCCGAGACACGTCCTCCTGATGCTGACACTCCAGTTCAGCCCTAAGTCTCTCCAGAACACCCTCACTCTCCTCTCGCCTCCTTAACTGAAACACCAACAAACATGATCAAATAATAACGTCACACTGACAGACTTTTGACTCTCAGAAGAGAGTCTGCTCCACCCAGTTAGACAAACACTGTCTAAAAATAAAATAAATAAAATAATAATCAATTAATTAAATAAATAGTAAATAAAAAATAAAAAAATCAATTAAATCATTAAAAATGAATAAATTAGATATTTAAATAAATATTAAATAAATAAACAAAATAAATAAAAATTTGTAATAAAAATAAATTAATTAAATGAAAAAATAATTAAATATAGGTTAATAAATAAATAAAACAAATATAAATTATATATTAAATTATTAAACAAATTAAAATGTAATTAAAGTTAATAAATAAAAATAATTATATTATTAAACAAAAAATTAAAAACAATTAATTAAAATTATATAAATAAATAAATAAACTCATAAATAAATACATATTCAGCATCTAGTGCTCACCTCAATTTCTTTCAATTTCTTCTCTTCTTCAAGCTTGTTTTGGAGATTTTCCTCCAGCTTGTCCTTCTCTTTGCAAACAGAAATGTAGCATTCCTGCACAGCTAACACCTCCTGACTGAGATCAGCCAGCTTTGACCTGTGGATGGAGCCAGTGTTAATTAAAGTCAGTGCGTGTGCTACTGAGGGATGAAGTAATAGACTCGTTCTAGGTTAAAGGTGAAAGTGTAGTGCAGTACTGGAGCTGTTGGATGTGCTGCTGATGCTGGCTGGCGAGTTGCTCCATGTGAGCAGAGTGCTCTTGCGTGAGCTCCGCACGGACATGATTCACCACGTCATCCCTGTACTGCTGCTGCGTCCGCTCAGCCCTGCACACACAACGCATTTCAGCTATGAGCCAGCACAGACTGTGTGCTAGAGTCAAATTAGCTCTCACTTGATTCAGCCCTGACCCCTCTTAGCAAAGTGAATGAATGTGTGACCTCTCTGCTGCTTCCTGTTTCTCCTGGTCCAGCTCCTGGATCATCTCTCTCATCTTGGTGCAGAGCTCAGAATTGGCTGCCTTCACCTTCTCTTCACTCTGCTTCAGTTCCTGATTCCTCTTCTCCAGAGCCTGCAGTTCACAATAGGGATCGTTCAGGATGTTGACTAGTCGTCCAACGACTAAACAACTTTTTTTTAACTCTTTTCTCTAAACATTTTTTAAAATTAGATTTGATTTCTCAGTTCATTTATTTGATTTATTTTATTATTAATTTCTCACATTATTACTGGTTATTATTTATAAAATTTAAATTTAGATTAAATTTATTAATCTAATTTATTATCTGAAAATATAATATATTATCTATAATATATTATAGATAATATATTAAATATATAAATATAATAAAATACATTATTATAATATATTATCTATTATATAATATAAACATATGTTTTATTAATTTATAATATATTATAGATAATATATTAAATATAATATAATAAATATATTTAATTATATTTATATATTATAATATATTAACATAATATATTATCTAAAACCTTAAACTAGAAAATTAGAAAATGTTGCCTTGGCAACTAACTTAAATAAAATTAATTTTAAGTTCAAAATGTTAATCTATAATATAATATATATTATCTGAAAATATAATATATTATAGATAATATATTAAATATAATATAAAATATATAAATATAATAAAGTATAATATGTAATATATAAATATAATATATTTAATATTATAAATAATATATTAAATTTAATATAATATATATAAATATAATATATTAATATATTATCTGAAAACTTAATCTAGAAAATTAGAAATGTTGCCTTGGCAACTAACTAAAAAACATTATCTTTAAGTTCAAAATGTTCATCTATAATAACATCTATTAAATTCAATGAATTATTTCAGTTATCAAAAGTTATTTTTAAGAGTTTTAGTTAACAATAACAGCAATGATCCAGACAGGAAAGTCCCCAAACAGGACCCAAATGGACTCTGACCTCCACTCTCTCCTGCAGGACCTGCCGCTCCTCCTGCAGTCTGATGAGGTCTTTGTGAGAGGCGGCAGTCACATGAGAGGCTTCCAGGTGTTTCTCCAAGCTGCTCTCCCTCACCTGTAGTAAATGCAGAAGGTGTGAGGCTAGCATCTACCACAGCAGATCGAGCACAGAGTTTGATCTGCTGTAGGTCAGACCTTCGAGTCTCGTGCGATCTTCTCAGCTTGCTCTAGCTGCGTCTGCAGCTGCTCTGCTCTGGTCTGGGAGCGTCGCAGCTCCTCCTGCATCTCAGAGATCTTCAGCCGCTTGGCCTTCAGGTGACTGAGGCAGCGCTGCAGCTCGCTCTTCAGCTCTCGGTTGGAGTCTCCTGCTTCTGCAATGTGAGGTGTGCTGGAAAGTGTGTAGCAAAGTAATGATTATCAGAAGTTTGAAATTATGAACATTTTACAACGCAGCAACGCAGTTTGGATTATTATTATCGTTACCTGTGGATGTGTCCATTTCTCCACTTGGACTTCTTGATCCCCAGGTCCATGTAAGACTCAGACAGATGGTTCTCCCAGTCTCCATTAGGCTCTAATGAAAGGGCTCCATGTTTAATGGCAGACTCGTACAGATTTATTTGCTTCTTTAGTTCAGTCAGCTCATCCTGTTGAGAGAAGAAATACATGGGCTCTGTTTGAAGCCGTATTAAGGACAGCATTAATGTTTCCCATGAGCTGAAATCCTGTGAAACAGCAGTGGACTGACTGACCTGCAGGGCTTTGTTGATGTCTTCACTGATGGTGCGAGCAGACTGGGCCTGCTGAAGCTTCATCTGTAACTGGCTCATCTCTTGTACAGAGCCTGCAGAGGACAAAAGAAGATTTGAGAAAATGGTAACCAGCACAACGGACACAAATCTTCATCAGTGCATTCATTAAGGGGACACTGAAAACATCATTTTAATTTTTCATTTAAAACAAAGGCTTCATGAAACCTTCTAAATTGATTTCAAGGAAAAATAAAATGGTACAGCAGTACATAAAATATGGACCCTTTGAAAATAAGAAGTAAAAATAAATAAATAAATATAAAAGAATTTAGATAAAATTGAAGAAATTAACTGTTTATTTTTTATTATAATACTTATTTTTTTAATATAATAATTGCAATAAAATATTTTACTTGACAAATTAAACAACAACAATACAAATATAATATTTCAAATACTTGATATTTAAAAAATATTGGGAACAAGTAAAAAAAATGTAAAGTACAGATCAAATAAAAAAAATTATACAATGTATATTTACATTATAATACTTTAATTATAGTAGTATTATAGTATAACATAATACTATAATTATAATAATTATTATAAAATAAAAAATATAAAAATACTTCTTTTTATTATGATGATAATTATATAATAAAATATTTCAAATTATTATTTTTAAGGGTAACATAAGAAAAGTTAAATAAATGTAAAAAATAATAATAATAATGTATTAAAAGCATTTATTTTAATCGTAATACTTATTTTTAAATATAATTGCATTAAAACATTATACTTGTTCTTTATTCTTAAATAATAATAAAATATTTTAAAGAGAACATAAGAGGACAAATATATATCAAAGTAAAAGAAAAACCAGATAAATTGTTTAATTTTTGTACTTTAATTATCATTTTAAAATATAAGAAAATAATTGTAATACAATATTATACTTTTTTATTATTATTATAAATAATAATAATAATAATTATTATTATTATTATTATTATTATGTAGGATTATTTAATTGTAATAATAATGCATATGTAATGATAATATTAATGATAATAATAATAATAAATAGGATTTTATGTAATCATAAGACAATTTGAAGAAACCCAACCAAAGAGCACCTTCTGGTAAGTTAAATAAATGAAAGTGAAGGTTCCCAGATTTGAATGTGTATTTGAGTCATTGTAGTTTAGCTGTAAGGCTTAAACTGTTTTAACTGCAAGAGAAAAAGATTACTGGCCCATACGATTACCCATGAGACTCCAGCAATCACAACAGTCAACATAAACAGCACGTGGGATGCCACATACCAGTGTGGAGTAGTTTGGCACACTGCTGCTGGCTCTCCTCCAGGCGCTGAGTGAGGGTGTTGATAACAGCGGCTCTGTCCACCTGATCCTCTTCCCTCTGACGTTCCAGCTGCCGGACCTGATCCAGCAAACGCTGGCCTGTCTCAGCCTGATAAACACACACACACAGTGACAAACACAGGCCTGTACTGCCCTCTGTTGAATACCGCCTGTAAGGGGTTAATTTGAGCTCAGGAATTATTCATATCTACATATCACTGACCTGCTCATTCAGACTCTGTGATTGGGCATCTAGCTTCTGCTGAAGGGTGAGCAGTCTGGCTTCATACTGCTCCCGGATGACGGTTGTGTCCCTATCGTGCTGCTCACGTGTTCGCGTCAGAGTGTCCGAGCGACACAGCTCCATCATCTGCTGCTTCATGCTGTCCATCGCTGCCTCGGCCACATGCTGCTGCTTTACGCTCTGTGTACGCACAGATTTCTTCTCTTACAAGGGTTATCACACAGCGTTTTACTGCTCTGCACTATTTTAACAAGCCCCAAATGCATGATTTTACTTTAACTTACTCATCCTGAAATCATGAACTCGTACCTCTTGCTCTCTGTCTGTGAGAGACTGAATCTGTTTCTCCAGAGATCTGATTCTCCCCTGCAGCTGAGCTTCTCTCTCTTTTGCCTCCTCTACCAGAGTGCTGGACTCCTTCAGTGACACCGTCAGTCCGTCCTTCTCATCTTGATGAAAAGAAACGGTATTAAAATGAGATGAGACTCACACTTATAACACATTTTAGGAACCAAACTTTGGTAATATGTTAAGACTTCCAAAACATTCACATTAAGACTATCAACCTGTCACTCACATGAGATCCACCAATAGCAAACCACAACCATCCAATCAACTCCTGACAGACAGAATCAAGCCCCGCCCTACATTACTTCTTGTTCGAGAAGCAGCAAAGAAACTAGAAGTTGACCGATACATCGGTTTTGCAGATTCATCTGCACTGATAACTGATAGATTAAAAAAATTGGTTATCAGCAACAATCCACACCGATAACCAATTTTTTAATTCTATCGGTTATCAGCAATAATCCACACCGATAACCAATTTTTTAACTCTATCAATTATCAGCAATAATCCACACCTAGATGTTGCATTAGTAAAGACTGAGAGGACGTTAACATTAGTAGCAATTAGAACTATGTGACAAAAATACACACAAATCCAAAACAAATGTTTAAATGTCATAATTGTTACGGTCTATTTGCATTAGTTTATATCCAGCTGGACACGTTTATGCATTCATTAGCCAGCTAAGTTGCATATTTAAAGCAAGTGACGTGTGAATGCCAATTAATATGCAGACAAGAGAAACATAAATCAGGAAGGCATCTGATTTCAATTACATTTTTTTAATCCTCAATCAATGTAATACATATTTTGTTATTTTGACTAGATAATTAATGTGCTCTAAAATGGAGCAAGAAGAACTGTATATATACGTACAATTTCAAAGCCATGGTTCTAGACAGGCCCAGTTCTACGTGCTAAGCACCCTCCAAAAGCAAGAGCACCCTCAGTTGATAATGTAATATTATATTGGCGAAACAGATTTGGCAAACGCTCCAGTGCTTATTTGTGTTTGCGCTCTGGAGAGCATCAAAGGTTTCTATTTACAACGTGTTTTTGCAGCAGTGACCAAAGAAGCCAATCACAGACATTAGTTGATCCCTTGAATGCAACAGTCAATCTGAGGTGTTTAAAGGGTTAGTTCACCCAAAAATGAAAATGATCCCACAATTTACTCACCCTCAAGCCAACCTAGGTGTATAAGACTTTTTTCTTACAGCCGAACACAATTAGAATTAGAGTTATATTAAAAAAAATGTTTTTTGTTGTTGGACGTAAGCTTAGGGTTAGGTTAATCTGCGTGTCATTTGAAGGCTTTAGATCCACTCACTGTCTTCCACCACAGCTGTGTCTGTGAGTTTTGTGGTCTGCGCACGACTCAAATGCTCCGTTCTCACTCAGGTATTAAAGTTGCTGACGGTTATAAAGGCTGCTGACGGATGAAACTGCATCTTGACTTTTGTCGTATCAAAACACAAGACTTTACAGTTTTATGTCGCCATCTTTGATAGTACTTAGTCACTGTCACTACAGTTACAGTTGATAGATCCCATTGCACTTTCATACAGACAGTATTCGAGAAGTTGAGCGGTGGTGAACTGACTGTGTGAACAGGATATCCCGAACCTAAAATTCTCAAAACTGGCCATGGCGGAAAACAAAAAACAAAACTCTGTCTATCGAGAGTGACGTTCATTTTTATTCGGGTAGTGGGGCCTACTGTGATCCTGTAGCCCAGGGGCCTCTGGTTATCTAAAGGCTCAGCTGATTATAATGGCTAATACCTTTTTGAAACTAACATATCAGAGCTGAATTTAAAACAGTTAATCTTATTAATCTGACCTTTGACGATGGCGAACTGGTGCTCCAGATATCTCATCCTCCTCCTGCAGTCCTCTAGTTTCTGTTCCAGCTCCTCGATCTGTCTGGATTGAGCTCGGTTTAAAATCTGTAGCTGCGCCAGCTGCTGACCTTCTACTGTATCTGAACAACATTCATACAACACACTTCAATATCCTAAAATACTACTAACATACTCATTACAAATATGTTTTAGATTATATCAATTATACTACAGGTTTAAAAGTTTGGGGTTAATAAGATTTTTTAAAAGAAATGAATGCTTTAATTCATCAAAAGTGATAGTGAAGACATTAAAATTGTTACAAAAGATTTCTATTTCAAATAAATCGGTTTCCACAAAAATACTAAGCAGCAAAAATGGTTTTCAACATTGATAATGTGTCTTGAGCAGCAAATAAGCATATTAGAATGAATATGAAGACTGAAGAAATGAAGACTGGAGAAATGATGCTGAAAATTCAGATTTGACATAACAGTAATAATATTTCATAACATTGCCGTTTTTACTGTATCAAATAAATGAAGCCTTGACGAGCAGGAGAGACTTCTTTCAAAAACAGTAAATCTTACCGACCCCAAACTTTTAAACGGTAGTGTATAACAGTATCTCACTCTGTGTTGAGTCCAGGAAGTCCCTCTGAAGCTGGTCAAAGTGTCCATTCTGACCGGTCACTTGAGGATTGAACATCTTCGGCTGATTTGAAGGTTGATGTGGTTGGTAACTGGCCTTGTAGTGGTCAGTGGGTTTGTTCCCAGCTCCCTCATTATCAAAAACCTTCAACAAATGTGCAAAATGATTAAATAGGCATACAATTTTTAATAAACGAAGTAAAGATAGGCTGCAGACATTCACCTGAAAGTGGTTTCTGTTGGTATGGCCCTGGGCCTCGTCTCCATGGTAACCTGCCCCATGATAAAGAGCATTATGGGTGTACGCATTCTGCTCCGCCCCATCCCCATTGGAGAAGTCAGTGCCGTGGGACTCGTCCGTGCCTGCGGATGAGTGTGCGTAGTCTCCACTCTGGTACTGGTAGATCTGTCCGTTCTGCGGGTCCCAGCCGGAGGGTAAATGTTCTGTCCCGGGCTGGACGTGATGTGGGTGACCATTGGTCTGAGACGTGTGACTCCTATAACTGTAGTCCTCATGATAAGAGCCTTGATCGTACTCTTCATATTGCTGTAACACAAGCAAGAAAAACGAACTTGTTATAGTATATTAAATGCACCAGCCGTAATTTAGTGTTACATGACCATTTTCATCTTTTCAATGAAACAGATAAACTCACTTCCTCATGGGAAGGTCTTGGAGGCTCCCATTGTGGCACATTCCAGGCTTGCTGTGGTCTGAAAGACAAACAGACAACCCAATACATTTATGTATTAGTCAGTGTACACATGTTTTTATTGAGGCTGCACACAAGAAGATCAAACAGTTTGAACTGCCAAAGTTTATGTGGTTTGTTTCAGTAAATGTTTATTAGATATTATAATGTTAAATATATTAAAAATGTGTTTTCTGAATGCCGACAGTTTTACTTTTTTAAACTAATGAAGACGGAGAATGGGAGATCTCGTGTGTCTGCGCTCAGCCGCTGGAACAAAATAAAAGTCCTGCTTCCAACACGTATTGGCCAAACAGAAAAATATATTGGCTGATGCCGATAATTTAAAAAAATAGTATCAGCCTTGGTGATATATCAGTAAAGCACTAGTTTTGGTATGTTTAGTGTACCTGTTGTTGTCTTCTGGGTGACTGCAGGTGGAGCGGTCGAGCTCAGGTGAGGGGCAGTCGCCACTGTCATCCAGCATATCATCAGGGAGATCAGTCAGGAGCTTGTGGAGCTAAAACAAGAAACCAATCATTCAGAACCATAGCCACCCCAACCTTTTTCTCCTCTGCCAGGCGCAAGGTCTTCTCGGGTCCACTTGGATGTGAAAATCCAAGGACTGACCAGGATATTAGTATGATATTATTGCTATTAGTAGCTTTGGATCTTGGGTAATTTAAAATAACTGATAATTACTTGCGGACACCTGAATTCTTTTAAAATATACCAACTTTCCTTTATTTGTTTAACAATATTTCATTATTTAAACGAAGTGTCTATTTGCACTAAGTGTACTTGTTGGCAAAGGCTATTTACACTAACTCTGACCACCAAAGTCTGTCTGGGCCACACAAGACGTGCACCACTCAGCGTCTTCAGTGGCGTAGACCGTAGGGAGTGTGTCTTGTGGAAGTAGCTTTTGACACGATCGACCAAATCCGCCTGTTGCCGAACTCGCTTTTCTTCCTTTTCCCCATGACATATCAGATCGGAAAGGCATTTATTTTCAATAAAAATGTGTAAATATAGTGCCTAACAAGTGTTTATCGGGTAGGGTTAGCGGTGTAGGGAGGGCTTTGTCGTCCTAATAAGGTGGCATCTATTTAATAATTTTAATAAATATAATAATTTACACTGTTATTATTGCATCCTGTTAATATACAACAATACTGAGGTGTAAATAATATCTGCCACTATTTAAAAGCATAAATAGCATCTAATAACTATTTGCACTTATCACAAAGAACTGCTACTTTTATATTGTATAAATAGAATATATTTTGTGTACACTTTGTGTAAATAGCATCTGTTGCACTTAATGCAAATAGCCGCTGCCTTATTTAAAACCAAATACACATCAATAATTCTATGACAATGTAATTATGCCCCTTCATCTCATTGTTTGGTCCAGATAAATTGTTTATTAAACTGTTGTGTAAAATCAATATCGCATTTGCAATTGTGCTGATATTTGGATAAAAAAGAAACCCTGCACACTTTGTGTGATTGCTTAACTAAATCATATGATATAAATATAGCCTAAAAGACAAATACTCATACAGGGGCATTTTTACTGCACTCTAAATGCGCACATGCAACAGTCTAACCTAAACCGGAAAGGCTACATCATGCAGTGTATGAAACACATTTTAACCTCAGTTTACACAAATTAATAATCAGGAAAAAATATATAAAACAGTAAGTAAATATTATATAAACAAATAGTTTTATACCTTTCATAACATGGTTGACAAACTGTGTACAAAGTTCGGTTCATGTATGTTTTAGACCAGGGCTGTCCAATCCTGCTCCTGGAGGGTCACTGTCCTACAAAGTTCAGCTCCAACCCCAATTAAATACGCCTGAACCAGCTAATCAAGGGCTGCATCCATAAACCTAGGCAGTGGATTTGCTGTCTCACTGCCTTATCAGGCAATGACTTGTAAGGCAGCGTCTGTGCATGAAGGCACCTCACAAAATTGATTTTGGACAGACTTCTGAGGCAGAGTAACAATTTAATGATCTACACCAAAACAGCGCAAGCTTTGGTGAGAACTAAACAAATATTTAATTACTACAGTAGTAATTTCTCGATAGAAATTACATCAAAAATGTACATTTACAAACAAACCGACCAGCAAACGCAACTTTTGGACACCATCTTGCTTTTTCTAGCTCAACTGTCACAGAATGGAACGCACAGGATTGTGGGATATCAAAGGATACAGCGAAGGATACATCTATGCTGCCTTCAAAAATTTATCAGGTGAAGGCATCTCAGGAAACAGGAAGTGAAGCTAATATTGGATTCGGACGTGCCTTGATGCCATCCTACTTTGAAATGTGTCCTCCGAAGGCAGCATTTTCCAGTTTTCAGACGCAGCCAAGATCTTACTAGACATACTAGAAACTAATGAGCGTCATCTGTGTAAATAAGGGCTTGACTGAAGCAATTTTGATTCTCATTTGATCATTAATGATTAAGCTGTAATAAGGACAAATAATACAATTCTGACCAATTAATTATTTTCATGCCGATAAAAAAAAATTCTATATATTTTATTTATATATATATATATATATATATATATATATATATATATATATATATATATATATATATATATATATATATATATATATATATATATACACACACACATTGAGTGAAAAGGAAAACACACTGAAACTATGACAAAAATGAAACAATCATGTTCAAGCAACCGATTACAAAAACACACCCGCCTGGTTACAGACATGCTGAACTCTCACACAAACACTAACACATGGCCCGGAGGTGTCTTAAAGGAGCCTCGCTCACTTAACTTTCAGTAACTCCAATCTCATTCACTTCATGATAAAACCGATCACAGGACAGACAGTCAAACTCACCCTCCATAACTCCTGCTGGATGACTCTCACATCCTGAAACGTTCCCTCGGAAACAAAACTTTCCCTCATTTACACTCCTCTTGGACTCAGTGACATACTGAAGGACTATTGTGTGCAATGCTGGATTTCAGCAGCGTGAGTCATATGAGTAAAGAAAGCAGAAAACGAAGAACTAAGCAATCCTCATTTGTCCAGGCTGAGGTCGGCCCATTGTGGGGGTCCGAATACATGTTTCAGTTAACTGGAGCAGAAACATTCCTCCTCTGATAGACCAAAAAGATAAACAGCCTGTGGAAATGACAGTGCATGTGATGCACATCAAAATCCATGGTCACCATTCACCTCATACTGTTATTTTATGATTCTAGTCCATATGGAAAGTGCCTACAATTGAACGCTGCATTCAGAGCAAACGTTTACCCAGAGACTCATGTGAAGCTCTAATGATCTCTCAGTAAAGAGCTGTGAGTATGTAGGGCAGTGGAAACACAAACACACCTGACTGCATTGCACTTGCACCAACGGCAGCCAATGTTCATTCATACAGCTGATAGCTGTAAGGTGAGTCAGAACACACACGTTTCTGATTGGAGAAGACCTGCCTTTTAAAAACAAACACTTACTGCATGTGACTGAAAACAGAAGAATCTTTAACTACTAATATGAATAACCATGACAAAGTCTTATTCAACAAATGTGAGTGACTTGACCACATTTACAGGTAAAAGTCAGCTGTAAGGCCCTATTTTTTCTAACGCTGAAACAAACAAAAAAATAATAAATTCACAAGAAAAACACTAATCATTAATAAGTGCTGTAAGAAATGGAAAATTTAGTTTTAGAGTGCATGCAGGCCATATCACAAAATTTTACGAACAAAAGGAATTGATTAATGATCACCATTACAGTTTCCAGAATGTTTAGCAGATATAAAAATTAATAATGTGTTTGCTTTCCAGAAACAACGGTATTCATGACATCGTATTGTGTTCAGGGGCATTTGTCCAATAAGATTTCTGTCTATTATGAGACTGTCTCCAGCTTAAAAATACCACTTACTAGGGGTGTAACAATATAATCGCAATACAAAAATTTAAAATATCGTATCATGGATAGTGACAGTGTATATTGCGTATACACTGCGTATACACAAAATGAAAATTACTGTGTGAAAAAAAAATCCAAGTTTACAGAGTTTTAGTGCCAGTACTACATTAAACTACTATATATAATGTTGAATATAATGTATAATAATGCAATGGGGGAATATTTGTGGGTCCTGATAATGCCAAAAGTCTTGTGTTACCAGTCAAAAGTTATTTTAAATATATCTAGTCAGTGACAGAGTGCAAGCATATTCATTTAAAATAAATCAGTTTCAGCGTTAGAATGATTTTTTTATTTTATTCTGGTGTCACCATTGTCCTGTGCATTGGGTTACCAGCACCAAGTCCAAACCTATTAATTTCCACCCCCAATGTAATACCAAATTTAGCATTTTAATCAACAGTACATGTCATGGAGTGTCGCATTAATATCGTATCGTGAGTTCAGTATCATGATATGTATCGAATCATGACATGAGGGTATCGTTACACCCCTACCACCTACCACTAACAATAGCAAGCAGCAAATAAAAAATAAAAAAAATGGTTAAAAATGATCCAAAATCAATTTTTGAGCAAGTACATAACCAGCCAGTGCTCAAAACTGGTGGATTTCCGCAGGAAATTCGAGCATGCAGCAGTTCGTCTTTGTGTCATTACGTCACGTCTGTAAACAGAAAGAAGGAGTCCAGGCTAGTCAGCTTAATCATGTGAGGATGCTGCTGGTAGCGGATCATTTATAGCCGGTTTTCACAGCAGATGAAATAATTAAACGTCAGTCTGATACTGACAATCATCAGTGACAACTGGAGATTCACCGGTAGTCAAAAGCAAATGACTTCAGACCGCAGAAATTGAAATCTACAATTAACGCTAATATATACTAAATACACAGTCATGCAATGCTGATGTTGTTAACATTAACAGTTTGAAAACAACAGTATAACAGTAATGATAATTTGTAGCGCAGTAATAATAATCCAGGCTAAGCGATCGTTAGATTTAATCACCATTGTCAGCATGATTTATTGTAGGCCTAATGCTTTTTCCCGCAGTTGGTCAGAACAAAAGTGGCAGAAACAAAAGTGGCAGAAACGTACTTGTACAGATGACATTTTCCGGTGAAAATTCTTATATTGGTCATATTTTCAAGACGTAGAATCTGTGATTCTGAAGTACAGTATCCACACCGGTGCAGTGACTGACAGCAAACATTAGATTCATCCGCGCTGAACCGTGCCGAGGCACAACGCACGTAACGATAATTCCGCATATGACTGCAATTGCAGGTTTCAAACAGAGATGGCGACAAAGAGGAAAAATGCCGGACTGCAGCTTTAAAATAAGTTTTCTATTTAAATTAATTAAAATGTAATTTATTCCTGTGACAAAGCTGAATTTTCAGCATCATTACTCCAGTTTTCAGTGTCACATGATTCTTCAGAATACATTCGAACTTGCTGATTTGATGCTCAAGGAACATTTCTTATTATCAATGTTGAAAAAAGTTTTCTGCTTACTTTTTGTGGAAACCTTTATACATTTTTTCAGGATTCTTTTTTTGAATAGAAAGTTCAAAAGATCCGCATTTATTTGAAACAGAAATCTTCTGCAACATCTTTATTGTCACCTTTAAATCAATTTAAAGGGTTAGGGCCAAAGATGAAAATCCTGTCATTAATTACTCACCCTCATGTTGTTCCAAACCCGTAAGACCTTCGTTCATCTTCGGAACACAAATTAACGTACTTTTGATGAAATCTGAGAGATTTCTGTCCCTCCATAGACTGCCTTCACAATCACAACTGAAACTTCAAATTGTCTGCTTTATATGATGAACAGTTTGAATTTAGGCTTTTATTCACATACATCAACTGACACATCAGATATGGTAAACGGAAGCTCAAGCATGTTTGCTTGACGTGCAAGAACCAATGAGATTCATTCTCGTGTGTTACACAGCAGGTTTGAGCTTCCAGAAAAGGTTTGTTCTTGCCTGTCATTCAGGTTCAGTTGAGCTATTGTTTATGTTCGCTGATTAATGTTTATATGTGGGTAAAAGCCTAAATTCAATCTGTTCATCATATAAAGTGATGGAGTCTCTTCAGAAAATTTTGACTGAATTGTTCTATTCATATGGATTAGTTTTACAATCTCTTTATGAACTTTTTAAAGCGTCAATGTTGCAGTTGCGTGGCTGTCTATGGAGGGACAGAAATCTCTCAGATTTCATCAACAAGATCTTAATTTGTGTTCCGATATGAACAAAGGTCTTACAGGTGTGGAATGACATGAGGGTGAGTAATTAATGACAGAAATTTCATTTTTGGGTCGACTATCCCTTTAATGTTTATGAACGATAGTGTATAACAGTGGTCACCAACCTTTTTAAGCCCAAGATCCCTGACCTCTACTTTTATGAAAGACAAGATCTACCTATTAAAGAATTGATAGAAAAAGACAGCCCAGATTGTATTTAGTATTTTTTCATGGCCAATTCAGATTCTGATTTATTTATTTTTACAAGCAAATTAGCCGATTCCAATACTGGTTGCAGATATTTTTATTTTTATTAATTTTAAACAAAAATATCTAGCCATTTCAAATTAGAGGTAACCACTGCATTTTAATCTCGAACCAAACAAAGATGCTACATGTTGCATGAACAGTTGTTTTTAAAAGATTTAAAGCAAAAACAGAACGGTCTGACTTTATATTTGTGAAATTATATGCTACACACAAAAAAAGCATGAAACAAAAACTTGCAAATGAGATGCAAACAAAGACTATAGAATAACACAAGACGCGTCACTCATATTGTTTTGAATTGGGGAATATGGCGGAATAAGTCCCGCCTTCTAAAAAAGAGCCAATTGCCGATTGGTAAAGTTAGGACTGAGCATTAGCTTGATCCAGCCTGAAAAAAAATGCCTTTTTTTGCCATGATTCAAGCGTTCAGAAACAAAATTTATGAGACAGTTGTTGTCAGATTTCATTGGTGATTTCAAATATTAAATTTAATCGAAGTTGCCAAACTTTGGAGAATTTGATGTTTCCCCATTCAAAGAGATAGGAGCTGCACTTGCATGCCCGAGAGGCGTTTCAAAGATGGCCGCTGAGTGAAATGACTTGTCTTAAAGGGACTTTGATGCAAATTCACTCTCTGACAGCAAGTGGCGCTTATGGAAGAGCAGTAATACAGCGTTTTCTTGGTTACCGCTGTAAACAAAGCAGCACTGCGCTTATAAATAGCTACTTTATTCGAAAGTAATACGAAAATAAAACGAAGACAGTAAGTTCCCTTCAGAGATACATTCATATAACCCCTCACCCCCAATTCAATATTTATTATTTCTTCCTATATTTCGAGAGTCTTGAACAGTGAGCTGCTTTGCCTGCCACAGAATTTTTCCTGCCTCTTGTTAATGGCCATTTACAGACTCAGGCATGATGTGGGCTATTTACCTTTATCACTGTCCCAGTAGCTCCCGAAAATAACAGTACAGACAGTGGAGAAATGTATCGTCTTTTTGTACTCATATTTCTGTTATTTCTGGGAGCTACTGGGACAGTGATAAAGATATACCAGTCGATTGCGATGTGTGACCACTGGTGTATAATGTGAAGTGTATCTGTTAAATGGTAATAGTCATTTACAATTGTTGCTTGTCAGACTGTACAAACATGTCATGTCACACTGTGGGATCTCAGTTGTCATTAATGTCAGACTGTACGGCAGTCAAAACACATTATAAACAGACACACGCAAGAAGACTTGTCCGGAATTTTACATCAATCCGGGACACGTTCAGTGACATGAGCTGCATTTACATGCGCAACTGAAATGGTGCCTAACAAACACAAACAATCCCTAGTCTAGTTAATTTTGTCCATAGCTTCTCTTCAAAAAGAAAACTGGAAAAAATGAACATGATGTGTGTGGAGCAAGTGGTGGTTTTTTGTTGTCTCACTAACAGGTGCGCCGTTGACACGGAGGACAGGGGGGGTTAGGACCCCCGCAGTTTTAAAAAGACAGAAATTGACCCCCCCCAGTTTTGATAAGGGCTGCTTAGTCAGTATCAAACTAAAACAGTATCAAAAAGCTACAAACTCTATATCACCTTTTAGCTTAGGATATTTTCTTTCAAATGAGACCATTTTCACATTTCTGTGAGCTTTCGTTCGTAAATAATCAACTGTTTTGTCACGAATGTGCAGAACAGCAAATGCGCTCTCGAAGAAACACGCAATCTCCATCATTGATCAAAGCGTGCTAGTGTTTTCTGAAGACATGTCGATGATATACAAATCATGCCCAGAACTCAGCATTTGCGGGGACATATGTCAATCAAGCCATCCGTCCATTCAGAAACCGAGAAATTTGACACAGGCTGATCTCTCACATTCAGTTCTGGTTGACGTGCGAGCTGGCGTGACTGAAGTATTTGCGAGTTTTCGTGAGGATTTATAGTTTATGGACTGTTTTGATTTCAATAATCACATCTAGAAACGGAAAAACATCGATAAAAGATCTTAGAAAGCAAATTATTGCCTCGGCCAGTGACGCAATGGGGAGGATGCACGAGAGGAGAGGACTCTGCATTTGTTATGTATAAACTGTATTACTGCATTTACAATGCTTATACTAATTTTTGATAGAATTATTATCATTTTAAAATGTGAAAGCACAGCAACCAATATGATAAACTATGATTTTTTATGATATGGCAAGGCTAACTGTTACTTGCACACTGCACAGCTGACTGCAAGTATGCAGACTTGAACAGAATTGCCATTTCAGTAAATCTACATTTTGATATTGTGAAATCGGTATTATTACAGTGCAAAAACTGTGTATAAACAGTAATTTCTATGTTTCAGTTTTTGTTTAAGATTAGTGAGCAGCAGCAGCAGCTGGCATCACATCTCCAGGAGGTGATGCTCAACACAGGTGACAAAAAAATGATGCACATATAAGGAATTATACAAATCTGAAGGATGTTCTAGATTGTAATAGAGTCTTGTGTCTCCTGAAAGAATAAAACTGATCAAATTCATAAAACGCCTTTTTTATTTTTGTTTTTTTATTATAGCACAGACAAAATATACTATAAAATATATCACTTTCAGCAGTGTTTTATGTATTTTCAAAGGGTTTTCTGTAAAATGACACTGGGATATTGCATTTATACCATTGTAAATGGGTATGGGGAGACTTTTTATTTGGGTATACACTATATACGATAATTTTTTTTAAAATCACTTTTAGGAGTGTTTTATGTAACTTCAAAAGGTTTCCTTTAAAATTACACCTAGATTTTGTATTTAGACCACTGTATATAGGTATGGGAAGCTTTTCAATTTGGGTACGCCAAATCCAGGTGGAAATCCCCAAAATGGTCCCAGTGCTTAGGAGGTTAATGATTAGGCAAGTTTAATAAATGATGGTGGTCTGATATCTGGAAATCTGATCTTACTATCTGGGCTTTTGCTTACAATTTGGACCCCCCCCACTTTGAAAATGTCTCCTGCACCCCTGCTCACTAATTAGCATCATCAGGTTCTGCGCTCCTACTGGTTTTAGATTTGACGGTTGTCATAGAAGCCACGCTACAGGACAGTCCGTCAAATCTACTGACACTGCCAGAATTTCGTCAATAAAATTTGAGCGCAATGGTCATTAAACGGCTGTCGGCGAACATGTCCAACTAGCAATCAAAGACTTCAGATTTTGGCCTAGGATCAGAGGAATCTTTTAGGATTCTCAAAAAGTTGAAAATAGTTGAAGCATAGCATGTGCAATCAATACTTTACATGTAAAGTACAGACAGACATGAACAGAATGAAAGATGAACTGTTTATTAATGCCATGTGGAATCACAGGAGTCTTTTTCTGATTATTTTCTGAAAACAAAAAGTGAATTGGACAGATAAAAGAAATAGACAAATGTTGGCACTTTTTAAATTGTAAACATTAAAAGTTGAAATTATGACACTAAATCATGTACTGTCTGAGTAGGTACTACAATTGAATTTACTTCACGATTGTTAAAAAAAGTGTACTCTATATAGTATGAATGAAATTCAGACGTACATCCGGCGTGTTGTTACTGTCATGTGACCTACCAGCGTCAGCTTCCATTTATAAATCCTCTACCGTGGCCTCATGGGATAGTAAAGTGTCCAACGAATGTGCACTTCAGAATCTCACAGGAAGTAGTAGGTCATCCGGGGACTTTTCGCCTATGTATTCGGACACACTACTCTTTGGCGTACTGTTTTTTACATACTGTATAGGTAGGGAAGTATTCGATTTCTGACACAGCATATTTATGAGATATAAAGACGAAACTATGACAGAAAAGGTCAGTCATAATTCCAACTTTATCTCATATAAAGTTGGAATTATGACTGACCTTTTCTGTCATAGTTTCGTCTTTATATCTCAATTTTTATATATCTTAATTTCACATTTTTATGGCAGAAATGGGCTTTCATAAGTAATCTCACTGACAGGCTTAATTTGAAAGACTTAGACTTAGACTAATCTACTAGATTAAAATAATCAGTCCTTTATATTCCTGCATACATTTTATCTGATCCTTTTTTTTTTTTTTTTGTCCAAGTATGCAGAGCAGCAGATGTGGTTTCACTACAGATGACAGATGCCAGTCTGGTGGGTGTGTTTGTGTATTTCTGTGAAATAACTAAATGGACAGATACCTCTTGTTCTCTGGCGTAGTCTTCCTGATCATACTCCTCTTCCTCCTGCTGGGTCTGTAAAGCAGCACTGTCAAAATCAATGGACATCCTGCTGACCTGAGAGCAGAAACAACACAGCTGAGACAGGAAATGACCAGCAATCGTATCCACTTACACCTCATTTAACCATTCTTACTGATAAAAACGAGACCAACTGCTCTGTAAATATATTTGCTAGTACGTATGTAGCATCATAAAACATTGTTAATACTATATACATACCGTTTCTCAGCAACCCATAACACATTGTCCGCAATTTCGCAGCAGTAGCTCGTTCATTTAACACTAGTTCACGAACTTCAGTATACAAACGGTATTTGAGTTTAAATAGTCTCTGCTTACCTTTGAAGCCTTTATAAAGTCGCCACAGTGCTACATTAACACAATAATCCAACATGAAATGCCTCTATGAAGAACATTAGAGTGACCCGGTGACTCGCAAGCTCATATCACAACAATATTGTTATGAAATGACACGAGTATGATAAATAACCTGTCAGCGAATGTCTGTTCAGCCGTTACAGGTGGTAAAACTCGTTTAACGCTGCCTAAAACCGATATTACAGCAAATGTTTTGATAAAAGTGTCTGTCCATTGAAACATGGCGCTCTAAACAGCGGCAAAAGTCCTGGATTCTGATTGGCTGACGGGAGGGGCGACGTCATATGAACGTTACAGCCAATGGTTACGGCATATCATGTGTCAACCAAAATTATTCCTCTTTTTGACAGAAATATATTTTCTCAATCATGGAAATGTATCATTAATAATAAAAGTAATACTAATAACATTACTATTTATTTTTGTTTATACACAAAGGATTTAAGTTGTGTGTGTGTAATATTTAGGTAACGCTACAATACGGTTTCATTTGTAGATTAGTTAACGTGAAATAATAAAGAACAATAGTTCACAGCATTTACAAATATTAATGTTAATCTCAGCATTTACTAAAACAAAAAAAGTCAAATGTTTTATGTTATCATTAGTTAACGCACTACTAACACGAACATTGTTATTAACTAATATTAACAACTGCCGTAAAAATATATTTCTCATTGTTAGTTCATGTTAGTTAATGCATTAACTAATGTTAACAAATGAGACCTTATGGTAAAGTGTTACCAATATTTATAATATAAAATTAAGTTCCAAAACATGCATTATGTGTAATCCTATTGTAATTAATGTATTTGGCTATTCCACCAATTTTTGTGGAGCTTTTTGGCTGTATAGTGTATGTATGATCTATATTCACATTTTCTGTGTTCTGATTAAGAAACATTTAATCATTTTGCCTCCTTTTTCTGTACATTCAGCTATTCGTTTTTTGTAATCAGATGAAATATTGCCTGTATATATAGAAGCTGTATAATGTTGTTCTTGAGATAAACTTCATTGCTCATCACACATAAAATCATAAATCATTACAGACACATTATTCGCTGAAGCAACAAATGCATTCTTTATTTTTGTTGTTGAAAAGTGAAACAGAAAAGCTCAGATGGCATTAAGTAATGTTCAGACAGATCTGTAATGTTTGGTGAGGGATTCGAGCAATGACTGCACTTTCAATACGCATGTGCTGCGGTGCAACTGCATAAAACACATCAACTGAATTTTATGCAAACCAAGTAAAACATGCTGACTCTAACAAGAGAGACAGATCAACAGATAAATGGTTCAATTTCACACAGTACGTCCTCATGCTCCCCATTTAAGAGCCTTTTAAATGTCTGCCAAGTGCCAATATGTTATTAAAGTTTAGATGATGCAAACATATTCATATTAGAGACCTAACAATTCAGTACAGCAGACATCCTGCTTTGTTAAGGACATTTAAAACTGACTTAAGTGACTACAGCTGTAAAAATACAAACTAGCCAAATTGCGCTCCCCCTTCATGTCAAACTGTGATCGGGGGAGTTAAGGGCTTGAAAGTAGTTAATGTCACTGACAGCCTCCAATCGACCGGCTGCCTGATGGGTGAATTTCTTTTCCAGGATCGTCAGTGTCAAATCAAGCCAGTTTGCTCACAATGGCCTGGTTGAGAGAGTTCAGCTGATTGGTCCATTTGTCCAGAGCGGTGTATCGGGCTCCGCCTCTTTTCTGGTGATCGAGCTCCAACAGCTGATTGACCTGGTCAATTCTACCGTCGATTGTGCTAAAAGAAAGACGTACAACATTAGACCAAAATTAAAAATAACACTTTGCAGTCTTTAATGCATAAATTATAAATTAAATCTAGATTAATTTGTATTAAAGCTACAAAAGTTATTTAGTCAAGAGCAGTGAGTGATTTTCTCTTTGATTAACATTAATAACAGCAGCAGGTTTATTGACATGGAAATTAATCGCATGCATAACAGAGTTAATTTTGTTATATATATATATATATATATATATATATATAGAGAGAGAGAGAGAGAGAGAGAGATACACACATATATATGTATTTTAGCAAAGAAAGAGTATAAAAAACCCCATTAAAAAGCATAAAACATTTAAAAATCTATATAAAAACATTAAACTCACTTGTCTAAAATACACTGCACAAGCAAGCTTTCCACATCTGCAACATCAATATTCAATTCCTAAAGAACAATATGGACATGAAAGCATGTTATAATTAATAACATTGCATAATATAGCATAATACTACATATTATAATATAAAAAAGGTTTACTTTTGAAATAAATGGTATGTGTATCCTAGTGTAAGGCTTAATCAATTTGATGAGCACTTGCGTTCTTATGTTCCGTAACAATTCTGAAGGGAAAAGCAAATAGGGAAATTAATATGTACTTATTTCATAAATCTCATACATCAAATGTGGAGTCTATAAGTAGAATATGCACAAGGAAGCCAAAGCCACCCAAACTGACCCTCAATATGTTCTCTGATGAAGGGGTCGTCCATTATGTTGCTGTGATTCGTCTTTAGGATTTTCTCAAATTCTGTGATGTCATTGTTCTGGTAGGCACTAGAAACAAGTTATAAGCAATTAATACCATAAAATGAATCCACTCGGACCATAAAAATGTAGTTGAAATAGAACAGGAACCGGACAAAAGAAGAAATGAAAGGTGGTATTGTGCACACTTACCTTACCAGGTTTGTCATTGCTAGGATTTCTGGATCATTTTTGTAAGGTTTTGCCTAGTCACAGAGCCACATAGAAAGAATCATTTTTTTTGTGTTATATTATAGACCACAATATTGTACTATCTATGACCAGGCCCAGATAGAATCTGCAGTGTTGTGCTTTTCTGCACTGATTCTGGGGGAAAATAAGTTGCTTATCAAGTTTTCAAATTATGTGTGTTACGCAAAACTGAGAGTACAACATGCTCAATGAATTTTGTAATTGATGGTTCTGCTGAACTTTCTGATGGCCTTCGATTCCATGTGGGCCTGTGCATGACCACTTCATTATACCTCTTGAGAATCAAATGGGTTGATTCCAGACTTCATCAGCATGTTGGCCAAGACCAGGTACTTCAGACAAGTGGTTCGTCTGGGGCTTCCAGACTCATCATAGTTTTTGAACGCCTCAAAAAAGTCTGTGTGCGCCTTCTCGAACTCGCCCTCCCTCAGGTGCATTTTACCACCACATTCTAATGAGAACAGGTCACAAGTCAAAGAAAATTAGTGGACTTTTGTGTACATAGAACAAGAAAACTAAAACAAATAAGAATGTTTGTTTGATTATACACAAAACAAAACCTTTCTAATTGTACACAACAAAAACAAACCAAACAAACTTTCGTCTTATACACAAAACAAAAACCAAACAAAGACAAACCAAACAAACTTTCTTCTTACACACAAAACAAATCAAGCAAACGTTCTTTTATACACAAAAACTTTCTAACTGTACAAAAAACAAAAACAAACCAAACATTCTTATTTTACACAAAAAAAACCAAACTTTCCAACTGTACACAAAACAAAAAACACAAAACAAACTCTTATTATAGATAAAACAAAAACCAAAACAAACATTCTTATTAAACAAAACAAAAACCAAACATTCCTTTTATAGACAAAACAAAAACCAAACAAACGTTCTTCTTACACACAAAAAAACAAATCAAACAAACTCATTATATACAAAACAAAAACCAAACCAAACAAATGTTCTTTTTATACACACAAAAAACTTTCTAACTGTACAAAAAAACAAACATTCTTATTATATTCAAAACAAAAACCAAACCAAAAACTTTCCAACTGTACACAAAATGAAACAAAACAAACATTCTTATTATACACAATACAAACACTGAACCAAAACACCAAACCAAAAACTTTCCAACTGTATACAAAACAAAAACAAACAAAATAAAACAAAACCTAACCATACTAATACACAAAACAAAAACCAAACACTTATTTCTATGTCTTTATCTTCACAACTACATCTTTGTTATAAAAATAGAGTAAGATTGTGTGAAATACCTCTGATGACTCCCATGATGAGTGGGTGTGGGATGGCTGATTTAATGTGTAATGACTGCTCATACAGGGCTTTCAGCTTCTTGTTGTTTTTCTGTGCCGTATACATCTGGATCTCCAAAGCATAGATCTCCAGCAGCTGAGTGCCCTTCTTCAAGTCGTCCTCTCCGTCATCCGTCTAATTAAGAACATCAATCAGTTTCAGAACAGCACTTAAGACATTTGAAGCAGATTTTCTTATTTATGCGACAATGATCATTTACTCTACCTGACATGACTGGTGCAATTGCCTGAGGATTTTCTGGAGCTTTCCAAACTCTTCTCTTTCCAGGTACAACTTTCCCAGCTACATGAAACAGAGGAGCAGAAGTTAACAATATTCTTGAATTACTGGAGTATAAACATACACACACTTTCTGGAGCTTTCTGGACTTCAATTATTAACGTGCATTGCATTAACAGAATTATCATCATAGTACAGTGAATATTATTGTTACTGATATATTAGTGTGCAGGTAACATCTGTAACATAAAATCATTTAAATACACAATGCACTGCCACAGCACAAACCTTGGTGTTAGTTTTAAACCAAAGTCTGTCATTTTTGGCATCTTTTAAAGCTTCCAGTGTGGTTTCATAAAACTCTTGTAGCAAATCCATCTGGAAATAAACATGAATACATAAATATTACTTTATTATCTTTAATAACAAAATGATCTTATTTAAAAATAAATAAATAAATATATATATATATATATATATTAGGGGTGTAACGGTACACAAACATGACAGTTTGGTACGTACCTCGGTTTTGAAGTCACGGTTCGGTACGGGTTCGGAACAGCAGGGGGAAGAAAACTAAACATAAAATTGCTTTTTTATTATTATTAAACTGTTTTTTTGAACAAATGTGTCTCTGTGTTTAAATAAATTCAATTATAATTAAAATTTTCTTAAGGATAAAAAAAATTATCTCTGCTAATGCTGTAAACTATATACAGGGAGCCCTTTCTTGCACATTACTATAATGTTAAGATTACAATTAACAACAGAGCACAAATTATTAAATTCTGTTGCTATTTATTTTTAGATATAATCATCAACACTCAAAAAAACCCAAAAAACATGTAAATTGCACATAAGACAGGTGTTGCTTTAACTTATAAATCCAATTATAATGTTAATTTTCTACTCCAATTAATTTTTTTAAAATCATAATCATTTACACAATTACTGTCATAACTTTTCATGACAAATTTATTTAAACATATATTAAATAATCATGACATTACTAACAGGTAAAGTAAATATAATGAATATATAAGCTAATATAGTGCATATATTTAGTGAAATGCCCCCCTCTAGAGTTCATTTCTCTAGTGATCTAACATGCTGTGGACACTAAATGACTTGCCTGAGGTAAATGTGATGCTATGTGAGATATTATTCTAACTATGTTATTGACGTCTTTCTGCGGATGAAACACTGGTTGAGAGATTACACATAAACATATCTATGCATAGATTTTCTGATCTTCTTCTGTGCTTTTTCCTGTTGTAACGGTTAACAAACAGCATTGCATTACCACGCACACCCCCTTCTGGATTGGAGTGTGAATCGCCTGTGACTGACTGTATTCATCATGTGACTGCATGAACCGGGACGAATACATGTACCGTTACACCCCTTTATATATATATATATATATATAAAATCGGTTAAAAACAGTTTAAAATATATGAAATACCTGTTTGGAGGTTGAGATATAATCTAGAATAGAGTTGATGGATTTCTCAGAGTAATTTCTGGTGACAGCACTCCTAATATACGTCAAAAGCTGTTTGTAACGGTTCATCATTTCAGGAAAATTTGTCTGTAAAAAAAAAAAAAAAAAAATGAAATCATCAGATTTTATACTGCACCATTAACATATTTTATTTTAATGTATTTTACATTTAATGTGCTATAATTTAATTTGTTAGACAATAAGGGAAAATAAGACAATTATTTATAAATATTATATATTACATCTTAAATAATAATATAAATATTATATTATATAATCTGCTACTATTGTTACACACCAGTTTGAAGTTGATCTTAATCATCTGTTTCAGTGCTTTAAAGCCCCATTCTCCTTTCTCACCCTCCAGCTCCAGCACCTGCGAAACAGAAAATAGTGATTATACCTATTCAAAGTTACAGTACGGATCCAGATATTGAACGTGTCGAACCTTCTGAAAGCTGCTCAGGGCTGCTTTAGGATCATCTTCTTTGAGGGCTTTGGAGTTGTAATACTGGTTCTCCAAATCAACGTTCGGTTCAGAGTTGCTGTCCTCAGAATATTCCTGAAATAAAAGCAAACAAATAGTATGTGTAATTTAACAAGTCTTTGCCTGAAGAAACATCTTGAAGGCTAATGGTGTACCAGCTTAATGGTGCATGATTATGTTATGATTATGACAACTGCATAACAATAATTATGTTATGATTATTTTCAACTGTACATCTTAAATAAGTAATAATTTATTTAATAGCAAACTGAAATCAGATATCATACAGTTTCATAACTAACAGCTCATTAGCTATAATTTATTCAACTTCACATGAGTCTGCAAGTTATTAATAGATACATAAGAGCTTCTACATCAGGAATACGGTTTATAAATACATCGCTTTTCTTACAGAACTACAAATAAAACTACTTAAAGAAGGCTGTCATATTTGTTGACTTAATCTTTGCAGTATTAGCAAACTAGCCATCTGCTAAACAACTCCATTGTACAATTAACTCCCTATAAACACGCTAAACAAAATG
Source organism: Elopichthys bambusa (assembly GCA_037101425.1). Taxonomy (NCBI): domain Eukaryota; kingdom Metazoa; phylum Chordata; class Actinopteri; order Cypriniformes; family Xenocyprididae; genus Elopichthys; species Elopichthys bambusa. Next base: position 16,632,059 of record CM074455.1, on the reverse strand, counting down.
TATTGATGTCGCCACGTTTGCTTAGCATTGAATTACATGCGTTTACAGTTGCGTTTATTTTAGGCAGCCTTACCAAGTCATAATCCTCTTCATCATCGCACATGAAATCATCTTCCATGTCAGACATTTTGACCGGAGAGAGAGGCTGTTACCCACAATGCTCCCCGGCAAAGCGTTATGACATCACGTCGCGCGTTCTGTACGGTGCGCGCGCAGTCACGATTCTTTCCGAGTGCTTCCGAATCCAGTGAATGGCTTTGAGGGATTCGTGTCAGTTTCTTCCGTATTGTTTAGACGCATGATTCCGGGTATGACAGTCAGCTGACAGCACTTATACGGCGTCAGCCCACTCCTGCATATTGTACTTATTGCAAAACAAAGATTAAAAACTGCATAATGGCCACAATTCCACCGAAAATCAAGGTGCTGCTCAGTGGAAATGAAAGGTAAGTCGCGACTGTTCTTAAAACTTCGTGCAGCTATAAGGAAAACTTGGATTGTGTATGAATGGAGTCAACTCGTCACATCGATTATATACGTACTATTTTTTTTTCGTGTTTTGTTTTTGTTTGCGTTAGACATACACTTTCCCTTTTTTTGTTAGGTTGCAGAAACTGAAAGAGGCTTTTCATGGAAAATATGGACAAATGCCCCTCTTCTACGCTCGTGCTCCAGGGAGGGTGAATTTGATAGGTTGGTTGCAAGCTGTGTGTAAACATATCAAATACCATCAGCACTGCATTTTATGTTTGATCATAAATCTTATAATTTCCAGGTGAGCATATTGATTATTGTGGCTATGCTGTCCTTCCAATGGCAATAGAGCAGAATATTCTTGCTGCAGTTTCTGTCAATGACTCCCAAACAATCCAGCTGGCCAATACTGACCCCAAATACATGTGAGTAATTGTTCTTCTTCCTCAGTTCTTCAAAATGTAACTGGTCACATTTTGTCACAAATATTTCTCATTCATTCACTTACTCATTCACTCATTAATTAATTCATTCACTCACTCACTAATTCATTCAGTCACTCATTAATTCATTCACTCTCACTCAATAAATCACTCACTCAATAATTCATTCATTCACTCACTCACTTATTCATTCACTCAATTCATTCACTCATTCATTATTCACTCAATTATTCATTCATTCACTCACTTTTTCATTGTTCACTCACTCACTCACTCACTCATTTATTCATTCACTTATTCATTCACTCAGTTCATTCACTCAATTATTCATTCATTCACTCACTTTTTCATTGTTCACTCACTCACTCATTTATTCACTCACTTATTCATTATTCACTCATTAGTTAATTAATTAATTAATTAATTATCCACTGACTTAATTCACTCATTCACTCACTTCGTTCATCCATTATTCACTCATTCAATAATTCATTCACCAACTAAATAATTCACTCACTCAATAATTCATTCACCCATTAAATAACTCACTCAATAATTCACTCACTAATTCACTCAATAATTCATTCATTCATTCATTCACTCACTTATTCATTATTCACTCACTTAATTCATTCATTCACTTACTTAATCATTAATTAATTCACTTACTTATTCATTCACTCACATAATTCATTCACTCATTCATTATTCACTCAATTATTCATTGTTCACTCTTTTATTAACTCACTCACTTATTCATTATTACTTCATTATCCACTGACTTAATTCACTCACTCATTCATTCACTCATTCACTCACTCACTTCAGTATTCACTCATTCATCCATTATTCACTTAATTATTCATTCATTCACTCACTCATTATTCACTTACTTAATTCACTCACTCATTAATTCATTCACTCCATTATTCACACTTAATTCACTCACTCATTCACTCACTCACTTGATTCATTTATTCACTCGCTCGTTTATTCAATCACTCATTCATTATTCACTAATTTATTCACTCTCACTTAATAAATCACTCACTCACTCACTCAATAATTCATTCACTTCATTCACTTATTCATTCACTCATTCATTATTCACTCAATTATTAATTCATTCACTCACTCATTCATTATTCACCTAATTAATACACTCACTCATAAATTCCTTTACTCCATTATTTACTCCATTATTCACACTTAATTCACTCACTCATTCACTCATTCATTATTCACTCACTCACTTGATTGATTCATTCACTCACTCATTTATTCAATCACTCATTCATTATTCACTAATTTATTCACTCACTCAATAATTCATTTACTCACTCAATAATTCATTCACTCACTCAATTCATTCACTCACTCAATAATTCACTCACCCACTCAATAAATCATTCACCCACTTAATAAATCATTCACCCACTTAATAATTCACTCACCCACTCAATAATTCATTGACCCACTCACTCACTCACTCACTTACTCAATAATTCATTCATTCACTCATTCATTTATTCACTCACTCACTCACTTAATTCATTAATTCACTTACTTAATCATTAATTCATTCACTCACTTATTCACTCACATAATTCATTAACTCATTCATTACTCACTCAATTATTCATTCATTCACTCACTTATTCATTATTCACTCATTCATTCATTCATTCATTATCCACTGACTTAATTAATTCACTCATTCATTCACTCACTCACTCACTCACTTCAATATTCACTCATTCATTCATTATTCACTCAATAATTCATTCATTCACTCACTCATTCATTATTCACCTTAATTAATTCACTCACTCATTAATTCATTCACTCCATTATTAATACTTAATTCACTCATTCATTCATTATTCACTCATTCATTCACTCATTTATTTATTATACACTCATTCATTCAGTCACTGATTCCAGGGTTTCCACAGGGCATTAAAAAGCATTTAAAGTCATTAAATTTTATTCCTACAGGCATTAATTTTTTTAAAGATAGTTTTTAAGAAAAATAATAATACTGGTTTATTTTGAATATAGCCTTCATAATGAATAGCTTTGATTTGCTGTTGCAAAATATGAACATTGGTGTGATACACACGTGGAACCAGTTTGGTAATTGCCTCCGGCTGGTGCAAATTTGCCGTAACACTGTTTTGGACAAAGCTTTCCTGCCGCTTTTTGCACCAGCCACTGCTGCCTCTATCTATGTCTGCTCTGTGCATTTATTATATTTAGTGCAAGTGGCAATCAATAGTGGATAATAATAGGTTATATCGTGGAATAATGTACTGAGGATAACAGGAGAAATTGAAACAAATGAGCGCAGTACACACAAGAAACGGTTAAATACTGCAGTAAAAACTGAAAATGTGGAGTTTTTATTTTTATAACACATGATACAGCTAAGCAACATGACACGACCAAGAGTACTGTCTTCCTGAATGCCATCACGATTGTAAACGTGACACTGATTTCAGTAGTTAATATTAAGTCACTTAAATTTTAGAAGGAATATTGACTGTTTTTGTTCTGTTTCAGCAGCGAAAATAGTTCCAAATAAACATCTCACAGCAACAGTCGTGTTTTCTTTATTGTGTTTTTGAGTGATTCAGCATTTTGAACGAATTGGTTGAGTCAATGTTTCAGTGACCCATTCATAAACAGCTGCCTCATTCTTTAATGAATCAGTCGTTTGAACGAATCATTTGAATCAATGACTCACGTATTAGGACGGTCACTTGCCGCCACCTACTGGGGGTTTACTATCATTTTCACCCCAACATTTCTTATTTGTATTTTAAAAATTTTTTTTTTTTTAAATCTCATAACATTATTTAATGCAGTTGTAATTATTTTTATTCATTTGGTATATATATATATATATATATATATATATATATATATATATATATATACATATAATATGGCATTACAAATTTAAAAATTGGCATTAAAAAGCTATTAGATTTTATGAAACCCCATCATTCATTATTTACTCACTTCATTCACTCACTCACTCACTCACATAATTCACTCATTCATTCATTATTTACTCAATTATTCATTCATTCACTTATTCATTATTCACTTAATTCATTCACTCACTCACTCATTAATTCATCCACTCACTCACTTGTTCATTCATTTTTTATTCACTCATTCATTCATTTAATCACTCATTCATTGTTCACTCACTTAATTCATTCACTCACTCATTCATTATTCATACTTAATTCACTCATTCATTCATTATTCACCCACTCACTTGATTCATTCATTCACTCAGTTCATTCACACTCATTCATTCAATATTCACTCACGTATTTACTCACTCAGTTAATTCATTCACTTATTCATTCAATCATTCATTTTTCACTCATTTATTCACTCACTTAATTCATTCACTCACTCATTCATTCATTCACTTACTCACTCACTTATTCATTATTCACTCACTCATGCATTCGTTCATTCACTTACTCACTTATTTCTTGATTTCTTTCAGGGATTTCACTGTGTCTGTTGATGCCATCACCATTGACAGAGAGAATCCTCAATGGCACTATTACTTCCTTTGTGGAGTGAGAGGAATCCAGGTGAGGTGTTTAATATCATATGCTTGCATTATTGCATTATAATCATAGTCATTTGACCCTTGACCTTGTGCATGCAGGAGCACTTGAGCTTGTCTTCATTGGCAGGGATGTGTTGTGTGGTAGACGGGACTATCCCAGCCAGCTCAGGGCTTTCCAGCTCCAGTGCCCTGGTGTGCTGTGCCGGTCTGGTCACTATGGATGCCAATCAGAAGTCTCTTTCTAAGGTAGTCCTTAATGTAAATCCTCTAACATGCATTACATACAACTGCTGCTTATCATAGCTGCGCTCGCTTTGATTTCATTTCAGGTGACTCTCGCGGAGACGTGTGCCAAGTGTGAGCGCTATATTGGCACTGAGGGTGGAGGGATGGATCAGTCCATTTCTTTCCTGGCGGAGGAGGGAACAGTAAGCCATGTGTTTCATATTTGTTCTAGCAATATAGGCCTACATGGCATTTGAATTCATTTTAGGTATAAGGGTTGATGGTATGACAAATTTATTCAAAAATACATAAAAAATGCAGTTCATACCTACAATGACCGAACACACCTTTTCTATGATAAATGTTAAAATTCATAAAATTAATTTAGATATTTTTTGGGGGAATAGTCAAGTTGTCAGGGTGTTGCAATCTTGATATTATAATGAAGACGAAATGCCTCATTAAAACTATAGAGTTTTTATAAATATTTTTAAGCTGTTACTTTTTTTTCCTTAAAATATTGCACCAAATCAAAGTCATGTGGTGCAACCGTAGTGCAGCAAATATTAAAACAGGAAATGAAATCATAGAGAAGACCTCTGCAGACCCTCTTGACTGTGTCATGGTCAGTAAGTCTCTTAAAATTAAAATAATTTAATTAAAAATATATATTTAATTTTTTATGACATGGGGAGGTTAATTGGGGTTGTAAAATGTCATATAGTACAACCACCAACTAACTTGGCATAACTTGGCAAAAATTCATGATATTTGTATAAAAATGACATTTTACTTTGAAAAAGAACATGTATTTAAAATCTTTTAAAATGTGCACACTTGCGTGTATTCAAAGAAAATATGTTGGGTTTTTTTTTTTTTTTGGTTACACCACATGACATTTTTCTTTTCTTTTTTTAAAATGGTATACAAGTTTTTTTAAACCATATAAAACCAACATGAATACAAAGTACATTTCTAAGGCACATGTGTTTTAACCAAGAATTTTAAAAGATTTTATTATTTTCTTTATCTTGGGACCTCTTATTAGTTATTGACCCATATGTCATCAGATTGTCAAAACTGTTTTTGTGTTTAACACTGCATCTACATTACAAATGTTTTTTAAGGATGATTCAGCTTGTTTTTTTCAAATTTATCCTCAAGGCAAAGTTGATCGAGTTTAATCCGCTGCGAGCCACAGATGTGAAGTTGCCTGACGGGGCGTTCTTTGTAATCGCCAACTGCTGTGTGGAGATGAACAAGGCGGCCTCATCTCACTTCAACATGAGGGTGGTGGAGTGCCGCATCGCCACAAAGGTCTGAATGTCAGGGATTCATCTAGAATGATAGTTTAGTCTTTGTAATATAAGAATTTTATTGCCAGTTCACCAAAAAAGTACACTACAGTTTAAAAGTTTGGGGTCGTTAAGATTTTTTTCATGTTTTTTTTTTTTTTTTTTTTTAAATAAGTCTCTTGTCCCAGGTAAAAAAAAAAAAAAGTACACATAATGTACTTAAAGTGCTCTATGTTCGTGCACTAATTTTGTACTTAATATACTAAAAATTCTTCATTTGGTTTCAAGTGCACTACTGGTAACTAAATACATTTTTTTAATACAGAGATAGTATGTTAAAAGTACATTTTAGTTCATATTGATGGCGTCTCAAAATAGCACAGTTGAGTACACATAGATGCATATCTTTGATCAAATATACAGTAAAAACTGTAATATTGTGAAATATTATTACAATTTAGAATAATTGTTTTAATATATTGTAAAATATAATTTATTCCTGTGATTCAAAGCTGAATTTTCAGTATCATTACTCCAGTCATCAGTCTAATATGATGATTTGCTGCTCAAGAAACATTTCTTATTATTATCAATGTTGAAAACAGTTGAGCTGCTTCATATTTTTGTGGGAACTGTGATGCATTTTTACAGGATTCTTTGAATAGAAAGTTCAAAAGAAGCATTTATTTGAAATGGAAATCTTTTGTAACATTATAAATGTCTTTACTGTCACTTTTGGTTAGTTTTATGAACTCTTTCTGACTCCAAACTTTTGAACAGTAGTGTATATATATATATACTGTAGTTTTAATGATTGTAGTGAAAACTTGAGTCGTTTGGTCATAAAAGCCCAGTGTTGAATTTAGAAGTAGTTCAAAGGCTGTGAGTACATTTAACATTATTTACAGTAGGTGGCGCTGCAACCAAATGTATGTGGTATTTTCAGGGCAATAATAAGAACAGATCTGTGTTAACCTGCAGTTGCTGAGATGATGACTCATTTTTTGTTTGCCAAAAACTGGATCTGCCATCAAATTTGTTGAAAATGACCCTAAAATTGGCACCGCATATTAAAATTTATAGTTCTACAGATTTAAATCCAGAAGCACTTAAATAAAAATGAAGCTTTAGTGATTGGCCACTAATAATTATTGGTAATGTACCAGTAACCAGTCTGTGGTGGCACAGAAATCTTCATTATTTCAACATAAAAATGAGTCTGATTCTGAATACAGTTAATTTGTACTTAGTTGTAATTGAGATAGTGAATTAGATCATGGATTGCTGAGTGAAATTGACCATTTAAAAATAAATAAATATATATATATATATATATATCAAAACCCCCAACAGCTTGTTCTCCATGGATGAGACATGCAGATAACTACATACTGCAGTTCAAAGATTATTCCACCTTCATTGAATTTTATGTATATTCAATGAACTCTTCAACAATTCCGAGCTTGTCTGTTTCAAAAACTAACCGAAAAAGTAAACACTAACTGTTTAACTTCCTATATTGTCAAAATAAATAATTGCAACAGTAGGAAAAAGGAAAAAATGTTCTCTTTTGAATTCCCATTTGCAAGATCAACAACACATAAATGCCAGAATGTCAAATTAATTATTTTATGCATTTAAATGTGATACATTTTTGTTTTTACTCCATAAAAGAATGCAAAATAAGCAACTTCTAGTACAAATGCAAAGTTCTCACATTTATTTATGAATTTAAAAATTACATATCAGCTTATATTGTGATCTCACATCCAGAGACATGTGACACATATATATATAACAAATACACACATGCATGTACAGTTGTAACGCAGCTTTAATCGCCTTTTTGGTTATTTCATGACTTAATTGACGATGTTGCATGCTCGTAGTTTCTTTTGCGCTTTATTTATAGTGAAGTGATATACAGCGCGCCGTATTTGCGCGTGATTGAAAAGTGCGCGCCGCGAGCATAGTATAATGGCTGACACAAGAAAGTACGTTTTTTTTTTTCTGAGTTTTACTGACATATAGCCTGACAGAGATCGTTTGACCGCAGATACAGAATAAGGACAACGCGTTTTCTCAGCATCTGACAGGAGTGTGACCGGCTTTCACGCACGTCTTTCTAAACTAGTATTACGGTTGTTATTGTTGTTTCTTTGACTGCACACATTTCGACCCACTCAAAACGGTCTTGCAACCCACCAGTTGAGAAACATTGACTTAGGCTAGCCTATATATAATGTTCGCCGTTCAACTGTTGTTCTGCTGAAGCTCATTCGACACCTTTCCGCGCGCGTTTGACTTGCGCCTGGCGCTGAGGCGAAGTTGGAGTGTGCGTATGAAAAGTCTCCCGTTTTTTGTGGTCTTAAAGAGACGGTTCTGCGTTTAAATCTTGTCAAGAAAAAAGGAGACCGAAACAGCAGATGTGAGCGCCTGGCTTCGCCCCTGCTAGTTCTCATCATAATTTCAGACCTTTGCATTAGTATATTGATGGTAGAAGATGTGGATCTTGAATCCTCCGGTCTGCAGATGCTGGCTAAAGCGCGAGGCGTGGACTGGCAGCGTCTGCTGAAGCTGGGGGATCTGCAGAAGGAGCTGCAGGTGAGTCTGGAGGAGATGCTGGAGCTGTTGGAGGAGGTGCTGCACCCTGAGCCCTACAGCAGAGAGGAGATCTGCACGACTCTGGGCATCAGCGCCGAACAGCTGTGTGAAAACATCCTCAGCGCCAACACACAACATGGTGAGAGACCAGACAACAGGAGAACAAAGTCCACTCTATTTACTTTCTTGATAAATGTTCTATTCTTACTGGAAAAATAATCTTACATTTTTATTAACCAATGAGCAAAATATTTTTACAGTATTTCTTAACCTTAAAAATTGTGCATGTTAGTTCACAATGCATTAATTAATGTTAACATACAACTTAACAATGTAGTAAATGTTAGAATTAACAATAACTAAGATTAATAAATGATATAGAGGCGTTGTTCATTCTTAGTTCATGCCAATTACTGTAGTGAACTAATGTTAACAAATGAAATCTTGTAAAGTGTTACCAATTTTCTTAAGGGAAAAATGATATTTTTATATTCTAAATAATATTATAGTTACACTTTACAATAGAGTGCAACAGTCAGGTTTCGGAAGTAAAAAATCCAGTAATTTTCTTCATTAGGAATTTTTTTTATTATAATTTATATAAACCAATAAAGGCAGACCTGCTGTGAGTTCTGAGATTGTTAATATTTTATATGCTTTTGTTGAAGCCACCTATTCGCATTATTTCATGTTTAACAGCAGAATTTGTGGTGAAAAAAAAAACTACATTACCCATAATTCTGCAAGGAAATTCCACCAATCAGAGAGTCTCTGTGAGAAAATTGGGCCAATGAAGCACTGTGAATTGACTATGCTTTGAAAATAAATATTTCTTTATTTTGCATATTTTGCAATACATTTAAATATATTGCTTTTGTAGATATGATCATGAACTCTAAATGAATAGTTTTATATTTCACCATAGTTTTTAATTTGATTGTAATTTGCAATGCTTCGTGGGATTGTAGTTCTGGAACCAGCGCCGCTGAAAAAGTGGGCGGGCACTAAAGCACACTATAAAGTTACATTTTTTTTTAACATTAGTTAACTGCATTCGTTAACATGAACTAACAATGAAAAATACTTTTATTAATCTTAGTTAATGTTAATTTGAGCTTTTACTAATAAATTATTAAAGTTGTATCTGCTAATATTATTTAATGGAATGTGAACTAACAATTAATAGCTGTATTTTTTTATTAACTAACATTAACAAAGATTAATAAACTGTAACAAATGTATTGCTCATTTTTAGCTACAGTAATATTAGTTAACTAATGGGCCCTTATTGTAAAATGTTACCTATATTATTCCTGAGACAAATGGTCATTTTGCACTACAACCTCTTCCATTTCTTCCTCAGCGACTCACTTTAAACTGTACCAGCGTGCCAAACACGTGTACGGCGAGGCCGCTCGTGTGCTGCAGTTTAAGGACGTGTGCGACTCTTCCCCTGCCAAAGCCATCGCTCAGCTGGGCGACCTGATGAACCAAAGCCACGCCAGCTGCAGAGACTTGTACGAGTGCAGCTGCCCCGAGCTGGACCAGCTGGTAGACATATGTCTGTGAGTGAGAGCGCAATCACACGATCATGTCATAATACACATTATACACTTATGGATACAGTGGGAAAACATTTGTGTTAATATGCTTTTCTTTATGTTTTTGAAAAAAGCCTCTTATTCTCACCAAGGCTGCATCCACAAAAATCCAGTCAAAACAGTGATTTTGTGAAATATTATTACAATTTAAAACAACTGTTTTCTATTTTAATACATTTTAAAATATAATTTATTCCTGTGATGCAAAGTATTTTATTATTTTTATGGAAAACTTGTTATATCTGGTGTACATTTTAGGCTAAGTTGGGTTTTAAAAAATGTATACAGTCAAACCAAAAATTATTCAGATATTTTTGATATATTTTTACTAGTGGGTGCAGGACCCTATAGTTCATTTATGTAAGTGAGGATGGCAAAATAAAGTAAACTGTGACATATTATACCCAAACAATTCTTCATACAGTGGACTACCAGTAAAACTGATAAAAATTTGGAACCAAAAATTATTCAGATGCTTTGACCTGACCATGTTTTGCTTAAGTGTTATCTGACATAATTAAGATTAATTTTTTCTGACACAGTTTAACTCTGAGATCTTGTCATATTTTATTACCATTTTTTTAAACTATAGTGAATAAACTGTATTAATGAATGAAATGTTAAAGGTGTCTGAATAAATTTTGGTTTGACTGTATATATATATATATATATATATATATATATATACGTATAGCCTTGGTCACAGAAAAAAAAAAATTATATATATTTAAAAATATATTTAAACAGTTTTAAACAGAAAAAAACTGTATTTTTAATCAAATAAATGTATCCTTGGTGAGCATAAGAGACATCTTTCAAAAACATAAAAAAAACTTAATCTTAGTTAATTAACTTTTGACCAGTAGTGTATTTCTTATGTGACGCCGAAATAGTTTAAACTGAATGAGTCCCATCTCTGAGGTTCTGTGGACAACTAATGGAAATCGCCAGAGTCTGTCTAATGAACTGGAGTTTTAGCCAAACATCTTCCTCCTCTCTTCACAGGCAGGCGGGCGCCGTGGGGTCGAGGTTAACTGGAGCTGGATGGGGAGGTTGCACAGTTTCCATGGTGCCTGGGGAAAGGATAGATTCTTTTCTCCAAACTGTGAGAGAACGTTATTACGTGCCGGACGCCCGTCGATCCGCTCTGGAAAAGCAGAGTTTATTTGTGACAAGGCCGGGAGGAGGGGCAGCAATTTTCATAGAGGAATGAAAAGTAGCGGGGCAATTTTCTCTCATTTTAGCAACACAATCAACCCTGTGGCCTCAGAAACAGGAGGTTGTATGTATAATGGAAAATCTGATGAAAGGGAAACTTTCAGACTTTATAAAGTCTGAATGGGCATTTTCACTCTGTGCATTTCAAAAGAATGAAGAAATCAGTGCTCTGTGATCATTTTATACCCAGTTCCAGATTTTCAGCGCACTAGTAAAGTACCAAGAATTGCTCTATACTCTATACAATTGCTTTTACTTTTTTCATTTAATAATAAACGTCATTAGTAGTGTTTATTACAGTAAGAAATAAACATCACTATTACTGTTGCTTATGCTTATGTTTAGGGATTCGAACAAACTTGAAGGTGCCCTAGAATTTAAAATTGAATTTACCATGGCATAGTTGAATAATAAGAGTTGTGTACATGGAAATTACATACAGTGAGTCTCAAACACCATTGTTTCCTCCTTCATATGTAAATCTCGTGTGTGAAAAAGGACCACGGAAAAACAGGTGAATCTCAACATAACACTGACTGTGGCGCAGCAGTTGGGATCATTAATATGTATGCCCTCAACATTTGCATATGCCAGCCCATGTTATAGGCAGTATTAACGTCGTGGAGCTGCACAGCCGAATGGATTGATAATAACTGTTCATGATCCATGATATCATGATATATTTAGTGATATTTGTAAATTGTCTTTCTGAATGTTTTGTTAGCATGTTGCTAATGTACTGTTAAATGTGGTTAAAGTTACCATTGCTCCTTACTGTATTCACGGAGACCAGAGCCATGTCGTTATTTTCATTTTTAAACGCTTGCAGTCTGTAAAATTAATAAACGCATCTTCTTTCTTTATAAATCTCTCCAACAGTGTAGCTTTAGCCCCGTTAGCCATGCAGCATTATCAAACTCATTCAGAATCAAATGTAAACATCCATAAAAAGAATTACCATATTTACATGATCTGAACAAACACTTTGTAAAGATTCATTTTGAGAGTTATATTAGCTGTGTGAACTTATTCTGTTGTTTATGCAATTATTAGCTTGGGGGCGGCGAGCACAAGCATCAAACGGGACTTCATACCTTTATAATGAAATAGCGATCGCAAGATGAATCTGATCCGTGGCACTTGTGTAAAATGAGTGTTCATTGCAAAACAAAAAACAGTCCACAAAAGCGTTAAATCCATGAAATACTGATATATTATCCATTGTTTGCATCACATTTCTTCTGAATGATCTGCTCTCCATCACCATTCTTCAAGAAATTATGCAACCTGAGCAGCGTTTATGTTGTAAAACTGTGTGTGTGTGTGTATATAATATATATATATATAATACTGTATCTCACAAACAAATGAGCCTCCGTCCAAAGTATAATTTTTCAAAATGCAACAGTTTTAGTCATAATATCCAAGCAGTGCTTGGATATTTACCCCCCTCAGAGTTGTCATGAAGAGCAAAATTAGCTGTATAGACCAAAACCACAATTTGATCCAGGCTGTAAACATGTTTTTTTCTGCTGTAAAGTTGGGCATTTTAACATGGGACTCAATGAGATTCTGCTCTCTTTTGGAGCCTGTCCCTAGCAGCCAGTCGATGAATCGCAGTTTAAGTCACTTCCGTATTGGCTTCAAGACAAACTGGGGGAGGTTGCTGCTTGGTTAAAACATGGTATAATAAAAAAAATCTATGGGGTATTTTGAGCTGAAACTTCACAGACCCATTCTGGGGACACCTTAGACTTGTATTACATTTTGTGAAATAGTGTTCTAGGGCAGGGGTTTTCAACCTTTTTGGACACGCGCCCCCCTACGTTTATATAATTTCACTTACCCACCCCCGCGAACATCATTGCTATATTACTTAATATGCCTGAATACAGTGTGCAAAACCCGTTTACACACCAGACGCAACTATTGTCACTTCGCACCTTGCCGCAACACCTTGAGGATGTCTACACATTGGACGCAACAAAGTGACCATTGCAAATCAATTTATTCTTTGTGTCGAAAGAAACGCAGGCGCTTTGGAGTATGTCAGAAAGACAAACCACAAGTCCATTTGGCTTTTAGTTGTTTTTGCTCAAATTCAGTTGCGCCAAACCTGCTGTAACTAAAGCCAACCATTAGCTGGGAGAATAGTCAAACAGCTGTTTCACTCGAGAATTTCACTTTTACTTTTGAACAAACAGATGCTCGCGCCCCCCTTAACGGATGCTGGCCACAGGTTGAAAACCCCTGTTCTAGGGCACCTTTAAAGGGTTAATTGTGACCGCACCTTTAGTCGCATACTGCATCATATCAGAACATCATAGCAACCACCTAGAAACACCCTGGCAACCATTCAAAACACCTTGACAACACCTTGGCAACAACCCACAGCACTCAATTTTTCCTAATAAAACCCTAGTAAAGTTGTTACATGAAACATGAAGGCAAACAATCCATTTTTAAATAAATTAAACAATGGCCATTTAATGCATATCATATAAAAATTACAATGACTTGTATAAAAATCCATGCATTTAAATAAAAACAATAAACAATCTGCATGGTCTTTGTTGACAAAATAGCACAGCAGAAAAATCTTATACATTCATCATATATATATTTAACATAACATTAAATTAACGTCAACTGTATATTCATAAAAAGGAAATGTTGCACGACGCCCTTCGTCGAATAAATTATTGTAGAAAATCGTATCTACGTCAATGAAGGCAATGAACAGCTAATATGCCTGAAAAAAAGTGATACATTCAGAGAATAAAGACAGTGGTGACACATTCGATTCGACAAACAGAACTGAAAGTACTTCCCTTGATGAAAGTAAAACAAAAAGGCACAAAAATCCCTTCCGTAAAGGATCATTTGAAATAAATGCCCACTTTATAGACCTTTGTAGTAGATATATGTGGAATTCTAGAAGTTTAAACGTGTAAATGCTTCAGTCTATCGCTTGATGGAAGGCACGACTTTGCGTAAAAAGTCAATATTCTCAGTTCACTGAGCTGCATGCAAAAGCACTAACTACGGTATGATTTATTGAGAAGTATGGGATGTTTTTACATTTTCTTTGATGTTTTCTTTTTAAAGAGGTCTGTTTAAAACAAAATGTGGCATTTTTAAATCTTTTAAATCCCCTTCAGTTGGTGAAAAAGCTAGAGCTTGCTTTACAATGCCAAAGTAGGATTTACAGCCGACGCTTGTTCTCTGCAGCATCGCATTCCTAATTGTTACTACTCTTTCAGTAGCACAATGCATTTGGGTGCACTTTAGTAAACCGTCGGTATAGATGCAACTTCCAGGTCTTTAAACATATCCATATTAAATATGCACTGCAGATGGTTGTATCAGTGTTTATAACAAAATAAGAGGTATTATTTCACACACTCCCTTATGCCTCATTAGTATTATTAGACCGATGTCATTTGTTGAACATGTTTAAACTTGTGCAGGTCATAGAACTCAGTGGATTTAATGTTTCAGATGCCTAAAACATTCACAAATGCATGAAGAGAAGTTCTTAGAACTCAAAATACAAAAACCGTGCCTTTCTGAGAAAACATTTGAATCTGTGCCAGAAGAAGTGAGAATACAAAATGAATCTGAGGTTCATTTTCAAATTCAACGAGCCTTGTGAGGCAGCAACAGATTTGCATGAGTGAAAATTAGGTGAAGGAAAAGCACAAGTGTTATCTGTGCTTCATTGTGCTGGCTCTTTGGAGTCTCCTGTGCATGTGTAGCCGTGCCCGCGTGCATCTCTGGGAGCCCGGAGTGTGTCTGGCCAGAATCCATTAACATTTTCTCACAATAAAGAGGGGCGCAAATTCCCTGTAAAGGAAGAAAAACGGCCCTTTATCTGGCCTCCAAGTCTTCCACCGTTACCTCTTGATTTTGATCACTTTTCCTCCTAAATCCAGAGGTGGTTGAGGTGGTCTCTGCCACATTGGTGGTGCCGTTCGCCCCTCGGCTGGTGTCGGTGGGGCCTCTCACGGGTGAGGATAGTGGGTATGTGGAAGTAGAGGATGTGGGTACCTTCATGTTCTTGCCGGAGGTGATGAGTTCTCCGTATCCCTGCTGGTGGGCGAAAGCGTACGCCGAGCGCCGAGAACTCGTCCTGCGGACTCTCCTGAGGTTCTGCTCTTGAGGACCCTGCCGCCTAGTGACCTGCTGAAGTAAACGCACCTGCGGGAGGGCAAATGGTTTCAACAGCTCATTATCATGAACACTACCACTCAAAAGTTTGGGATCAGACTCCGATGTTTAATGACAAAATAAGCTTATAAAATTCATACGCTACATGGATGAGTGCATAGTGTATAGTGCATCATTTGGGATGCAACTTTTCTCTTTTTGAGAAAGAAATTAATACTTTTATTCAGAAAGATTGTATTAAATTGATCAAAAGTGACAACAAAGACATTTATAATGTATTATGGTTTCCATAAAATATATTAGTCACCACAACTGTTTTCAACATTGATAATAATAAGAAATGTTTCTTGAGCAGCAAATCAGCATATTAGAATGATTTCTGAAGGATCATGAGCAGTGTTGGGGGTAACGCATTACAAGTAACTTGAGTTACATAATCAGATTACTTTTTTCAAGTAACTAGTAAAGTAACAAATTACTTTTAAATTTACAACAAAATATCAGAGTTAGGGGAAGTGTACCCATTAAGCCCACCAAAATCTAAATTTAGATGTTTTCTATGGATATTGACATGGTTTATAAGAAAAATAATTTGTTTAAACGCAAGATTTATCTCTCATTTGAAAATGTATTAATTAGTTGATGTACATTTTAGAATATAAATTTAAGATATTTTATGAATGTTAGAAGTCTGACATGGGGTTAATTGGTATTTTGGCACCATTTAAGCCCGCATGTGTTCCAAATGAGCCCACATCATGATTGATTCACAAAGTATAAAAATGTATTGATTTTTAAAAAAGTAAAACTTCAATATGTTTGTTCAGTGAGAAGGAAGTATTCAAAAATTTTGAATTTTACTAATGTTTGATTAGAGCCCTTGGTGGGATGGGTAGGGGTTACTGGCTGGGGGTCCAAGCCGGTGGTCTGAAGCCTTATGTCGACTTGGAGTCAAGTTGTAAGTTTGACCGGGTGTATCTCGGGAGTCAAGTCAAGTTGGGGCTCCATACTCTGTGCTTACAGGGGTCTCCTAGTGGGCCCCCTACACCAGGAGTATGGAGCCTTAACTCGGCTTGGCTCCCGAGTCATGCCCGGTTATACATAAGGACCTTGGGCTCCATCTCAATTGAATTATTGTGTGTAATTTGTAGGCCTATCTAAATATAGTTGTAAATTAAAGTTGTAAGTAAGGTAAGTTAAGGTAAAAGGTTAGTTAGGTAAAAGTACACAAAGAAATGTTATCATTAGAACTCAGAAAATTGAAAGTTTGTAATTAGAGGGATTTCTCAATGAAACACATAAGGTGGGCTTAAATGGTTCCACAGTGAGTAATGGTGAAAAAAAGACAACGTTTTCCTTTAATAATGTAAGATATGTTTACAAAGACATGCATGGAGCTCAAATATAATGTGGACTAAGCATCATAGTAATTTTCATTGTGCCCACATTGAGAAATGTTACGATTTTTTCATTTAAGTTTAGCTTGTGTTGGCTATAGTTTGCATGCGTTTTGTGGCGCTGTACCATTTAAGCCCATCTTAAAAAAAGTTAATTCATTAAAATAATCTGTTCCACAAAACAATCTGATATATTTATTTGAAAATTAGTGTAAAATGAATGACAAATCATTCATTGTTTGTAGTTCACATGCTTAATTCTTTGGCAGTCTATCTTTCAGTAAGGATAATGGTTTGACCTTGAAATGAGCATTGTGGGCAAGCTAATAAAAGTCATCTTTCCACTTTAAAGAAAAATGATATAAAACGGTAAAATACTATTTATTCATTCACAAAAAACAATACATTTATCTCTTATTTTACATAATATCAGTGTACTTTCCAAAGAAATGGCTGAAAATTGCAGAAATGTGTTGATTTCTGAAGGGTACCGAAAGACGAAAGTTTTTGGGTCTTTGTATGAGGTACCCTTATACAGCATGCACATGAGTGCTTTTTTTAATTTGACTTCAGAGTTGAAAGTGGACTTAAAGGTTACACTTTTTCAAATAAATTACTTTGTTTTCCCATTCATTGACTGATGGCTCTAATGTCACCAGTATTCCTCAAAATTAATAAAAACTGCGAAATGCAATCTCAGAATATTGCACAAACCTGCAATAATTAAATATATTAAATAAAACAAATATACTTTATGTATTTAATCTCACTTTATTAACCAATGTCTTTGCTGCTGACCTTCGATGATCCAATTCAACCATACTAATAAGCAAAAATGAATTTAGATAAACATCACATTTGTGATCAGCCTAAAGCTTATTCATTTCACTTTTGGTGTGAAAGGGCCTTTGCACTTGCCAAAAATATAACTTTTTTGTTGTAATTGCAAACAAACAAGCAAGCCCAGCTGAGGTGAGAAAACATAACGCAAAAGTAATGTAACACATTACTTTACTGGCTTTTCTACTTTCTACTAAAAAATTAATAAAGTATAAGAAAAGAAAATAGGCCTTTAAAATAAGCCTAGTTATTGTTTTCGTTGTTTTTGATACATCATGTAACCTATAAGGTTATGACACCAAAAGCTACTAGATTAACTCTTGTTAACTATTGTTAGACAAATAAACAGTAAGTAATAAAATAGGAACAAATAATCAAATAAGGAGTAATAGCACAAATAAATACAACAGAATAAACATATAAATTAAATAAACAATGCTTTTCAGGTTTTTTATGTTGGCTTAACATAAAATTGTAATTTAATGTATAACTATATAAATATAGATGAAACTTTATTAAAGTTAGTCAAGAGCTGTTACAGATGCATAAATAATGTTTTGAAATGTTGAAAATATAAATACTGTTATTTGAAATTATTTATAAAATGAAAAGATACTTTAAATGTGAAATTTAACCCGGCAATAGGTGGCAGAAAGTCCCTGTTAATGAGCGAGTCATTGAGTTTCAGCCGATTCATTCAAAAGGCTGATTCATTCAGGAAGTGTTGCTCAGAGACGCAAAACAATACTGTGGGCTTTGTTTGGAACAATTTTCGTCAGTGAAATAGGGCGAAACAAGCTATTTGGTGTCAAAAATTTAAGTCACATAAAATAAACTACTTGTTTATTAAACTGTACGATGTATAAAATCAATATCACATTTGTAATCATGCTAAAACGTGGCGCTCGTTGTCTAATATTTGTTAACTATATTCAATTATATAAATGTAAAAGACATACAAGGGCATTTTGTCCCTTATCTTGAATTCTGGGGTATTCTAAATGCATTTTAATAGACTATATCACACAGTGAAAGCATACACTTTAATATGCACGCGCACTAGTTTAACCTACTTGACTACATCACGTAGTGTATGCATGCATTCAATGGTTTTTGTTTGTTTTTTGTAAAGTGAGAGACATACTCGATAATGTCAGATCATTAAATAAACAATAACGATATCAGAGACAATATATAACGCACACTATATATATAAAACTACAGCACTGTCCCATGACGGTGTCCAAGTGACGGTTCCGTCTACTGTCTCGAGCGTCGTTCACACTGGCCCCGGGCCATCGGGCAGTCCTTATTGTTGTGGGGGAAATTTTGAGTTTATAAAAAGGCAGTGTATTAGTCTCTCTCATTCAAAGTCAGCTAAATGCTGCTATCTGAGCCTGTCATAAATGATAACAAACTATTTATAGTGAAGCACAGTGTTTCAGTTGAAAATCATGGACACAGAGATGTTAAAAGAAATGATTGCCATGAAGAGGGCAATTAGTTGTTAAATTTGTCAAAGGAAAACTCAATGAATGTAAAGAGTGAGTGCTTTAGTTAAGGTTGTCAATGATCTGTTACTTCCTGGTGACTCAGGTAACCTTTCCATTCTCCTACTGCTCGATCTCAGCTCAGCATTTGATACTATCTGTCACAAGCTATTACTCTCCCGCCTTTCAGAAATAGGTGTCTCAGGTGCTGCACTATCCTGGTTCTCTTCCTATCTCACTGATAGACAGTACTACACCTCTATGCATAATTATAAATCTCCCAGCGCTTTACTCAGTCAGGGTGTTCCCCAGGGCTCTGTTCTTGGACCATTACTATTTATTACCTGTGACTACCTGTGTTACTGAGCTATAGAAAAATGTATTAACATGATGTTGGTTGCCTTATGGGCAAACCGATGACGAGTTTAGGATTCAGTATTATGATGAATCCCTGAATCTGTGAGACGGTGTTGATTTTGAACTAATGTGTCTCTATCACAGTATTCACTCCTGCAGGTCATTAGACATGGCATAGGATAATTCCAAGACATGGTGGTGGTTAAAGATGAAGACTGCGTTTGGAGATTCAAGAGAAAGTTAAGTGAATTCAGCATTTGAACTAAAGATAACTTTAAAATGTTTTTGACAACATTGTCAAGCCCTGCTTTCCATAAAAAGTAACTAAGTAATGCAATTAGTTACTTTTTTAGGGAGTAACACAATATCGTAAGGCATTACTTTTAAAAGTAACTTTTCTGAGAGTCACTGAAGACTGGAGTAATGATGCTGAAAATTCAGCTTTGCCATCACTAGAATAAATTGCATTTTAAAATATATTCAAATAGACAACAGTTCTTTTAAATTGTACAAATATTTCACAATATTACAATTTTTATTGTATTTTTTTTTAAATCAAATATATGTAGCCTTTGTGAGCAGAAAAGACTCAAAAACATTTAAAAGATCTTTACGACCCCAAGTTTTTGAATGGTAGTGTATTCACTCATTCATAAGGACATATTAATTATTTTTTCTCCGCACTGTATAAGGTATGTGTTATGTAGTATACCTTGTCAGTCTGTGTGGGATGGAGGTCAGTTTTGATGAATCGGACCGCCACCATGGGCATTATACACACTACTGTGGTGAGGAGGATGACCAGCCACACAATCTTCTGATTCAGAGAGTTACGTGCGGTTCCTACAATCAAACAAAAAATGTTTAACTTCAGTAATATCAGTGACCTAAAAAAAGCTGTTTTATTGTACACGGGATAGTCCTCCTCATGGTGGCCACCAAGTTGAGGTCACATGAATGGTTTTCACAATGGAATCTACAGCAAAAAAATGTGATGCTACATCCATACCAGTAGGTGTCAGTATGAAGTCCAATACAAACTGCCTTGGTTGTTTAGGAATTCAAATATAAATATATATTTGTCTAAATATCTAGTACATTTCTAAATGCATTTAAATTCTTACCTATGAAAGGAAACTGGTTCGGGAATATGGTAAAAATGCCGTCGCTGTGCATTGCAAAAAGGATTGCAAAGTAAACAGCTAGACTGCCCCATATAAAGAAATGGTTCACAGCAGTCCAGTAGTTGGTGTCAAGCCCAATCTGAAACAAAATGTAATATTTCAATATTGTTAACATAAATATATGATTTTATTAAGACCATTAAGGTTATTTGCATTATGATATTTCATTATGACAATTTGGTACATTTCTCTTTTTTTTTGAATTTTAGTAACGAGAATGAGATTTTTTTTTAATTAGGGTAAATGTGCTTATATGTCATGAAAATAATGTAAAACATCTTTATTATACAACCATTAAAGCACCTATATATATGGTTTGGGATAAAGTTAAGGTTAAAATCTGTCTTTTAGATTGCACAGTCAAGATAAACAGGCTCACCTGTACACTGACCACAATGACCAAAGAGGTTGCTATTGTGACGGCAAAAGCCTGCTGATCAGAGATGTGTGTGCCGTCATCCCGTACAGCAGTCATGAAGGCTCCATACGGGATGAAGAAGAGTATAAAAGAGGTGCAGACCCCCTGTAGCGTACAGGTGAAGAACTTCTTCTTGTTAAAGAGCTGGTTTAGCTGACCAGGTCTGTACAGGTTTGGATAGCGTAAACTGTACTGCTCGTTCACATCCTGCAAAACCAACAAACTTTATGTTAAAAGGCAAAGATTGCAATTGTGTTTGCTACACGATGCAGCTTTCAAGACCAAAAACTGGTTACCTGGTCAAACAGTCCCATAGCCAGAACAGGAAGTGAGGTGTAGACAATGTTGAAGAGTGTGATGAACCACTGGTCATATACCGTCTGCAATAATAGAAAAAGTATTACTGACAATCTTCAATTGAAATCATATGCATATTTTATCCACAGGCTGAAATATTTACCTGGGCAGAGAATCCACAGAGGAATCCGTACCAGAAATGAACCAGTGTGAAGGCGAAGTTTTTGTAAAAAAAGTAACAGAGAAAGTTGCACATGCGATGGTAGGACCAGCGCCCATGGACGAGCAGGAGGCGCTGCAGGTAGCGGAACTGGGCAAAGGAATAATCAGAGGCTAACACCGCCTGCATGCCCTCCTGTCCGCTGATTCCCACGCCAATGTGAGCCGCTGGGGAAGAGCAGAGACTGTATACACACATCTTTACAGATCAAAAAGGCCAGCCTATTTCCATAGCAACCACTCTATTAGACCAGAAGTGCATCTACACTGAATATTTCAGTCGCATGGCGTATATATGTCATAAGCACTTGATCATACTGAGCATTAAGAATGAGACAGGCAGATAGACAGATATATAAACAAACAAACAGACAGCTAGATAGATAGATAGATAGATAGATAGTCAAACAAATAGAAAGACTGACTGACGGACGGATGGACGGATGGATGGATGGATGGATGGATGGATGGACAGTCTGAATGATTTATTGGATGATAGATAGATAGATAGATAGATAGATAGATAGATAGATAGATAGATAGATAGATAGTCAAACAAATAGACAGACAGATAGATAGATAGTCAGACAGTCTGAATGATTGATTGAATGACTGATTGATGAATAGACACCGATAGACAGATAGTTAGACAGATAGATAGATAGATAGATAGATAGATAGACAGATAGACAGATAGATGATAGATAGACAGCTACATAGTCAGACAGATAGACACACCGATAGATAGTTAGACAGACAGATAGATAGTCAGACAGTATGAATGATTGATCGAATGATTGACTGATGAATAGATAGACACCGATAGACAGATAGTTAGACAGACAGATAGATAGATAGATGATAGACAGATACATAGTCAGATAGACACACCGATAGACAGATAGTTAGACAGACAGATAGACAGAAAGATAGACAGTCTGACTGACTGATTGATTGATGGATAGAGACCGATAGATAGATAGACAGATAATCAGACAGATAGATAGATAGATAGATAGATATAGATAGACAGACAGACAGACTGATAGATAGTCAAACAAACAGACATACAGAAATATAGACAGTCTGAATGATTGATTGATTGATTGATTGATTGAGGGATAGACACCGACAGATAGATAGATAGTCAGTCAGTCAGACAGACAGACAGACAGACAGACAGACAGACAGATAGATAGATAGATGGTAGGGCTGGGTAAAAAATATTGATTTCTCGATTTTAATCGATTCTCATTTTTAAGATTTGATTCTTAAATCCCAAGAATCGATTAGTCTAGTCTGTTTTCAGTTGATGAATGAACATGTAGCGCGCCTCCCATCCAATAAATCGCAATAATCTTTGTGCTTTGTTACTTCTGATATGAACCAAAGTTTCAGATTTTAAATGACGTCCATCTGATTAAAAAAATAAATACTGTTTTGGCGCTGTTTAATGTGACGTGACAGATCGCTTTAGCGCCTCAGTTAAAGAGAAGCGGCAGCATGGAGCGAATGTGAACATCTTCTCTGCTTTAATGCCAGTTACAGCGTGAAATACACATGAATAAACATCTGAAGGTATGTTAAAATGTACAGTAAAACTTACCGAAATCTGTATCATGTATCATGTAACAGCTCAATCAGTGTTTCAACCTCAGAAAGATGTCAATAAAACAGCTTGTAAACAATGTCACGTAACGTCACATTTACCTCAGAAAAACATATTCAGTGACCATAAACTCAGCTAGAAAAGTGAACTCTAGAAAGCAGCATTCTGATAAATATAGCTATGCATGTTACATATTTATTATAATGTTCAATATTTAATGCATGTTTGAATAAATCAGTTATGACAGCCACGATTTAAATGTTTATATTTAAATAAAACGAAAAGAAATATGATTATGTAATTCTAAACTTTATTTATTATTAAAAAAACATCATTGAGTGTAATTTAAGTGTTTGAATATAAATAAGTTAATTTTAACCTTCAATATTATAGTAAAGTAGTACAACTGATGTAGTCCCATGTGTAGTTTACAGCATTAGTTGAGGGATATTCCTCTAGAATATACTCTGATATACTACATCCAGAATAATCCATTTCGAATCGAATCGAAATCGTAATCAAATCGAATCGCAAGGGTGTGAATAGAAATCGAACTGAATCGTGAAAATTGTGTCAATACCCAGCCCTAATAGATAGATAGTCACAAATAGACATACAGATAGATAGACAGATGGATAGACTGATTGATAGATGGATAAATAGACACTGACAGATAGACAGATAGATAGATAGTTAGATAGTCAGACAGATATACACTGACAGACTGTTTGATCAATCGATTGATTGATGTTGTGGATGTAATATGGCATTCATTAGCAGGGAAGTGACGTCTTACTCTTGATCATACTGACGTCATTGGCTCCGTCTCCGATGGCGAGAGTGACGGCTCTCTTGTGTCTCTTTATGAGCTCCACCACCAGAGCTTTCTGCAGAGGAGTGACCCGACAGCAGATGACTGTCTTACACAGACACGCCACGTCCACCAGGATCTGCTCCAGGTCTGCCTCCAGGGCATGAGCCTTCATGTTAGATTAGTACACACAAACCTTAAATTTAATGCCATGTATACGCTGTCAGCATATGTATGCAGAATTGTTTCAATTAAGTGAGTTGATGTCATTTGGTTCAAAGACAGTTATCCAAGCAAAACCAATTTCAGCCACTCTCTACCTTAAAAACTAAATTTTTCAGGATAATGCTGAACCAAATGTTTTTTTTGAAGACAACGACCATCGTTAGGAGCTTAGTAACACATTATTAAGACAGCAATTAAGTCAAATCCTCTTCTGGACCCAGACTGAGGCTCTTACCAAACTGTGTCCATTGATGATTAAAGCGTACTCTGCGATGATGGTCTCTTCAAAGACAGAGTCACTTGAGTACAATTCTGTCTTTTCCATGTCAAGGCCACTGCTGAATTTATCTTTGCTGGGTCCCACGATTCTCTCTTTAGCAGTCCTTTGCACAAAGCATCAGAAAAAGACATTTTATTTTACAATCACAAATAACAGTTCAATTCAATGTGTCAAAACAGGCTTAAGACCTTTAGGCTTTGTTCAGAAAGGCAGCAAGAATGACATTTTTTTTTTTTCAAGTCTATATGACTGCAAAACATATTTGAATATATGAATAAGTACCAATAGTGTGAAATGTTACCTGAGCTCCTGTTGAACCTCAAGCATGGTGTGACCTGAGATTATAAACACCTCGTTCATGTCATCTCTGAGCATGTTACACGAGTAGCCGATGTTCATTGCCGTCTCTGCAATCACAACAGGAACTATTCTTCATTATATTGTGTAAGACAGTGAGAATGTGTCTCAATTAAGTCTTCGGTGAATGCTATAGATTCTCATTAGCACTGGTTACCTAGTTTGTCTCCGGTGAGCACCCAGATCTTGATGTTGGCCAAGGTCAGACAGGCAATAGTCTCTGGAACTCCTTCTTGAAGTTTGTCCTCTATGGCTGTAGCACCAAGCAGCTTCAGGAAAATGAGACATTGTTTATAACGCAGTATGACTTCATTGTGAATGAATGAATGATTCATTTGGGATTTTTATTTTCTATTTTAGATTAGGATGTGTCTCAATTTGCATACTAATGCTATGCAATTGAAAACTATGTAGTTCAGTAATGATGGAGAATGTCATACCTTTAAGTGTGTGGTTAGAAAGTGTGGTAGAACTGGGACATACTGTTGTGTTAAAAATGATGTTTTGATACTTTGTTGTGTTCTATTTGCATATACTGTAAGCATTAGCATCTAGAAGAATCAATGCTACGTCTGAAAACTGCCTCCATAGGTAGTTTTCTTACAATCCTGTGCATTCCATTCTGTGACAGTTGAGCTGAAAAAATAAATATGGCATCTGAAAGTTACGGTTGGTGGTCAGTTTTTGTGTAGGGCAGCCAAATGGGGTAGCAAGGCAACAAGTCACTGCCTAAGCTTTCGGACGCAGCCAACATTACTTCATAACGACAGACAGACAGATAGATACATAGACAAACAGATAGACAAACATACAGATAGATAGATAGATAGACAAACAGATAGATAGACACAGACGAACAGATAGATACAGACAGACAGATAGACAAACAGAGATAGAGAGACAGTCAGACAGATAGATAGATAGACAGACAGAGATAGATAGATAGACAGACAGACAGAGATAGATAGATAGATAGATAGATAGATAGATAGACAGACAGTCAGACAGACAGATAGATAGACAGATAGACGAACAGACAGATAGACAGACAGACAGATAGATAGACAAACAGAGATAGACAGAGACAGTCAGATAGATAGATAGACAGATAGATAGACAGATAGATAGATAGATAGATAGACAGACAGACAGACGAACAGATAGATACAGACAGACAGATAGACAAACAAACAGATAGACAGAGAGACAGTCAGACAGATAGATAGACAGACAGACAGACAGACAGATAGATAGACAGACAGACAGACAGACAGAGATAGACAGACAGTTAGATAGATAGATAGATAGACAGTCAGACAGATAGAGAGACAGATAGACAGACAAACAGATAGTCAGACAGACAGACAGACAGATAGATAGACGAACAGATAGACAGACAGACAGACAGATAGATAGACAAACAAACAGAGATAGACAGAGAGACAGTCAGATAGATGGATAGACAGATGGACAGATAGATAGACAGATAGACAGACAGACGAACAGATAGATAGACAGACAGATAGACAAACAGAGATAGACAGAGAGACAGTCAGATAGATAGATAGACAGATAGATAGACAGACAGACAGACAGACAGAGATAGACAGACAGACAGACAGACAGACAGACAGACAGATAGATAGATAGACAGACAGTCAGACAGATAGATAGTCAGACAGACAGACAGACAGACAGATAGATAGATAGATAGACAGACAAACAGATAGATAGGCAGACAGACAGATAGACAAACAAACAGAGATAGACAGAGAGACAGTCAGACAGATAGATAGATAGATAGACAGATAGATAGATAGATAAGACAGATAGACAGACAGACAGACAGACAGACAGATAGCTCCTGAGCAGATAAGAACATCATTCACAAACACAGTGCTCTATTAACAAAAAAAAAGAAAAAAAGATGCAGATGTTATCATTCTCACTGAAACCTGGTGTAGAAATGATGTGCTTACCTACTGTCCCTCAGGCTACTATGAAGTAATTGTGCCCTCAGTTAAATTAAGTACAGTCCATCGTGGACGAGACTCGGGAGGAATTCTGGTGTGGTACAGGGAGGATCTGGCCAAACACATTTCTGTTAATACAGTTGGAAAATTTCATTGCTGGTTAAAAATAAACAACCAAATTGGCATTTCAACTACTGACACTTATATATGAGCCATCTACATTCCTCCAGCAGAATCCCCTTACTATGATGAGGAATATCTGAACAACCTCCACACAGAAATCAGCCATTTACAGGCCCAGGGAAATGTGCTGCTGTGTGGAGACTTCAATGCAAGAACAGGATCTGAACCTGATAACATAGATCCAAAGGGCAATGAATATGTCTTTGGCCAAAACCCCCCTGAGTCTCACAAAAAATCTCCCACCAAGAAACAACCTTGACCAAACTGTAAATAAAAACGGTAGAGAGTTAGTACAGCTCTGCCGAGCCTCGGGCCTGTACATTCTTAACGGCAGGATCAGAGGGGACTCTTTAGGGAGGTTCACGTGTTGTTCAGGTCTTGGAGCTAGTGTAGTTGATTATGCCATCACTGACATGGACCCTTCCTCCTTCAGTGCATTTACTGTCAAACAGCAGACTCCACTCTCTGACCATAACCAAACCAGGCTGAAAACCTGCAAAATGTATCAGGTCCAGCAGAGATACAGATGGGCTCCAGACAGCCCAGACAAATTTATCCAAGCCCTCAATTCGGAAGAACTAAAAAATGTAATAAATACATTCATTAATAAGAAATTTGAAACAACTAAAGATGGTGTTAATTTGGCTACAAATGAAATAAATTACATATTTAAAAAAAGCAGCACATAGAAGTGAATTGAAAAAGAAAGGCAAATATTATACTAAAAATACATCAAAAGATGAAAAATGGTTTGACTCAGACTGCAAAACATTAAGGAAACAACATAAAGAACCAAACAACACAGACATCAGAACTGACTACTGTTCAAAACTAAAACAGTACAAAGACACAATTAGAGTGAAAAAGCAACACCATTTGACCAAAAGTTTACAGGAGATAGAACATTCAATAAACCAGAATCAGTTCTGGGATATGTGGAATAATC